>BPLS01000574.1:519665-604170 GCA_019656275.1 Rhododendron kiyosumense
CCCCCACCACCCAATCCAACCTTCAACCACAAGGCGCCAAAATCCTCCCCCTCATCCTCTCTCTCTCCGTCGGCCTAATCCTCCGCTTCCTAATCCCCAAACCTCCCGAACTCTCCCCCCAAGCCTGGCAACTCCTCGCCATCTTCCTCTCCACCGTCGCCGGCCTCGTCTTAAGCCCACTACCCGTCGGGGCCTGGGCCTTCCTGGGCCTCACCGCCTCAATCCTCACCAGAACCCTAACTTTCACAGCCGCGTTCAGCGCCTTCACGAATGAGGTGATTTGGCTGATCGTGATCTCCTTCTTTTTTGCTAGAGGGTTTGTGAAGACGGGCCTGGGGGACAGGATCGCGACGTACTTTGTCAAGTGGCTGGGGAAGAGCACGCTGGGGCTGTCGTACGGGTTGACGCTGAGCGAGGCGTTGATTGCCCCGGCCATGCCGAGCACCACGGCGAGGGCCGGCGGGGTTTTCTTGCCGATTATTAAGTCATTGTCGCTGTCGGCAGGGAGCAAGCCCGGGGATCCGTCGGCGAAGAAGTTGGGGTCTTATTTGGTTCTCTCTCAGTTTCAGGTTGATAATTCGATTTTGGGTGTTTTTCTTTTGGGATTTTAGTGTGCATGAATGATTTTGCTGGGAACACCCTGTTTGTAACATTGTCACTTCGGGAATTAGAGTAGTTTTTTTAGTTGGAAGGAACATAATTAGTATGCGTGTGTGTTTTTGATATGATTTGGATGTTCGGGTCAGTTTACGCGCATGTGACTAATCTTTGTCGACCAATTCCATTGTTCAGTCGTGGGGGCAGATTAAAGCTGGGACCAAGGCGCCTATGGACAGACCACATTAGAGTTGATAGCAACTCGGAGATTACGAATTTGAGACCTAGGAGGGAGCAAACCAGGCCTTGACCACTAGGACAGACGCATAGTGCAGATTAAAAGTCTGTTCAGAAAATTTTCCCAAGGTTTATTCCAAACACATGGTGTAGATGTAATTGGACCTGTAATATGGGAATTGTTTTTTCAGGGGCCATTACACACAACCCCTACCCCCTCCGGCTCTGTGTTTGGTCCCATATGCTGAAAGCTAGAAACTTTCCATTCTAGAATGCAGAGACAGATATTGTCTCTCATTCTTTGATTAGAAATACAGAAGGCCTGTCCTATCATTAGTTATTACTATATTATACTTGTAACCTTGTTGGTTTATCTGGGATTTACTGAAATACGAAAAGTTATAACATTACTTGAGAAACATAACCACATGGGTTATCATACTTCAGCATTTTCCTTCTCTCTTTTTTGAACAACTGGGAGTGATCCCAGACAAGGAAAGTTCTCACCTTACTTGAGAAACATAACCACACGGGCTGAGTAGAAATATAAAAGGCTTTTCCTATCATGCTTTATGCATTTTTCTTTATCACTTTTTTTGAATGAGTGGCATCTTCTCCGAAAACCGGGAAATTTCTCACATTATTACTTGAGAAACATAACTCCATGGATTGAGTTTATTATAGCAGAGTCCCTATAGACAGAAACTTTATTTGGTTTATATCTTGAAAATGCACACTTTGTCATGCAAGTATGTTCATTTTTGTAAAGGGCAGAGCTTCGTCATCTTGTCAATTGATTAAGGACCAAGGTCTTACTTCTGTCTTTATGCTTATGTTGTGATCAGTATTTGGATTAATCTACAGAAGCTGTGAACAAGTGTGTATTTCTTCGCTTCACGTAGATGCATGCCATCACATGCTATAGTTGTGACTTATGCATTGCTGTTGTCTGGTGCTTGACAGTCTGCTGGTAACTCTAGTGCTCTTTTCCTAACTGGTGCAGCTCAAAACCTGCTGTGCCTTAAACTAGCCGAGGAACTTGGGGTGGTAATTGTAAGCCCATGGGTCTCTTGGTTCGTGGCTGCTAGTTTGCCTGCAATCGTTTCTCTCCTTGCTACTCCTTTTGTCTTATATAAACTTTATCCTCCTGAAATGAAAGACACACCAGATGCCCCTGCCCATGCTGCACGAACGCTGGAGCTTATGGGTCCAATCACAAGAAATGAATGGGTGATGGTTGGTACCATGCTTCTTGCAGTCTCCTTGTGGGTCTTTGGGTAAGTGCTATCTCCTACATTAATTCGTTTGGGAGCCGTTTGGAATGTCTTTTGAGTAAAGGATCTGGAACTTAGTTGTATTAGTTATTACCCTCCATCCCACCTTAAATGTCCCCTCTAAGAATTCGTGCATTTTCAAACCCCCCAAAAAAATATTTCTATTTATTATTATTTTTTGTTTTTTACTTTAATTTGGTGTAAAAAAATTAAATATATATATAGGAATATATTTTTTGGGGGTTTGAAAATGCACGGATTTCCGTTGGGGACATATAATGTGGATGGAGGAGTATGAGAAACAGTTATAACTAACCACAATAATGGGTATAATAGTCTATGTAAGGGCAGTTTTTTTTTTTTTATCTGGTAAGAGCAGTCATTTGATGGTATTGTTACCAGAGAAACAATTGTCCAGGGCACAGTGGGGTGTTTATTATTAATTTTTTTGTTTTGCATTTCAGACATCAGAATCCAATTGTATTAAACTATTTGTGATTTAGTAAACTCCTATTTCTGCCAAATGTTACTTGACTAAGCAGTGCCATTGCTTTGTTTTCCATACAGAGACGCTCTTGGTATAGCAAGTGTTGTTGCTGCTATGCTTGGCTTATCGATACTCTTGTTGCTGGGGGTTCTTGATTGGGACGACTGCCTGAGTGAAAAATCAGCATGGGATACCTTGGCTTGGTTCTCAGTTCTAGTGGGAATGGCAGGCCAATTGACTAACCTTGGCATTGTGTCTTGGATGTCTGATTGTGTAGCCAAATCCCTTCACTCTCTCTCTTTGAGCTGGCCTGCTGCATTTGTTGTCCTTCAGGCTGCGTACTTCCTAATCCACTACATGTTTGCAAGTCAAACAGGCCATGTGGGTGCTTTATACTCTGCGTTTCTTGCTATGCACTTGGCATCTGGGGCTCCTGGTGTGCTGGCGGCACTTGCTTTAGCTTACAATACAAATCTATTTGGTGCTCTAACACATTATAGCAGCGGTCAGGCTGCTGTATACTATGGAGGTGCGTATGTCAATCATCTTTTTTAACTGTTATCATAAATTTGTTCGGTTAGAGTTGCATTGTATTCTCGCATGCATACCCCCTTTTTTCAGGAATCAATAAAATTTACTCCACCGTCGATGTGTGTTATATACCCATCTACGACATGTATGAGTAATGAGTTCATAGATTCTTTGGCCTCAAAGATCAAGAAGCTATGTAATATGGACTCTTCTAAACATTTAAAGTACCGTGTTGGCCATTTGAGACTCAGATATGGGTATGAGATCTGTGTCTGCATTTTTAGTTGGACATTCACGTGGCAAACAGATCGGATTCAAATTTACCATCAATTATGCATAGAACTCCTAATTGAGTGTGAAATGTCCCAATGTTCTAAAAGAATGATTTAATCGCCGATTAATCGGAAATTTGGCCTAACTGATTAGATTAATGCCTAGTCGGTTGAATTAGTAGGTCAGGAGGTTAATCGGAGTTAGTCGGCGATTAACTGGCGGTTAGTCGGTCGGCGTTTAGCGGCAATTAGTCGATTAATTGGTTAGTGGGCAATTAGTCAGCTATTCGGCGATTAATAGGGGTAAAATCTACTACCTCCGTCCCTAAATATTTGGCCGTTTCGCAAAACGAGAACTTAAAAATAATGCATTTCTTTCAAGAAAAAATTCAAACTTTTTTCATAAATTAAAAGAACTCATCGATATCTAGTGAATTGTTTAAAAAAAATTTAATTTTTCTTACAAAAATTGTATTATTTTTACGTCCTCGTTTTGCGAAATGGACAAATATTATGGGACGGAGGGAGTATAATTTTGGAAAATCAAGAGGTGTAATTGTTATATACTCATACCAGTTTAAGGGTTTCCCCAGTTTTTAGGGCTTGTTCAACACCCAGTCATCGATTTATCGATCTCGGAGTCACTTGTCATATCTCTGTGAAACCCTAAAAGATGAGATCTCCGAGCCGCCTATCGCTTTCTCTCTCTCTCTTAAATTCGAGATCTCTCACTTCACGTCTCCACCGACCTCAAACATTAGTTTTTTTTTTTTTTTGAAAAGCCCATACCCATAGTGACATGTTGCACTGGACTATCAATGAAGAAAGCATGGTAATGTGCACATAAATAAATTAAATTGGGTTTCTAGCTAGCCCTCTCTTATATCATTCAGCTTTGATTTTGGGGCATGGTTCCGCAGCAAAACAAGTATAGAGAGCCATTGTTTCAGTGGTATTTTGAGAGCAGCCACTTTGTGCATATTGCCAAATGTTAGGTCTGTCTCCAATCCTTCCCTGTCCATACCCCAATGATTGGGGACTACATGGGTTCTGTTGTTGTATCTATCAATCCATCAACATCAATTGTTTTTCAAATATGACATAGAAATCTCTCCTTTACAGAAAACGTTTAACATGATTATAACACCAGCTGGTACTGGGTATGGGCCGTTCATTTATTAGTCACTTACCAATTATAATAACTTTATTTATATACACCAAATAACACTACACTTTGTGTTTAGATTTAATAAAAAATATTACTACATTTTGTTTTCAGAATCACTAGGTATGCACATTATCATGCTTCCTTCATTGATAGATAAATGTTCAATTTTTTTATAAGAGTTGTCATTGGGGAATATTTATATATAAATAAATAAAAACCCGACTAATTGCTACAAGCCGATTAATCAGCGATTAATAGGTCTCAAAGCTCGAAGGTGGTCGACCAAACAACGAACACCGAGCGACTTTTAAAACATTGAAATGTTCTAAGGAAGATTGAAGCTACACAAGTACATGAATGTTACGGCATGTCCTTCTATATCATTT
Source organism: Rhododendron kiyosumense (assembly GCA_019656275.1). Taxonomy (NCBI): domain Eukaryota; kingdom Viridiplantae; phylum Streptophyta; class Magnoliopsida; order Ericales; family Ericaceae; genus Rhododendron; species Rhododendron kiyosumense. The sequence continues at coordinate 524,618 of BPLS01000574.1, forward strand.
TTATCTTGAATCTGTTGATGTATATCATTTTATATCCTAGTAGCTGTTGCATTGTGAGGACTGACATTGTTCTCTGCTATGTCTGAACAGCTGGTTACATAGATCTTCCTGATCTGTTCAGAATGGGATTTGTAATGGCCCTTGTAAATGCCATAATCTGGGGAACTGTGGGGACTTTCTGGTGGAAGTTTTTAGGTTTATATTGATTTCGATTTATCATGTAAACTTTCCAACAGTTTTTAATACCCTTGTGTTTAGGGCATTTTTGTGCAAAGCACATTTTGCTTCTGAAAGAAAATTGCCGACATCATTTGGGCTTGAACTGACAGTCTCAGCTCAAAATCAGCAAATATTGTAGTTCAATAATGTTCATTGAAATTTGAAAGATATGTTTACTGTTTTGTCGCGAATCATGATTTCAATAAGTTATTGAGTTCATGCGGATTGGATATTGTAGTTTGATTTTAGTATCACTGTTTGGTTGTTTGTTTCTTCATATTTGGCTCTTTTTTGATGCTTGAGTGATGGCATGATCAGTAATGGCTATACTAAATCTCATCTGTTCTTTATAATTTTGAGTTCAAGTTACAGATTCAATCCAAATCAATTTCAACATCCTCTGTTCAACAGGGCTAATATGGAAAACAGAACCTAGATCCAGTTTTGACATTCATAGCAAAGTGAAACGGTGCAAATGTAGGATTCCAACTCCTTTGCTTTTTGATTTTCTTTTGTCGTGGGAGAACTTCAGCTCCTCCCTGATGGAAATTGGTTAATGCAGTGAGATCACCTATTTAAAGCAGTGGACTTTACTGTTTTATCCACCCTCTAAAATGGATGAATAAAATTATAATCGCAACAAGAGGAATATTTAGCAATCTTTTTCTACATTGAATTGCGGTTTAACGAAAACAAAGTGGTAAAAGCAAAAATGTAAATTGGTCACAAGAATACACATTCACATTTGAAAAAGGCTGCCAAGAATACCTGTTTGCTGTGCTGCAACTCTCCAATTATTGAGTTTAAAGAGAAAAAAGCCATACAATAATGCACCGACTTTGTAACCAACATCTACAACAAGATGGATTTCAATAACTACCACTTCCCTTTCACATTCAGGGGAAAAATTTGTATCCATTGACATGACTATTGCAATTGCAGCCACGGACAAGTAAAATTGTTGTGTTGCTGGTGACAAACAGTTACAAGCCTCCGGTGTTCCCCAGCTACATATAAATTGGACCCAGATATGCGGGTTCAGTTTTCTTGTATACATGTAATGCATGTGTATATTTCTCATGGTGTTCTGAAACAAAATTTAGACCTTACTGGCTGCACAAGGCCTTTTGGTTAGCTGTGCACTAAGAAACTGGTGTACATCACCTGGCAGGCCCTGGCTTCTTGACATCCATTGCATGCTCATCATAATCACCATTATTGTCGTCGTCGACATAAACTCTATTTTCCACAGCAGGCTGCTTTAATCTCTGGAATATTTCATCAAGTGATTCAGAGGAGGAAACTCGGGAGTGCTTCGTATCTTCAACCTGACGCAACGGAAGGAATTTCTTGGCTCCAATATTGGACTTGATATTTTGGAAACCGCTTTTCATAGATTGCCACGTTGAGGCTATTCCAGAAGAGGGTTCCACCGGTGTAATCTGAGAGTTGCCTGTATCAGACACATTGGCATCAAAGGCGGCTCTGCTTTTCTCGGGTAAGTTTTGAGTTGTCTGTTGTGTTCTTACGGCCGTATACTTTCTGCCAAATGTTTCTCTGTTGTTTTGATGCTGGGCTTCTCCTCTTGAAGGTTTTACGATGTCTGTCTGTCGATCCTCGATCAAACTAGTGGTTGCTTTCATTTCAACAGCCACCTTATCCAAACACCATTTCCAAGTAATATGCAAATTGAGTTTATTATTGTGGAATAACAAGAGAAAAGAATTAAGCATGAAATCTTGCTAGAGCCAATATCAGTGTGTTCCACTGTGGATGTGGTCACCGCAGACATGACTGGCCACATCCAAACCTAGAATGATTTTGTTTGGTCTGTCCTTACCGAAGTTCATTATAAAAGAGTCCAAAATACAAACCACTTGGGCTTAGTTTAGAGTGGCCAGAACCTCAAACTTCTCTCAACGGGTGAACCAATAATTAATCTTCGCTGCTCACAGGACTTAACCCCGGTAATTACTTAATAATTGGTACAGAGAAAGATTACATGTTTGACATCCACTCCAACAAAATAGCATCCCAAATGGTTGGCGCACTTGAGTGATAGATGACAATTCAAGACATCCCTTCACTCCAGTAAACAGTGCGGTCTCTATAACAACATTGTTTTAGTTTCTGTATCAATGGAAGAATCAAGAAAAATAACAAATAAATAATTTATGAAATGAGTTCCCCAGAAAAAAATTTGAAACCTTCTACTACCATTTTAAGATGGACACTTCTTTGTGTTGACAGGCCATCAAGGTGGGAGGTCAGAGGTATGTTCAAAATGTCAATATCTAATTCAACAAAACTTGATAGAAATTGCACGGGAATTGGCACAATAGATCCATTTTCACTAATTGCACCAATCCAAAAGGATATCCCTCGTTAAAAGCATCCTAAATGGAATAAATTGGAAGCATAAATACTTTTGGCATCCCCAAGAAAAACTGCACATTAAATTGGCATTGCATCCCTTTTCAAAAGAGAAAAATTGTATTGCATCAAATAAAACAAGATAAGGAAACGACCTAACATCATCAGGAATTGATGCATACCTTGCTGTTGCTGCCAGACTCAAGATCCATACTTGAATTGTTGAAATTCCTTGCTAGTGGAATAACGAGCTCGCCAACTTTATGTCCTTGTTCAAGCCAAGAACGTTCTGAACAGAAAAAATAAGGGGAAATGAATTAATATTTTCATAAGTGGATATTGATACAGAGAAATATCAAGAGAACTGATCTCATTTATTCGTCAGCTCTTCCCTCCCATAACTGCTGTAGTGCAAGCGAGAAAACCCTCGAATTTCAAATGCAAATGGGCATCAGGATGCCAAAGCATGTTCTACCAGCAATTGAGGAACATGATCTCAGTTTACACACCTTTCTGTAAAATCATCAAGCCCGATGGATCAAATCCGTCTAGATCTTCAGATTCACTCTGCAACCTGAATATCTTCCAGTTTCCAAAGTACTTAATGACCCGATCAAAAAAATTGCTGGCAATCACTATCGTGTATATAACCATGATAAGAGGGTAGATCTTGTTAAATCCTTTCCCGAAGAAAGGTACAGCATCATCAATATTTCCCATTCTCTGCGCATAAAGCCAAGATTTGTCACTTACAAATTTTATAACAGTCAAGAGAAGCAAAGGTGTGAGATTTCTATGTTCACAATAAATCCTCACCTACTATTTCCTATTTTTTGAGCATTCACCTAGTATTTTACGCACTAGACTAGTAATTGCCAACTCACCATTCACCAAAATCCTGTGTCGTTGAACACAAGTTTCACAAGTTTGTGATTGCTTCTTAAAATCCTGTGTCAATGAACACAAGTTTGTAAATTACTTCTTAATGAATCAAATCCTACAACCATAAGAAGTCGAATAGCCCCATTGTTTTGGTCATGGGATTTTCATTCCCAGGGCACCAAATACCGTTTCAGATTCCTCGCTATAATTTTTCTTAAAAAATAAAGTGTATGTATATGTGTATATATATATATATATATCTATATATCTATATGTAAAAATAAAAGAGCAAAATAGGTGTTGTGTTGTACCCTATCAAATCTCTAAAAAATTAGAGTCCCAATTCAAATTTTCTTCTTCCAAAGTCCTACGTCCTCCCTTTCCTCCTTCCCCATAAACTTTTTTTTCTTTTCGGTGCTTTTTTTTGGTAGAATTATTTCAAAAACCCTGCAATAAGAGTCCAATGGGCTTAAAGTCCTTGGCACAATGTCCCAAAACATCACGTGGCAAATTCTAATTGGACCACCAGAACTAAACCACTATCCCGTTTCTTTCAAATTACAAAGTAAAAACAGAGAAAGTACATCTATTTACGTATACTAGTGTAATTCCGCGTTGTGTGCTTATTGGTGTAACTACTAACTATTCATGTATGTAAGATAGTTCAAATTAAGATATTGTTATGGAAATAAAGAAGTCGTAAGAGTAAATAATTGAATGAAAGATCATTTTTACCAACAAAAGAGAGAGAGAGAGAGAGAGAGAGAGAGAGAGAGAGAGATAGCATTTTATAAGCAATAAAAAAGTTCTTGTACGAAAAAAGTAACATATAGAACACTATTTTGAAGAACCAAAATATTTTTAATTTTGTAGACTCAAATAATTAATTAAGACTCAATGTTTTAAATGGCGCTTGGCGGTAGTCGGGCGGAGACCCACCTCCAAGCACCAAGCCGCCTAGGTGGCACCAAGTAATTCGGCGGATTTTTTTGTTTTTTTTTAACAAACCATTATCCAATCAAACTATATTCCATGTATCCATAATGCAAGTTCAAACTTCAAAGTACAAACGCAAATAAAATTAAGTAGTAGCAACTAGCAAATAAGTTGAATAAGACAATAACTAGTAAGGCTTTGCTCACCGCCCTCGTATTTTTTTTTTATATTTTTTTTAGGCTGCCAAAGGCCTCCAAAGACGCCGACGCCAAGGCCACCTAGGCGGCCGCCAAACCTCCCTGGGCGGCAAATCAAATGCCAAAGGCTATTGGCGTGGCGGCAGGGCACCTCCAAGCGCCTAGGCGGCCGCCATTTAGAACACTTTAAGACTATTGTAATTCCATAGATCATGCAAGTAATTTAATCCAACATATGCACTAAAACTGAAGAGAGTCACAATAGCTCAACCTTGTTAAAAAAAAGGATTATAAGGAACGGTATTTCTGATTCCATCAGGACAAATTAAACATTGCATAAACATAGATCAAAGAAATAGGTCTTTGGATTAAAATATAAATTCCTTCTCAAGCAACAATAATCAAGATAATGTCATGGATTAGATTCTAAAACTGCGCAAATAATGAGGCTTTTTCATCCATGTGTTTTGGAAAATAACTGTAAAACCTTGCCGCAAAAAAGCCTTTCTCCAAAAATATCGAACAAAATTAGAGCTTGGTTTGCTGAGAGCACACAACAAACTATCAAGCATTAATGTTGAAAAAAATAGAACCATAAAAGTAAAACAATTAAAAAACCCCATAAAGAAGAGACCACTCAAAATACTTATGATTTGAAGAAGTTCTAACAAAATCATAGTCTAGGGTTATGAAATCTAAGAGAATTTGACCATGTAGTTGCTTCTTTCTTCGTGGGTAAGAATCTACGATTGAGAAATTGATGCGTCTATGTTCATCTAAATTATAGCGGGATTGATGAGAGACAAATCGGGGGAGATCTAGGAGGAACGAGAGAGAGAGAGAGAGAGAGAGAGAGAGAGAGAGAGAGAGATTTCTAATGATTAGATTGAGAAGATGTAAAAAGCTTTATTAGATTTCTAATAAAGCTTTTTCTTCTTAACAAAGCAAAGAAGGACCTAAAATACCCATGAAATGCCTTTTCTTCTTGACTAAGCAAAAAGGGACCTAAAATACCCCTGAAAAGCCTTTTCTTCTTGACTAAGCAAAGGAGAACCTTAAATACCTAAAATACCCTCGGAAAAGCCTTTTCTTCTTGACTAAGCAAAGTAGGACCTAAAATATCCCCAAAAAGTCTTTTCTTTTTGACTAAGCAAAGGAGGACCCAAAATATCTAAAATACCCTCGAAAAGCCCTTTTTTCTTGACTAAGCAAAGTAGGACCTAAAATAAAATCAACTTTAGACATCCAAAAAATATTTGAAAGACAAAATCTACAAGGGTAATTTTGTCTTTTAACATGGTAGCTTGGCTTGCCTTATATTAGGGAAAAGAAAGATTTTTTTTGTACCTTTAAAAAATAATATCCCTTAAATTAGGGAAAAGAAAGATTTTTTTTTTTGTACCTATAAAATACAATATCCCTTAAATTCGGGAAAAGAAAGATTTTTTTTGTACCTCCTTTTCTTCTTGACTAAGCAAAAGACCTAACACTGAAATGCCTAAAATACCCTCATATCTTAACCCCACCATTGACAAACTACAAGGACAAATTGGTAATTTCACATTGTGGCTTGGCTAGCCATCCTACATTCTTTTAGATGTTTCAAACAAGGCGAAATGACGACCATATCCTTCAACTCAAACTACAAGGGTAATCCTACGAGGGATAATTTCGTATTTTCACGGCATGCCTTGGCTTACCATCCTATCTTCTTTTATTACAAGTATATTGATCTAGAAAAACTCAGTCCCCCCAAATTACTTTTATCCTTCAAATTGCACTATCAGATACGATGAGAGAGAGAGGGGGGCCTAATTACTTGGAAGTTCGCTAGAGACCAGAGTACTTGGAAGTTCGCCGGAGACAAGAGTACATGGAAGGTCGTCAAAGGCAAGAGAACGTGGACAGTCGCCAGAGACGAAGGAGAGACAAGAGGTAAGCACGACAAGTAGGGGTGCAAATTAAGGCTTGGCAAAATTCCAACCGAAATCATCTCGGCCGATATTGTCCGGAATTTCCGGTACCGACCGGAAAGGCCTGGTGTTGAGGCCAGGACGGTATTGTAGGGTTAGAGTACCGTTTTCTCACCGGTATGTACTGGCTGGTACGGAACAGTATTCACAACCTTGACTCTGCCTCTTCGGTTGCTACATACAACCTGTAAACATCTCTATCTTGTTTCCGCTTTGTCAACTCAGAAAAATCAATTAAAATCACCCAAAAGCCTACTTTTCTGCAGCATCGTCAGTTTTGAGCTTAGTAGGAGCGTGTTCATTGCTTTCGGGAAATGAATTTGGCACAACCATCAACGAAGTGGTGTACTTGATCCATCAACACATAGCAAATTTAAATTAATTCATCATCACAAAATATATACAGGTATATAAGAAATATTTGATACTTCGCACTATAAAAAGGTTAAGTTAATTGATTAATGTATGAGAGAACACTGAACCCAACAAGAACTAGGGGGCTCATTTGGCTTGATGCTGGTTAGACACAGGCCATGTCGCGCTCTGGCACTAACCATAGTGTTCATAGCATGGACTTTGGGGTAAGGTCATTGATTGGGTTTGGGTGGGTCGTCAAATACATGGAAGAAAGCTCTTTTTTTCAATCCAAAAGTACCATCCCATCCCATTACACCTGATGGAGCCAAGCAGCCATAGCAATAATTAAAAATATCAACTGTTGTGCAGAACTGATGAATGGATGCTAGATTTGTATCAGAAATTAAGACATGGTTAGAAACATGCCTCGTCTTCCCAGTAAAACAAGCTGACAACCAAGAAATGTATAAAGAACGGCTGACCTTTTCAAAGATGGTTTTGCGGTCCACATCAAGACGAATAAGATTAAGAAAGTTGTAGGAAATTGGAGGCGCATAGCGTGCAACCATCCTGGAAAAGACATTGAGTGCAATTACAAATCAACATTCTTATTACTCTGTGAAGAGTATAGAACTCAGAGTTGGAACAGTCCTCCATTAAACAAAAAACAGGGAAAACATACGAGCATATCATAAGCAAGCTGACTGAACTTGTTTGTCTTGGAGTGAATGAGTAGAATGTCAACATTCCAATTTTGAACAAGGAATAGTAAGTGCATATGCACATATACATGAGGGGAATGAAGGCGGCCACCTGCAAACAAAAACTTATAATAATTAACAAGAGCGCTACAAGTAGAATGCCAGGATTAGATGAGAGATGATGTCAAGGAAGAGGCTACAGCCCCCAAAAACTGCAAGCAGGAATAGATGGTCTGACTTTAAGTATATCATTCAAGAGTCAAAACAACGCAGCACCTTAACTAGATGAAAACTAGGGAAGAGAGTATGCAAATATTAGGTCAAGGACTCAAGTGAGCACCTTCAATTGTTTTTCATCCCTTCAATTGTTTAAAATTACCAAACCGAGAGATATTACAGATTTAATTAATAGTTGTCATTCCCACTTTAGCCAGATCATAGGGACAAAGCATGCAGGAGGAAACCCTCCCCGGGGATCAAGAGCAATTAACACCTGTGTACCTTAGGAACAGAAAGACAATCAACATTTAGCCCCAAGGATCAATCCAAAACACCAGTATCTAATCTTTTTCAGACTTCCAGTTCTTTAAAAAGGTCCACAATTATACGCAAACGCATGCCTTTCACCTTCGCTTCCTTTTTTTTTAGTTGGCAAATAAATATACCCGAATAAAAATGCAAGGTACAGAAAGGGAGAACAAGAAGTCCGCCAACAAAACAGATAAGGCCTAGATCTCTCCAACATACAAATGGCTCTCAAATAATTGGAAGTAGAAAATATAGGGACCCCTTTGAATGGAGTAGATGCCCGGAACCAAACTTTCTCCCAAATGCTATTATTATCATCAACCTTCTCCTCAAAGATTCTTGAATTCCTTTCAAGCAGACTGAAGCCACCACTCTTCCAAAGCATCCCCAGCTCCGCGTTTTTCGGTAGATCCAAAATCCCCAAACTCAACGCCCAACAAATGTTCACAACAAGAAGGAATTACCAAATAAACCCCTGCCACTTCAACAACTCTCCATCATAAAGATAATGGAAGGGGACACTGAAGAAATATGATCCATTTTTCCCAGAATCCTTGCACATAACACTGTTGAGGCTATGGTTGTTAAAATCCTACGATACAGGATACATATTCTACGATTCGTATTATCTCCTTCCAAAAACACTACGTATCCCACCCCGTATCCTTTTTTTATAAAAATCCAACGATACGACCACGTATCCTACGATACATTCACGTATCACGATTCGGTACGAATCTAATGATTACTTATCGAAAAAAGGTCATACCATATTTTAAGAAGCGGAACCTCAAAAATGTTTTAAATATTTGATCTAATTATGGCAACCTTCAAACCATTTAAAGAAAACCAAAACTCAATCTATTAGGGCTCGAATGGAAGGAAGAACATATTTCGATCAAGGCTCAAGAAAATCTCAATGTTATAGACCCCACTTGGGAGACTTGAAATGTTTTCATTCCAAAAACTTACTTTTCGTATATACAGCAGATTTTTAGCTTGTAATTCGGTATAACTAGATTTTAATTGTATAGAAGTATTAGTTTTTGCTAACATATCCTACAATACACAATATGTATCCCAATTTGAAATCATAGTTTCGAGGCTATAACGCACAATTCAGTCTTCTCCTTTATTTTTGGATCCTCGGAGTCAATCGCTTCCTCAAGACCTATCAAGTAAAGAAAGAAGAATCCGGCCCTCTTCCTACTCACTTTGCAGCGCTTACTTTCAACAGTATCATTGTATTAAGTTGCTAAGATGTAAACAAGTTCACAAATTTCACACTCGTTAAGATTTCTAAAGAACCGCAAATTCTCAACAAATTGGATACGAGAAATAAAGAGCCCAGCAACCGATAGGAAAGAAAGAAGCAAATGAAGACTCCCCACTCGATACATCTTCCCAAAAACAAATAAACTCCCCATGACCAACAACTAAAGCAGTAAAGGAAATTAATCTATCCAGGCACTTCCTTCCTAATAACCCATTCACTCCAGAACCCTTTCAAACCGGAAGGTGATCCTCTAAAGCAACTTTTGGAAAGCCTTCATAACTTTAGGCCTTAGGTTCCGCCAAATAGATGAAGACCAAGAGATGCTAATCCTTTTCCCTCAACTAGCCAATATCAAAAACAGAAAACTTATTCTGGAATTTCGAATTTCTACAAGATTACCTCCGGATCTTCTAATTCAGCCTCCGCATTTAACATAAAATTACTGTTGATTTAAGAAAGTTTTAAATATTGTTTCCCAGAAAAACTCTGTAACCAGATAGGTGTGAGACGAGCAACCCTTAGTGATGTTCTCTACAACCATGTATAGTGTAATAACAATAAGGTGTTCTCTGTGGTTATCTAGAAATTATAGGCGTTGCTGTGTGATTCATGCAGTATTTAAACACTTCCTAAAAGCATTAAGCAGAAGAGTAACTTGGCACTGCAGAAGACTACTCCAGGAATGTCATGATGATATAGTTGGAAGTTTCCATAGTCAAATCAAGTCAGACTATGTTAGTCGTTCAAGCTTTACCAAGCATCCGAACATTTGATATTGGTAGATATTTTGCAAATAAAAGAAATATTTATTCTTACTAAAACTCATACAATATTTACCTGAACAAGCACTTCCTGCTTTCCTACAGCATTTATTAAAATAGAGAATAGAGATAAATCAACTCCACTTGGCAATATAGTAGCCTCAGCCAGAAGAATTGCAGCTGACATGCAACCAAGTATCACGGCTAAGACTTTCTGAAGTTGCATCCTAAGAATACACCGCCAAACCAACTCTGCAAGGAGTTACCGATTAAGATTAGAGTTGGTATTTATGCAAGAATGAGCAAATTGTATCATAGGCCAAATGAGCCAAAGGAAGTGCAAACCTTGTTTCTAGTTAGGGCTTATGCATGAGAAACATAACAAAAAGCAACCTAGACAACAGAAGCTACAGTACCAACAGGAGTCAACTGATATAAACGGGGACCTACTCTGCCTATCACAAACACCAAATGAATCTATCCATCTGAATGGCATGATAATCCCAGAGTTACAGAAATGAAAACTGTTTCAAATGCAATTGATAGCATGATTTAGTTCAAGAATGACATTGATATTTACCAATCATATCTAGAAAGTGCCCTAGCCTGCCTGCTCGCTCACCCCTGAAGCTTGACACGTATTTCCTGCAAATTTACAAAATTGAGATATTATATTTGAAAACGAATAGACAAACTAGGAGTTAGTACCCAAGAAAACTAAGGTTCTGGGTGGTATCCGCTTTGAGAGACAAAACAGAGAGAAATTTAATGAAAGAAAAGGTTACTTATTCTTGTTTCACTTTCATCATAAGAAAACAGGCAGGGAAATATTTTCTCACTAAACATATATATATATATATATATGATATATCGGAGCGGTTCCGGGAACCCTTAAAAAAACCCTCCAAATCTTAATCTCATAGTTCCCGATCAAATTTTAATGATCCGAGCCGCTCAATGTGTTCAGAACGTGATTTTAAGGGTGCCCGCAATAAACTGGCAAAAAAACTAACCGGGAAGGGCTTGATTTGAGCAGTTTTTTATTGAACTGTTCAATAAAGTTCAATAAAAAACTGTTTGGATGAAGCCTTTCCCAGTCATTTTTTTTGCTGATTACTCGCGGACACTCTTAAAATCACGTTCTGATTACATTGAGCGGCTCAGATCATCAAAATTTGATCGGGAACTTGGGAGGGTTTTTTTAAGGGTCCCCGAAATTGCCCACACGTATATATATATATGACCAGGAAGGACTTGATCTGAACAATTTTTTATTGAACGGTTTAAATAAAAACTGCTCAAATCATGTCTTTTCCGGTCATTTTTTTTACTAATTTCTCGCGGGCACCCTTAAAATCACATTCTGCATACATTGAACGGTTTGGATCATAAAATTTTGATTGGAAACTATGAGATTGAGATTTGGGGTGCCTTTTTTAGGTGTCCCTTGAACCGCCCCGTATATACGGGGCGGTTCTGAGGACACCTAAAAAAACACCTCATAGTTTCCGATCAAATTTTAATAATCTGAGCCGCTCAATGTGATCAGAACGTGATTTTAAGAGTACCCGCGAGAAATTACCAAAACAAATGATCGGAAAAGACATGATTTGAGCAGTTTTTATTTAAACCGTTCAATAAAAAACTGTTCGAAACTGTTCGGATCAAGTCCTTCCCGATCATTTTTTTTGCTAATTTCTCGCAGGTACCCTTAAAATCACGTTCTAATCACATTGAGCGACTCGGATCATTAAAATTTGATCGGGAACTATGAGGTGTTTTTTTAGATGTCTAATTAGTTGTCCCCAGAACCGCCTCATTTTAAGGTCCTTACTTGAAGATTTCTGTATATGAGTCCCTTCTTTTAAGGACTACCTTATTTTAATAAAATGCGGACCTCCCTTTTCCGATCGAATTTCGATGATCCGAGCCGCTCAATGTGTTCAGAACATGATTTTAAGGGTACCCGCGAGAAATCAGCAAAAAAAAAGACCAGGAAGGGCTTCATCCGAGCAGTTTTTGTTTGTTTTTTATTTAACAGTTCAAATAAAAACTACTCAAATCAAGCCCTTCCCGGTCAATTTTTTTGCCGATTTCTCGCGGGTACCCTTAAAATCACGTTCTGAACACATTAAGCGGCTCGGATCATCGAAATCAGATCGGGAAAGGTGAGAAATAAGGAAGTCCGCATTTAAGGTCCTCATTTTAAGGTCATTACTTGAAGATTTCTGTATATATATATATACCTTTCAATGTCTGCAGAATATGATTTTAAGGGTGCCCGTGAGAAATTAGCAAAAAAAATGATCGGGAAGTGCTTGTTTTAAGCAGTTTTTAATTGAACCGTTCATTAAATCTAAGCTAAAAACTGCTCAAATCAAGCCATTTTCGGTCTCTCTTTTTTTCTGATTTCTCGCGGGTACCCTTAAAATCACGTTCTGATCACATTGAGTGGCTCGGATCATCAAATTTGATCAGAAACTATGAGGTGTTTTTTTTAGGTGTCTAAATAGTTGTCCATTGAACTGCCCCAATATATATATATATATATATATATATGGTACAAGAGAGAGAATCAGCAATAAGAATTGGCAAACCAAGTGATGATCACAAATAAAAAGATTGGGCAATTTAGCGGACCAAATCAGCCTTATCTCCTGTATTGTTCACGTGTGTCAATTTTAAAATAGACAGCAGAATATTGGAAAACATCACCGGATGAAAGAAAGAACAAGAAGAAAAAAAGATAACAAAGAGAAGAAAAAGAAGATGCCAAGATGGTATGGATTAAGAGCAAACCATCCAATGGCATGGCGATGCTCGTAATTCTTTATTGTATCCTCCAGCTCAAGGGCTTCTGTCACGGAGTTCATATATTCACTGCAAAATATAGTTACAAATTCATAGTGAAATTCGCTATGTTGCACTTGGATTCCATCTAGCATAATTAAAATTCAAGCTACTGCGAGAGGTGTGAAGGCTGAAGCTTTGAGAGACACAAAGCGAGGAGAAGGCTGGAATGGAAATGACGTTGGAATTAAATGATCACAACAACCTTAAAACAAATGGACAAAATATAAGCCAATGCAGGCGAGCCTTCGATGATATCATAGCTAGTATAGATAAAGTGAACAACAAAAAACAGAATACATAAACATACATGACAAAGGAAAATCCGGGTATGCTAGGGGACTCAACCTTCAAATTTCAGAAGGATTAGGTCAAAACAGAAAACCTAAAAAGGCAATTAAGTTGTTTACTTAGAAACTGTGTACCTTTTGCATCTATAGTACTCCTCTCGAGCTATCTTCAATTGACGCCTAAGAGCCGCCATTGATTTTTCATCAGTATCATAATCCATATCATTTTCTCCTAATCTTCCACCTTGTGGCTTGAAAGATGGATCTTCACTAAACTAGCAGCAGAATAAGAGTATTCGTTAAAAAATAAAGAAAACACAGAGTAAAGCACGTTCGTTTTGGAAAAAGCTTGGTGCACATACACAAGAATTTCGAAACATAAAACACCTCAGGCATGCACAAGAAGTGTAATTACCATCTGAAGCAACATTTTGTCAATAACACTCATGTAGGGTCTCAAAGGATCACGCTTGGACATTTGCTTTGAAGTTGCTTGGGAAACCTAATGCATTGAAGCATCAAAATTTGTCACGAAAGATTAAAAAAATCCAGGACATGATATAGCTCAAAATTCATATGCTTCGAATAATTGTGGACGCAACTAAATGAAGAACAAAGAACTGATACAACAAAAGACCTTTCTATTATGCTGAACACTAGAACGACTATATTCACCTCCCTTAGGAACACCTGAGCTGTATAAGCTCTACGTTTCTTGGTACACACGTATAATTGCAGTACTAGCATGTTGAAACATCAGCTTAGTTCTGAGAGTATGCTCTTTTGTTCCGCAGGAATTACGATCATGGAGAGAGAGAGAGAGAGAGAGAGAGAGAGAGAGAGAGAGTAGAGCAAATACATAAGTAAAACCATTAAAATTGTCGTAAGGGGTTAAAACTTACTACAATAGCATTTGAAAGTTCTTGATGAGCATCATCAAGTTTCACAGCCCTTTTAGCCACTTTATGAGAAAGAACCTTCTGACGGATAGTCCAATCAGCATTTTTCCAGATGCTCTTTGGAATCTCACTCAAACCAAAGCCAAGAAGAAATGCACCAGTAACAAGTCCAAAAGTATTTGAGCAAGCCATCGCAAAACCCAGAATCCCACCACTCCTGCAAATACAATATCAAGATTTGACAACAGGGAAGAAAAAGGCTACACACGTTAAAACCATGCAATGCTTGTGGTTAAAAAGGCAAATAAGTAGGTGTCCACTAACAGCTTAAAGCCACCATCCATACAAACTGAACTCAACCATAACATGGAGAATATTTATTACTCCAAACATGAAAACGCCACAAGCAATGTTGATACTACAGAACAGAGAGACGAGTTAATCAAATAGTTCCAGCATAGAACATTTCAAACATGTTGGAATATTATTAGTAGTCGTTAGTCTTGTCGCACATTGGTTAATGTATTCTTGTGTCAAGAGATGATATACTAATATAATACACATGAACTCTTCCTCCCACTAAGGGAAGAGGACTCTCACTTCAAGAGCGAGGTTTTCAATCCATAATTAACACCCTATACACTTTCTCTTCTTCTCCCCAAACAACAAAACAAATAGTGGCAGTGCAGATGAAACCAAGGTAAAGACAATGTAAAGACTGTTGCATCAGAAGCCGATAGGTGCAAAAAATCAAATGTTTTCCATCCTTTGCAGACAATGACAATTCAGAATCAACCCTCCAATTCATGTCTTATCACACTGCCATTAGCGAAACTTGTAAACATGCCAATCGAGCACTAAGTCTAATCAGCAGAGAGGATCCTAAAAACTTAGGATTCATGACAGAAAGAACAACATTTAGTCTAGAAGGTGAAGAACAAACCAGGTTTTGCGCCAAATAATGAGCAGTACAAGTCCAAAAAGACCAATAGAACCAACACAGAGGTAGAAGATTAAGTTTGCATGTACACTTGTCTTCAATCTTTCTGCCACTGTGAAGTCCCCAGCATCTTCATACCCCTGAATTATAGGCACCACGGCCCTGCTTAGAGAAATAGTTTCATACAACTCTATGAGAATATGTGTATGTTACCAATGAAACTACTAAAAGAGTACCTTAACCCTTAGGCATCTTAGCATATGAAGACAAAGAAATGGCAAAGGAAACACAGAAGTTAGGACAACCATAAGAGGAACAGAAAGAGAAGTAACCTTTTATCATTATCAACAGTCGGGATTGGAATTAAGCCCTTACATTTCTAGTGCTTATCCTGATTGGCTTTCAATAATTAACTGTTTTAAATGATGAAACAAAAGCAACGGCAAATGACAGATCCATATTTAACAAAAAGAAAAAACTCTCAAAAAGGACTCAAGACCTTTACAAAACATGAATACACCAATTCAACTTACAAAAACAAGAATACACATAGATAAGTAACGAAATTTTGAGGCCAAGAAACATGGAAGAATGACTAGTTTCATCATAACTTAATGTTCTAGTTTCTCCTACATCGGCAATTATCACATCCAAAAACCAGTATATGCTTTAAGACTTAGGCAGGATGTTTCAAGCAGGGCTGTTAATACCGTGCCCTACTGGCCGGTACGTCCCATTTTTGGAAGAAACCAGTTCTTTCAAGGTCTGATTCTGTTCTGCTTCATTTTCCAGCATTTACCGTCAGTACCGGAGAGTTTCACTATGTTTTGGACTTTACTGGCGAGTTCCACCAGTACATCCAATCGATGAGAACAAAAAAGTTCTGAAGCGAAATAGAGTTTAGAAGCAGATCAAGCCATGATTGATTACTTCTGGCTTACCGAAAATCAGCGATGGAACATCGTGTCGATCTGGTTTGAAGGGATGAGCTTAACCTTCCTTGCAGATTCAGAGCAATGTGAGGGAGATGAGATTAAGCTGCCATCCCTCTGGCAGGCAGAGAGAGAGAGAGAGAGAGAATGGCGCTCACAGGAAAATAAGGGGAGCATAGTGGAATTAGTGTTGGAAAGAAAGGAAGGCATCTGTTGCAACACATGGTTATTATATAATGGTAGCTGTATTTCTTTGTTTATGAGGAAACAAGAACATAATAAGCTGTATTTCTTTATATATCAGTAATTGGGTTTGAGTTATACAGTAAACGAAAGCAAGTTTACAAGTAAATGTACTATATATATTTACATATTAACTTTTAACGGGAAATCCGAAACGGTACCCGATAACATACCCATACCGGTACCTATAACAAAAACGGTACGATAGCCAGTACAATATTCAGAACCTTGGTTTCAAGTCTCACTTAAGCTCAATGAGTTAACTAAAACCTTCTAGCATACTAACGCTTTTTATGACACAAACCATGAACTTGACATAATATTGGGTGGCTAAGAACCAGCATTATTAAAGAAACAAGGTTAAAAGAAGAGTTCCAGATGTACGTCTGGTTTCGTATCCCATTAGAAGGCACGCAAAACAAAAGATGGTGACCTGGCTAATGGAAGAAATAATAAAATTACAAGGCACCAAGAAGTGGAGATAAAATGACAACCGATAAGATGGTCAAACACTAACTAGCTAAGACAATTTTAATGTAGTGGAAGGAGTTAGTGGAATTTCCACAAGAAGGGTAACCATAGGAGAAGAGGGCAAACTAACATGGGTTAAGATAAAAGGAAGAACAGAGCTACTAGTTTAATGGTAGTTGGGATTTACTATTTTTACACAGTGGATACTGCCAAACAAGTCATGTACCAAACCAAAAATGAAAATCCTTTGTCAAGTTGATTGAGAATAAGAACTACATGAAAAAATGTTGTCTAATACCACTAAAAGAGCACCTAGTCAATGCAATATCACTAAAATCATTCCATGTGCTACGAGACATCCAAACCTTAGTTGCAGGAACCTTCAACTATGCCCACGTTTCTTCGACGGAAACGCGCTTCCGCATTCCTGTCGACGGAAACTCCAAGAAACTCGTCCCAATGACGACGGGAACTCGTTCCTTACCTATACGGGAACTTACACCCAAAAAAACGGTTGAGATTTAAAGTTGTTTTGTTCTTGTTGGTGTGCACATCTGATCTTAACCTTCTAAAGTCATACTAATGCCTTTAACTTTTATGCCAACTTAATATGCACAAGAGCTCTATTGTGTAATCATGTGCTACAATAAAAATGTTGAAATATAACTAGAAACTTATAATTTTAATAGTAATATTTTTTGTGGTAGAATAATATTTTTATATTGACATTTAACAATATAAAATTCTAAAATATATTTATAATTTTAATAATTTTTCCTAACCGCTCCCAATGGCGCTCCCACACTTCTATAATCATCCACTTCCCCATCCCCGCCCCCGCTCCCACTCCCGTTCCCGCTCCCGCTTCGTGTAACTAAGATCCAAACCAAATTTTAGTTTATCATTCATGTCATTTGTTTATTAGACAACACATCCCCTTACTCTTATCTAATGTTTTGAAACCTTTTTGCCGAGTCTGTGTAACCTAAAACTTGGAGTTCGATGTGGCATACCCCAAGGTATAAATCCGCACCTGAGACCATGTTACATAGCTCACCGTCTTTAACTAGGTCAGACAAGTAGCAAATATAAAAAGCGAAAGCATACCAAGTAAGTAAAAAAGTACTCCAGTATGACCAGCTCCAAAAGAAAGAGATTCCTCCATTCTCACGACCAATTATTGTCTGCAACAAAATGAAAGATGAGTCAGTTACTCCATAACACAAACCAAATTTTAAGCACCACCACATTCAAATGCCTGTAGCTCAAGTTCAGATAACTCAAAAATCTTCTAGTATGTTTATTTCCACTCATGTTAGGTAAAGTCATTTCCATCATATCATAAATTCCGGATGAGAAAAAAAAAAGCAACGGTTTGGATTCTACGAACTAATTGAAGTTGTGATGCAGGGCTGTCTAAGGAAGCTGAGATTAGGAGCTGCCTGCAACTGGTTTTGCAGTGGCTCTAGGGCGAGGAAAGCCAAAAAAGTTAGGCTTCTATCAGATAGAACTAAACTGCAACGGTTGTAGATTACAAGGGTTGGTTGAAGAATAATCAGCATCGTAAACTATGCATTAGAAGTTTCTTCCAAGCAATTTTTTGAAAGGTAACTAAAGTGATATGCAAAGGGATTGGGGTTGACCAGGAATCAACAGGGCCACAGTTCCAAAGCTGAAAAGAGTAATGTCAGGGAGCTTTAATATAGTTGCCGATAGAAGTACCCTAGTCGTTTACTGAAAGTAAAAAAGAAGAGCACAAATAATTTACAAAACTCACCTAAAATCCCTTCAAAAACAACAAAACTTCGAACTTACTTGCTGCTCAAAAACACTTCGAAGATCACACTCATCAACTAAATTTTGACCAACTAAGGTATGCAAGTCTTACTAACAAACTCCACAACCATGAAATAAACTCTGAAGTCCATGGTCAAAAGCTTTAGGAACTACTTTGATGACAAAACGTTTTTAAAGACTGATAAAAGTATCCAAAAGCACGCTAACAAATGAGGCCCAAATGAAGCTTCAAATAGTTACGAAGTCGCAAAGCCTCTTCCATCTACAATTTCTAATATGTACCTCTTGTTTTGTATCACACTCCCCCTTCAAGTTCCATCACTAGCCCATTCTTCAATTTGGGCTATAAAAAATGGTCTCACCTTGAACTCATGATAACCTCTCTCTTTTTAATAATCACCACCTTAACTAATAACTACATCAGAGCTCCCAACAAGTACCAGAAGAATATTAGACAATATGTTCAACAAGTGCTTAAATGGAAAATAATCCTTCCCACAAGTTATCAATAGTCAGCTAAGAGAGGCTTGCCTTGCAATCTCAGTCCCTTTGGGGAATTCCAACTTAAGGAGACACACATTGCATTCAACTACAATTTGAAAGGGACTGATTCAATAGTCTTCCTTTGCACAGAAGTCTTCCTTTGCACAGATCATAGCCATCAGTGTGGGATAGTATGGCAAAAGTAGAATACTTGTACTTTGATTTTTCTAAGCCGGCTAATGATTTGGGCCACTCATTGCACACTGTCTACCGAAGCTTGTTGGTTCATGGTTCATCCACTCAAATTAATTTTAATAAATACAACACCCAAAACAGCACTCCATTTTCACATGTAATATTGACATGGGAAGGTGGAATTAGGGGCAGAGATTTGGAAATACCAACTCCCACCACCTGCAATTGCTTATCACAGTCGTACATTGGGTTTAAGAAATGTTCTTCAATATTCGTGGTTCCTTAATATCCATCTTTCTAGAGTCAAATTTGTCAAAATGACTTTTTCGTTACATGCTACTGCTTGTGTGGGGATTAAAGCATCAATCAACGTTTGCCGTAGTCACAATCTGATACATGAAATAACCTTTTTTTTTACTATCACAATAGTGATTTAAAAAGCACGTGAAGCGCGCGCTATAGCACGAAGCACAGCGCAGCTTCTGCGCTTCGAAGAGTGGCGCTATAGTGGAGAACATCAAGGCACATGCTATGGCGCAAGGCACACGCTATGGCGCAAGGCGCAGAGGTGCACGCCTTTTGTTTCTAATCCAAAAATTGATCCAACAGTGCAGATTTTGCAGAAAACAGACGCAATGCACTGAATAATTTTGGCTTTTAAGTCTGATTTCAACCCTAATCGGCTAATCGATCAAAGACGATTCATACCCAGCACCAGCAGATCAGCTTCAGCAACAGGCGATCGACAATCGATCAAGATTACAGCTTCCGGCTTCACTCTTCAGCAAGGTAACCTCCTCCGGTCCTCCTCTCCTCCTCCTCCTCCTCTTCCTCCTCCAGTCCTCCTCCGACACCTTTTGGACCTCTAGTTCTTCTTCTTCTTCCTTCTTTTTTCTTTTTCTTCAGAGGGAAGAAGAGTGCAGTCCTAGGCAATTTTTTCTTTTTTCTTCCTCCTTTTTTTTTTTCAGTCGATATAAATTATGTCAACTATTTCTTTTCTTTTCTTTTTCAGTTGATTCAATCTCTCTTTTTTTTCATCTTCTGGACCACTGTTTCTTTTTCTTTTTCTTTTTCTATTTCTTTTTCTTTTTCTTCCTCTTTTACTTTTTCATTATGTCGATTATGTGTTTATGGTATTATTATCCAGTGGGCTATTTCTTGTTTTTTTTACATCCTGCCTCCTGGGCAATTTTTTATTTTCTTTCTCTTCAGTTTTTTCTTTTTTTTTTTTTACAAGGCCAGTGGGCTATTCCACACCTCCACTGTTTGTTTTTTTTTTTTTTCCCAGCAGCTATATATGTGTTTGTGGTATTATTTGTACTTGTTAATTGTGGATGACATCTGAAAATTCTAATAAAAAGGACCCTGGTTGAAAGTATTGTGAAAAGGTTGATCCATACTATAATACCAAGTTGAAATGTGTATTTTGTAACGAAGTGAAAAATGGGAGTGTGTCAAGAATCAAGCAACACCTTGCAGGAGGAGCTAAAAGGAATACGGCGGCATGTCGCCGATGCCCACCTGAGGTTAGAGAGGAGATGAGGGAGTTTATACGTAAAAGGGATGAAGCAAAGAGTCAAATTAAGTCTATACCAGATTTTGATGATGCAATGAATGATGATGATTATGACCTGGACCTGGACGATGATATTATTGAATCCAATCCCCCTTCTAAGAAATCTTCTACTCACGGAAACACAACCTCCACATCTATTCATTCTAAACCTAAGAAACCAAGAAACATAGGGCCT
Source organism: Rhododendron kiyosumense (assembly GCA_019656275.1). Classification (NCBI taxonomy): domain Eukaryota; kingdom Viridiplantae; phylum Streptophyta; class Magnoliopsida; order Ericales; family Ericaceae; genus Rhododendron; species Rhododendron kiyosumense. Next base: position 545,672 of record BPLS01000574.1, read on the forward strand.
CTCGACACTTACTACACTCCTGAACCAGAGGTGGTGGTGGAAGATAGAAAAGCCAAGGGCAAACAGCCAAAAATTGATGAGAATGAACCATATAAGAAAATATTGAAAGACTGAGCTCATCAGGCTATTGCAAGGTGCATATATGATTGTGGGATACCTCTAAATGTTGTGAACAATGATAGTTTTGCGCCAATAATAGAGGCTATTGGGCAATACAGTCCGGGTTTGCCCCCACCAACTTATCATCAAGTGCGAGTCCCTCTTCTAAAAAAAGAGGTAGAACATGTTAACAAGTTAATGGAGTAGCACAAAAAAGACCAGGAGTAAGCTAATAAGCAATGAGTGGACTAATAGGAAAAATAGAACATTGATGAATCTTTTGGTGAATTCTCCGAGGGGGACCATGTTTCTGAAATCTATGGATGCGTCTAGAATTGTAAAGGATGCAGAAATGATATATGAATTGCTTGATGGGTGGGTGGAGCATATTGGAGAAGCAAACGTGGTTCAAGTTATTACGGATAGTGCCGCGGCAAATGTGGCGGGTGATGAGAATTTCAATTTGCTATTCGGTTGTGTTACTTACTTGAAGTTATGAACAATTGAAAATCACTTATTATTCTAGTTTTAACTTCTAACACCCCTTATTTATAACAATTACCAAGGAGGTTGTTGCAGGCAAACCAACCTCACTTGTTTTGGTCTCCGTGTGCTACCCATTGCTTGGACTTGATGTTAGAAGACATTTTTAAGTTACCAAATTTGAAGACAACTTGGGAAAGGGCAATAATGATGCATTGGTTATATTTATAATCGACTCTCTTTGTTGAATATGATGAGGCAATTTGCCCAAAGGAAGGAGCTCGTTAAGCCGGCAAAAACTCGGTTTGCAACCGCTTTTTTGACTTTGCAAAGGGTTTATGAACAAAAGGGAAACTTAAGGAAGATGTTTACTTCGGAGAAGTGGACCAATAGCAAATGGGCAAAAGAGCAAGGAGGAAAACATGTAGAAAAAGTCATGTTGATGGCCTCATTTTGGAGGAATGTGCTCCTTGCCCTCAAGTTCGCATCCCCACTAGTTAAGGTACTTAGATTGGTTGATGGAGAAGTCAAGCCTCCAATGGGATACATTTATGAGGCTATGGATCGGGCTAAAGAAACTATTGCAAATTCCTTTAATCAAAATAAGGAGATGTATGATGAGGTCTATAAGATAATCGACAAGAGGTGGGAATCCCAATTGCATCGGTTACTTAAATCCTGAATTTTTTTACAAAGATCCAGAGGCTTGCAAAGTTCCAGAAGTCATTGGAGGCCTATATTGATGAATCACAAAGTTGATTCCCAATAATTATACACAAGCCCTTGTTTGTGCCGACTTGATGAAGTATGAGAGAGCTGAAGGACTCTTCGGTAACCCAATGGCAATGAGACAAAGAAATACAAGGGCACCAAGTATCACCATGTTAACCTTAATCTAGTAACTAATTTAAGTCCTAAGAGTTGCACTTTAAGAATGTTTTCCAATATCAATATTTTATGGTGTGCAGCTGACTGGTGGGCCTCATTTGGTCATGACACTCCTGACTTGTAAAAATTTGCCATCAAAGTTCTTAGCCTTGTAGTTCCTCGGGATGCAAGCGTAATTGGAGTGTCTTTGAGCATGTGAGCAGTGTTCTAAATGGCGGCCACCTAGGCGCTTGGAGGTACCTCACCGCCACGCCAATACCCCTTGGCATTTGATTTGGCGCCCAAGAAGATTTGGCGGTGTTTGGCGGCCACCTAGGCGGCCTTGGCGGCATCTTTGGAGGCCTAAATTGTATACTATTAACATAAAAGGGCTAGGATTAAAAGTACAAAAACTAAAAGGGCTTATTATGCAATTTTACAAAATCATATCTATATGTATTACAATTACATTTACATCCCCCCATTCAACACTCCACACTCCAGAGCTTCAGAGGCGGGAGGAGACAACGAAACGAAGTGAAGAACTCCAGTCGATCAAGTTTGAATTTGGCATGAGGAGATTGACTTTGAGTCCGATGGAGATCAAGTTTTGAAGGGGTATGGAGGAGAAGAGATAGAGGAAGGAGATGAACTTCGAATTTGGCATTAAGGATCTCCGATCTTGTTTATTTCTACTTATTGTCTTATTCAACTTATTTGCTAGTTGCTACTACTTAATTTCATTTGGGTTTGTACTTTGAAGTTTGAACATTAAACTTTGCATTATGGTTATGTAAAACTTTGAACTTGCATTATGGATACATAGAATATAATTTGATTGGATAATGGTTTGTTAAAAAAAAAAAAAAATGCCGAATTGCTTAGCGCCGCCTAGGCGGCTTGGCGCTTGGAGGTGGGTCTCCGCCCTACTAGCGCCAAGCGCCATTTAGAAAATTGCATGTGAGTATATGATAATCAAGTTCATTCATTGACTTCCTTTAGTTATGTATGATCAAGAATTTAAGTCCCTTGTATAATTAATTGTTAATGCAGATTCACACCAAAAAAAAGGAATAGACTAGCTCAAAAGCGTGTCATTGATTTGGTATTTGTTAAGTACAATAGAGCATTGAAACGTCGATACCTCAAACGTGATCGCATTGATCCCATATCCTTGAAAGATATTGATGAGAGCAATGAATGGTTGGTTGGGAAGATGGATGAAGAATTTGTGTTTGAGGGTGATGACTTGAATTGAGATGATGTTGCTTTAGCTTCTGGAGCCAAAGAACCAAGGAAAACAACTAGAGCATCAAGTTCAAAGTCAACAGACTCAACACCTATCGCGAAAATGGCAAAACCAACTCCAAAGGCTAAGGCTTTAAGAGGAAAGACATCTCTTATAGATGAGGAGAATGAAGAGGGAGAATGGGAGACAGATGATGAGGAGGAAGAAGATGTGGAAGGATATAAATCAGAATCATCAGATGATGACTACGAAATTGAAGATGAAGTTCTTGGTTCTGAGAATGATGATTAATGCCTATGCATGCCTCTAGATTTTATTGCCTTTAATCCTTTTGTTTTCTCTCCAAGGCTAAACATTATTATGTTAGCTTTTCATGGACGATATGTTATGTTTAGTGTTTGGTACTTTCGTTTAACCATTGACATGTTATGTTTTATGGCATTTGAAAGTTTTACAAGTGTTTGTTTGTGTTGAAAACTTGTTCTAATAAAATTTGCCTCGTTGCGATGAAATTTTTTTTTTGGGCGCTTCGCGTCAATAAAGCGCGCGCCGTGCCTTGCGCTAAAGCCCCAGGGGACCATTGCGCCTCAGTGCGCCATTTAAAACACTGTATCACAACATCGAAATAGAATTCTTAGCCCTTCTTTGACATTGTAAGATTGCCAAGACCGTGGTTTAACAATAGCTTGGGAAAGGTCATTCAAATAGGATATCTGCTGCCAGCAAAGTACATCTTGGTCTTTCATAGCAAAGTATTAGGAAACTGATGGAACAGGTGGATTTCAAATGAAGGTATTTCACACTATTTTTCATATACAATAAGAATAGTTGATACTCCGCTTAGATCATGTACATAGGAATTTTGATATTGACAGCACCATTGTCCATCATGAAGGATTTCAATAACTATTTAAGAGGAGTGGTATGATATCCTTCCTGTTAAGGATCATATTATACAATAAACACATTTTTCCTACTTCTAAGCCATTTTCTACAACAAGTAAACAAGCCACCTACAACGAAACTCCTAATACTTATGTTGAAATTAGGCATCGAGTCCCTCCAATTGCAATTTACTTCTACGCAAACGGAGCCTAACATCTTTATGTCCCACAACTTTCAACCTGGTTCCATCAAAAACTTGAAGAACGAACATATCGAATTACCCAACGGATCAAAAGGAATCCCAAAATCGGTGTTCCCAATCGAAATTAGGGTTTAATTTCCATTTTTTCCCTGAAAAATGCAGGTTTCCGTGATCATGCTGTAAATTGCAACATGATCTAATTCATAGAAATTGCTATGAATTATGCACGCATACATATATACGATATGTGTGTGTGTGTGTTTGTTATAGAGAGAGGGAGGGAGAGAGATTATTACCGTCCAAATGTCGGCGGGGACTAGGATGATGATAGAGAGAGAGCAGAACCAGGTGTATCCGACGGTGAAGAGGACGTATCGAGGCACATCTGGTCCCGCGAAATACCTCAGAGTCAACACCACCATGCCCATCGTTAGAGGCAGCGAGATCAGATAGAACACCCACATCTCTCTCTCTCTCTCTCTCTCTACGTATATGTATGTATGTATGTATGTATCTTGTCTCTCTAGTTTCTCCGGGAAGAGGAGAATTTTTTCAGGTGGGTTTGGGAGGAAAAACTTTACTTGAATCAATGTTTTGAAGTTATAAGACCCGGTGCTAATCAAAAAATATTACAAAGACCCGGTCAATCGGAGCACCAATTGATGCTTTACAAACTTCCTCGTTCATGGGCCAGCCTATTTCAGCCCCGTTGCGCTTGTTTTTTTAAAAAAAATTTATAAAGAAAGATAATTTTAAACTCACATATTATAAAAATAAAAAATAATTTTTAAATTTTTTTGCACTGTTTATCTATCAAATAAGATTTATATTGGTAAAAAAATTATTTGTGTAAACACGTGATTTTTGAGTTTGAAATACCTTCCTTTTTCTAAAATTCTTTTTATTGTTCATCTGGAACGGCACGTCAGTTTTTTTTTTTGCCCCAAGCGGTTGATGGTTTAGAGGCAGCCTAGGGTGCAAACTAGAGCAGCACAAAAAATTCGGTGGACAGTGAAATCGATTCGAGCCAAACTGATTCGTCACTCTGTCCGCATTTCCATCCGACGTTCCCATAGAATCTACTACCGCCAAAAAGAACAGTAGAAATCTCCTATGTACTCACCTAAATATAATGTGGATGTGCTATATGATTAAATATTGAAATTAGGATTTTTATGTATCGCATGTTAAAATTAATATAATGATTTTAGAATTTAAATGATGAATACAGTTATAATTGATCGTGAGGCAATAACCTCTTATCTACTTACCTAAATATATAGTCGTTATAATTTTTGTCGAAATATCGAACTATATAGATTTTATGATAAAAGCATGTAAAAGAAAAACATGAAAATGGTAGATACCTCTTGGAATCTAGAAATGACATCATAAGGAAAATGTTCTAGACTTGCTAAGTGTACTGTTATTTTTTTTAAAAAAGAAAAGAAAATGATAACTTGATTGTTTGTTGAATAGTTGTTAGAATTGATACCCGTAAACGTTGAAATGGTATAGTGTGTAGGAATTATGCTAAAACAAAGATTCACTGTTATTAGTTAAGTAAAGCACGGCTTTAGACTTTGGGAAATGAAAATGGGACCAACTGTTTTTACGAGGTAAAATTTTACATGGAAAGTTGCCAAGAATGTTACCGCTAATATAATAGAAATGTTATTTTTATCAAGATGATGTTATAGTCTATAAATTCGTAAAGTTTAAAAATATGATATTAAGTGTTTATTTTTATCTCATGATTTTAGCAAGCTTGGAAAGAATAATACGAACACAAGGAAAAGATGCATGTTTATGAGACACGAGAAACGATAAATGAAATATGTGAAAGGTTTAATAATTGTGTGAGCATGAGAGCCCGAGTGGAATCTGAAAGAATAGTTAGTGGAATCATGGCTCGGGTGCGCGTCTAAGAGCATGAGAGCCCGATGGAATTTGAAAGAATGGTTAGCAGAATCATGGCTCAAGTGTGCGCGTGAGAGCATAAGAGCCCGATGGAATATGAAAGAATAGTTAGCGGAATCATGGCCCGGATGTGGGTGTGAGCTAGGAGCCCGATGGAATCTGAAAGAATAGTTAGCGAAACTAGCATCATGTGTAAATATTGAACGAGCCAATGAAGTGAATAAGACTAAGAACCCGATGGAATCAGAAAGAATGGTTAATGGAATCAGTGGGTGGAAAAATATGAGTTTAGTCTAGGAGCCTGATGGAATTTGAAAGATGGTTAGCAGAACCAATGCTCGAGTAAACTTAATGAAAAGTGAAATCGATACTTTATATATGATACATGAATTACAATACGCTGCGTTGACTCTGAAAAGACATTGACACTTTTTTGTTGAATTGGTGTATATGTTGAATTGTTAAATTTCAGTATTTTACATTGCTAGATATATGCTATATGCTATTTTTGCTAGAGTAAAGGACATAAAGGTAAGAGTTAGCTACTGAGCTTTATAGCTCATGGTATTACTTTTGTGACCCTGGCATATTATGCCAGACCTAGATGACGAATAGGAGATGTATTATAACCTGGAGGAGTTTGTTGCTGAGCAGACTGCTACTAAACAAGACAGATGCCCTGAAGAGTAGAATTTACTATAATACCCTTCCCTACCATTAAAGGATTGTAATTTGGAATTGAAAATAATTTGGCTTGTAATGACATATTATTTAATAAATGTTTAACTTGGATTAGAATTTATTAAATTAACGTTCCCAAAAATCGGGGCATTACACTCATATTCTTCCTCATCGTAAACTCATATTCTTCCCATGGCTTCCAACGGAGAGCTCTTCAAAATCTTCTTATAGCTTCCTACTAAATCCATATTCAAGCTTGCATCCGTTGCTAAAATCTTGCAATGAATTCTCTTTGGAGGACTTCTTCATCAAGAAACAATCTCAAAACCTGGTCCATTAAAATGATTCTACCATCTTCATACAATGAAATTTGTGTTAGAAGTACGAGGGAGAACCAAAATTTCACGTGTTGCCAAGTGAGAAAAACTTCTCCGAAGTGCCAAATAAATTGCTAGATTTTTTGAAGAAATTTGGTCACTTCCTTGATTTGTCCAATGGGTTGGTTTGTTGTAGAAATACAAGTGAAAAAATCAATTGACAGTCAACTATTTATTTGTAACCCCATTCATACCCAACCCTTAGAGATTTTAGGACCCAAGTTGGCAGTTGAACATTATGCATCTGATGAGTTTCCAAGCGATTAATTTTTTATGATAATGCAGGCGAGTAGTGGTCTTCAGACCTCATATGCAAAATCTGCTCACCAGCTGAAGGGATATGGTAAGAGAGGGGGGTGGTCAACTTTGGCACTAGAAAGATTCTTTTTGAATCCCTAGTATAAGGATGTTTCTGTTGGAATATTTTAATAAAAATAAATTAAAATACTTATTACTTATCATTACTTTTCCGTTACAATATTAGTACATAAATGTTATCCATTACAAATAAAAGTAATTTAATTCTATCATTATATATGATAATAAGTAAGACTTAAATATTATGACCTCTGTATATATGGTTTTTTGACAAAAGAGAAAGTTGGGTGAAAATAGAGAAAGTGAAATAAGTATTTGGAGATTACACATAAATAATGAAAAAGAGTTTTAGAATATTCTTATACTATTTTCTATAGAGTTGGGCAACTCGGTTCGTGATTCGTTCAAATCTCTCGGTGGTCGTGAACATCGGATGAGGAATGCTTGTAAGCTCTTGGTTTAATCTTGGGGCTAGTACACTTTGGTGGAACCTTCACAATGGGAGAAATATTAGTCTTAAGATAGTGACTACATGATTTTCATTCTCACAGACAACATCTTTCTTATTTTCATTACTTGTATCTTGAAGTAAACAAATTAAAACCAGTGCCATAATTGTCCACACCCATTCATTTTACCCGAATAGGTACATGGACCAGAACCATCATGGATTGTCTAATTACGATCAATGACAGCAATCAAATTATCAAAACTGGTGCACCGATCTGTTTGACTTACCCGTCATAGATACGCCCCGTAGTTTCTTTGTCAGTGACACGTCACCACCAAGTCATTGGATTATTAGTTGAACCATAATCACAATGCCAAAATTGTCTTCCTTGACAATTTTCCCACATACTGATGAAACTATGAGTTTGCAATCCAAAAAACTATAGTTCAGAGGCATGAAAAAAATGAGATTATAGTGTACCTTTCACCTTGAGGAAAACTAGTAAGGGTTTACGGCTCACTGGAAAACGTAGCCCCAAAAGTTAATTATTATTAACCCTATTGCCTTTAAGTCTCCAATCGCATCTTTCCGTCTTTGTCTTAAGGACCCGTAACGTAATCAGTCCACTTTCATCTTCGACGAATATCATCTTAAGATTGTTGGTGCAAAATTAGTCGTAGCCGATGAAAGTGGATAAACAGAGATGCTTCAAGTCACATTACTATGTCGCTATCCTTAAGACGATATTCGCCCCCACCAATTCGAGAGAATTTGGTGTGCACCGGATTACAGCGAAGCTGCCTCCAAGATAAAATGAAGCCCAGTCTCCAACTGTTGTCTAACTGCGTTATGCACAAACGAAGAGAGACCTGAATACATTTGGATTTTGCGAGCCCCTTAAGTATAATTGTAGGAGATAATTCTAGAGAGAAAGAACAATCAGAATTGTTTTGACTTTCTTCATACTCGAATTGGTAGAACCCTTTGCCTATTTATAGACATAGACTATTTATAGACATAAACGTGACCGTTGGCCAAAGATTACACCTCTTTGATTAATGCAATAGTCATGTCTATTCATTTCACCCCAATGGTCACACATTTTGGTCTGGTAAAGTCTATTCATTTAACCTGAATAGACACACTTTTTGTGCTAAAATCCAATGTTCACGTCTATTCATTTAACCTGAATAGTCACGCCTCTTGGATTAAAATTGTTCACCAATATTTACATTAATATCCATTAAATATTTTGAAAATGTTCCAACATTGACTGTTCTCCATTTTGTGTAAGATCACCTACATTTTGTAAAGGTTGTAAATTTGCTAAGGTTTTGATGATGTTTTGATAAATGTGATAAAGCTTCCGCAACTTTTAAATTGTTGAAATCTTTGTATTTTTGAACTGAGTTTTTATGAGGCATTGGGTGGAAGTACGATCCATTAGTCGGTCACGACATTCCTATTATCCTAACTATTGGGATGGCGTCGTGACACTTAATGAACCCAGGTACTAACTGAAATAGCATATTTTTTCAACATCTTGGGCCGAACTTGCATACTTTAATAACTCAGGATCAAATCTGTAAATAAAGCAATAACCTTGTAATACTGCCAAAATATTTAACTTAAATAGATAAGGGGATCATGTCAAAAAAAAATAGATAAGGGGAAAATCTGCAATTTAAGTATTTTAAAATAATAAAATCCGTAAAAGCCAAACGGCTAAACACAGTGAATGCCGAGAAAAATGGTGTTCACTGGTTTCGAAAAAAAAAATTTGACCCATGGCCGATTCTTTTTACTCCCAAATGCAAAATTAACTTATTAACTCATCAATATACTTAGGGAGGTGAGTTCCGTACTACTTCTCGTCCGGCGAAATGGGGTTCGGAAAGATTTCAGTGACGGGTTGGAGCGACGGCAGAGCTCGGTGGTGATAGTGTTAACTGGTTGGTGGTGGACCTGGTGGTTCGGGTGGAGGTGATGATGGTGTCCGGTTGTGGTGATCTCGGTTGGTGGTTGCTTCTTCTTTTCTTATTCTGCCCAGAATCTCTCCTCTCTCTCTCGGCCATATAAGGAAGGAAAAGAAGAAGAAGATAGTGGAGGGTGATGGTGATAACTTCTCTCTCTCTTGGCTGTAACGGAAGAAAGCAAAGAAAAATAGTAAGGGTCTTGTGCTCTCTGTAACTCTCTCCGGCCGAAATAAAGAAATGAGAGATGAGGAGTAAGAAAGAGCTGTTAATCTAGATAATAACCCTTTGGTTAATGAAGGGTGTGTGTAGGAATTTATCTCATTCGGTTAAATAAGTTAATTAATTTTTTTTATTCAAATTTTTTTTGTATTTATTAGTTTTTTTTAATTTTTTGAGAATTATTACATCGTCAAGACGAGATTAAGTTAAAAAGTAAAAAATTATTATCGAAATCCATTTTTTTTTAATAAAGACGAACAAATTGGCTTATTTTTGTCTTTATTCAAAAAAAATTAGGTTTCGATCGTCATTTTTTACTTTTTAGATTCCTTTTATCATGACGATACAATAATTTCCAAAAAATTGACGAAAGACTAACAAATACGAAAAAAAAATTGAACAAGGACAAAAAAAATAAGTTAGTTGACTTATTTAGCCAAACGGGGCCGTCTCATGGTTTTAAGAGTGGTGTTGGCATTCCATTGGCTATGAAAAAGTAAGAGCCAAAAATGGGGGGAAAGATGACGGACGAGGTGATGGTTTAGTTTACTTTAGGACAATTTAGTTAGAGCATCCGCAATGGGTGTGTTATATTTGTGTATCAAAATGTTTGTTAAAGTATGTGTTAAGATAAAAAATTGGTCCCACAAGTGTATGTTAACTTAAGAGTGTGTTAGTATATATATGAGTACCTCAATGGATTAGTTAGGAGAGTGTTAACTCTTTAAAATAGTGTCAAAACAACGGCTATAATAAAAACTTTTACAACAGCTATATCACCAACAACATTTTTCTGTAATGAAGGAAAGGCCAACAGTCATATTCCTCCCACTCCACATCCCATTTATAAGAATTATGTTCAGAGCATGAAATCTCATTGCCTTCTCTATTTTGCCTAAATTCTGGTAGCTTCTGCCTTTTCCATTACATATAATTCTATTATTGATCATGAATTCAATTATTCCTTCAAGTTCTTCCTCCAGTGAAAGTTCATCCGATGACAATCAAATTACTGTCTCCCGGGCCTATACACGACCAATGCAAAAGATGATGAATTTAGTTGTTCCAATACACATGCTTGCAAAACTCGTACTTCCAGTTCGAAGGAGATACATAAAGCAAGATCGAGAGGGAAGCCATCAGCAAATATGGCAAGGTTATTTTGCTACGAATTGTACCTATCCGCCAGACTACTTTCGCAGACGATATAGGATGCGACGAGAGTTGTTTTTTCGCATTTTGAAGGACATTGAAGCCTATGATGCATATTTTGTCCGAAGGAAAGATTGCATCAAACCCTTAGGCTGCTCTTCTATACAAAAGATGACAGTTGCAATACGTATACTAGCATATGAATTTTCGGGTGATCATTGTGATGAGTACCTTAAGATTGGCGAGAGTACTGCAATTGAGAGCTTGAAGCGCTTTTGTGATGCCGTCATTGTGTTGTACGAGGGACAATATCTCCGCTCACCTAATGAACATGACATTGCACGGCTGCTTCATGAAGGTGAGGAGAGAGGCTTTCCAGGAATGCTTGGGTCTTTAGATTGTATGCATTGGGTATGGACAAATTGTCCCGCAGCATGGCATGGCACGCATAGGGGGCATCATAATAAACCTACTCTTATACTAGAGGCAGTAGCATCAAGGGACCTTTGGATATGGCACGTTTTTTTTTGGAATGGCAGGCTCCCATACTGATGTGAATGTCCTAGATCATTCCCAAATTTTTGACAACTTCATCCATGGAAGAATGCCTCCGATTAATTATGTGGTGAACAGGCACCAGTATACATTGGGATATTACCTCGCGAATGGTATATATCCGCAATGGGCAACCTTAATCCAATCCATTTAACACCCGACAACGGTAAAAGAGAGGTTGTTTTCTCAAAAACAAGAGGCGGCGAGGAAGGATGTTGAACGAGCATTTGGCGTGTTGCAGTCCAGATGGGGCATAACGCAAGGACCAATCCGTTATTGGAAAAAAGATGACCTTTGCAAAATAATGAAAACTTGCATAATACTATGCAATATGATCATCGAAGATGAGAGTGGCACTGATATTGAAAGCTGGAGACCTCCGCCGGACGAGTCTATCTCCCTTCCGGAATACACTCAAAACCCCCAGGTTTTGGCCGCACATGTCTTCTCTCGCCTTCGTAGAATCTGCAATAGAGAGACAAATGCAATGCTTAAGGTCGATCTCATGGAACATTTGTGGAATCATTTTGGTGATCAAGCTATTTAAATGTTACTGCTGTAACGCCCCAATTTTCCAAGGAATTTCCCAAGGAATTTCGGAGGCATTAACTCTAAAATACATTTAATTTTACAAACTATTAGGCCCCTATTTGGCGTTATACAAAATCTACATAAAAAAAATACAAAAAGAATCTAATATTTTCTTTAAAGATCTTCAGAGCGACTCTAGTTTTGACACAAATTCCAAGCAACGTTGGCCCAAACTCCGTTCCAGGGATCCCACCTGTATCAACTGCTACACTGTGAAATCCTGCACACTCTGGCAAATTGAACGCCGAAGCAAACGATTTGCCAGAATACAAATGTATCCGTGAGTGATAATTCACCCAGTAGAATAATCCCAATCTTACAAACCTCTTACTCTATAATTAGCATTCAACAATAGAACAATTGATAATACACGAGAGGTACATAATTATAGCACATCGTCTTTTTCTTTACTATCCATCATCTTACATGAAATCTAAGGATCATCTCCACGAGATCCTTTCCTCCCACATCCACTAACTACAACCGTCTCATGAGTCCACCCTTCCTCTTGCTTATCCTGTACCAGGGTCCTAGGTGAGCGCACCTAAGTTATGTACCGAGTATGTTCTCACTTAAGACTATAACAGGAGGATCGAGTCATCCCATGACGCATCGTACATTAGGGTCGGACATCACCTACCCCATGCTAACTATAACCGTCTCATGGGACCCATTCTCTTTTCCAAGAGAAACTTTCCATGACGTATCATACATTAACGTCACAATATTTCTCAACACTGGGCCCAATTGGTTACCCATTTCAACACAGGGCCCCATTGGTTACCCTTGCCATTAACATAGCTCAAATCACAATTCACACACTCACACTTTCAACACTTTACCAATTACCATTTACTTTACATCGTCTACGTGAATCACTACTCGTAACCACCCAGTGAATCTAGGTCCATTCTAGCACGTACATCATAATACAGTCAATAGCAGCTCAAATCATAACATGATACATCTCAATGAGACAAAAAGTACATATCAAATAATATTGTGCAAGTAAATAAACACATAAGGGGTTTGGATTGGGCCGGTGCCTTTCGAATATTTAAATTTTGTTGAACAGGTATATAATTTATTAATTTTGACAAATTTCAATTAGTGTTTTTGAAATCCGTAGGATATTTATAATTTGGTGAATTTTAGAATCCTAGTGTTACTGGGTTGAAGTCTATATTTGTTCTATCTATCTATCTATTTACTATTTCATATTTTTCATTTACCAATATGCCATTTGGTTCTAAATGGATCAACTTTTCTTACTAACAACGAGGTATGTTACTGTACAGTAATACATTTTAATATTAATCATAGTTAATAACCAAGGCAAGTTGGTCATAACACGCAATTATCATCCTAACATTAAATGTAACAACCATTGGTAAAATAAGCTATCACATAGTTCTGGGTCAACTTTAGAACTAATGAAAACACAGGGGTAACTGTAATTTTAGTACATCTTCTTTCAAAAACAAAACGTGCAACAGTGGTTTCCATTTTCTCCATATATAACAGAGCACATTTTGTTTCTTTTAATTTCGATGCATGAACACAATGTTCTCCATTATAACTCGTGAAAATCAATATATAGGGACTAAATATACTTAGAAGGAAGTAGGGGAGCGATTAATCTACTGAACAACAAGTATAATAAGTTAACCACCTAGTTAAGGTTCAGATTTGGGAACAAATGTAACCACAGTGGGCAAATTGTAGTTTCAGCACATCGCCAAAAAAAATAGAATGTGCATGCTACTGTAACACTTGGGTTTTGTTTCCAGAAAACAGAGCATCGCCTCTGGTGTTTTTCGTTTCCAATATAGGGTCAATTCTCGTCAATTCTAAGTATTATAATTAGCACATATGAGTAAAAATATACTTAGGAGAGAGTAGAGAAGTGATTATTCTACCTTTAATCCGGATAAAAAGCTCGACTATGGAGTCCGATGGATTTTCGTTTGACAACGAAAGTTCGGTATTCCAGCAGCAAATTCGGAGTGGAATAACTTGACTAAACCTCCGCCGTTTTGGACGATTCTTGTGTCCAACACGAAGCTCTTGAAACACTCTACAACTTTTGTGAAGAAGTCTAAGCCTGAATACCACTCTAAGTAGGAGAAAAATGGGAATTTAGAAGGGTCGCTGAATCTGCCTGGATATCAGAATCCAAGAATTTTACCAAACTTTGCATGGCGATAACTCTATCAATTCTTGACTGTTTTGGATGATTCTTGGGTCGAAATCGAAGCTCTTGACACCCTATACAAGTTTCATGAAGAAAACACAGCCTGAAAACGAATTTAACTAGGAGGAAAATGGCCATAAAAATAGGTACGTGGAATGCACGAAAATAAAATTTGTGGTGGTGCCTTCTTCCTTTGCTCTTCTTTCTTTTCTTCTCCTCCTCCTTCACTGCACAACACTCTCTCTTTCTCTGCCGAATTAAATGGAAAAGAAGTGGGTGTTCACTTTATAAGAAAAAGGGGAAAGGTGGAGATAATGGAGAGGAGAGTGGGGTGATGGGTTCGCAGGAAACAAGGGACGAGAGAGAGAGAGAGAGAGAGAGAGAGAGAGAGGTGAGAGGGAGTCAGGAGAGATGAGAATTGGGTTACACAAACCCACAATTTTAGGGAGCATTTACCATGTACACTAACATATATACGTGTATATATTTATATATATTGGATATTAAGATTTTGATTAATATAGAAATAAGATATATGACTAGCTAATTATTATTATTTTTTAAGAGATAATTTCTGAATAAAAATACTTATAATTTAGTTAACTAATAAAATTTTAGGGTAACAATACGAGTTTTTATTTGAAAAATTTAAGGCTAAAATTAGGATCGTTACAACTGCATTTCTCTATTTGGCATTCAAGCTTAAGCAAAATGTTTTTGGTGATCATGCAATTCAATGTTAGTCCATTTCAATATGTTTAATCAACACTTTGTTTAGTTGTGATAAAATGCTGAAGACTTTGATTAATAGCCAAAATATAGAGAAGACTCTCCACTAGATCAGAATGGTTCTCAACAATTTAACCATAATTTTTCAACGTTTGACCTCAACAAAATGTAATGATCCATGAAATCTAAGTTTTGATAGTGCAAATTAAAGCCTCTTCCTAGGTAGTGCAGATTAAACATTGCCACTTGAGCCATCTCCGATGCCACCTCCTCGGTTCACGCGAGCCCAAATAGCCTTCTGTTGTGCAATTACCCAAGCTATCCCCTCTTCTGTGGTGACCGTGCTTGGATCTTTCAACATGATCTCTCTCTCAAAATTAATTTGTTCTTGTTCATGTTTTGTTGCAATCTTCATGCTCTCTTGCTCTAATTTAGCTTGAATTTTCATTCATTCTCGTTCAGCTGCCATAAAAATCTCTTGTTGAACTAGTTCTTTCTGTTCCTTCCTCATGTTGCTAAATTCTGAGAAGATAAAGTTTACACCCTCCGACTGATCGCCCTTCTTCATTCAGCGTGGATTCTTTGCTTCTTTACGACCAGTGGGTCTTAGTAAATCAGTTGGTCCATCATTGAGTGGTGATATGTTATCATCAAGGCTAATTGGTGCACCAACCTAAGATGGTGTTGCCAGAGTAGAAGGATTAGAGGGACATACAATGTCATCAACATCTAGAGTACCTTCACGTTTTTTCCGCTACGCAATTTTTTCCTTTCTGCCTTCTTGTTCTTGCATGTGATGAAACCATTTTGAGGTATCTTTAAGAATTAGCCAACACCCATACCACTTAAACTGATGACCATTTGTTAAGTAATACAAATCTTTTGCAGCCTCAATCTGGAGAAATAAAAATAAGACTTGAAATTAATCTCCTTTCGATTAAATGCATAATTAACATTACAGAAAACTTACCGATTGTTCAGCATTACAGCCGCTAGTTGGATTCCTCTCGATTGTTCATTCGCAACTGGAATATTTGTTAACATGCTGCTGAATGATCGCCCAACGGTGCATCAATCCCTTGCTAATTCTTCCCGTCTCATAACCCAATACGTTATTAAACTCGGTGCAGACATGGTCCCATAATTTTGCTCTTACTTGGTCTGTACTAATAGCCGCATCTTCGAAGACACGCAACCATGCCTTACAAAGAGCTTCATCTTCCTCCTTGCTCCAATTTTGTTTCCTTGCAGTTTGGACTTGAGCCTTGTTCTTCTTTTGTGATGTTGGAGGTTGTAAATCACTACTGGAAGATTGATGAGGAGGGATTTGAGATGATTCAGAAGGAAACTGGTGGTATTGAACAAAGTTAAAAGATGAGTTTAGTTCATATGGCTAGGACTCAAAGTGGTAGAAATTATTCAGGTGAGTGGGATCCATTGATGGGAGGGTTGGTTTTTAGCCTTTGGTGTTCAACACATATATAGAAAAACAATGAAAAAGGCACCGGTAAATCAAGCTAACGATAAGTTTTCAAAAAAGAAAGTAGTGTGGGCATTTATGGTTTATGGTTGAAATTTGAATTTATAGGGATATGACCCACTTATTGTTTGTTAACTTCTTGGTTAAACTTGATAACCATACTAACACACTAACTCTAACACACAAGCATTGTGGCACAAAAAATACAATTTTGTTTGTTAAATCTTAACACACCCAATTAACACACTAGTTAACAAACTCATTGCGGATGCTCTTAGGGAAATTGTATAGGGTTCAGTTAGGAGGGAAAGGGATGGGGTATATATATGATTTTTATCTCTATCTATGATTCATGTGAATTTAATGCTAATTATAATTATTAAACCCATAACAAAGTATTTAGGTTAATTAATCAAATTAATTATTAGATTGTTGAATTAACGTTACGAATTTTTATTTGAAAAAAATTTAGGGTCAAAATTAGGGTCGTTACATGCCAAGTCCAAAACAATGGTGTTTTGATAAGTAGTTTGAAAACAACGATAAATTTATGAATTGTTTTTAAAAAGGACGCTAGTTGAAATATTATTCAATGCCTCAAGAGTAAGGACATGTGGTGCTCCAAATCATGTTTCCAGCATACATTTGTGTGGTCTCCAACACAAGTATGTGGAGGCAGGGACGGATGCACTATGAGGCATGTGCCCCCACTCAATTCAATGTTTTTTGTTTACAAAAATCAATCTAGAAATTAATTATGAGAGCTCTAGAGTTAAAAATTAATTATGATTTTAAAGGATAAAATGATTAAACAAATATGATCTTTGCATCGGTTCGAATGAATTGAAAATTGGAATACTTAAGTATCTGCTCTTCATTTAGTTTTACGACTCTTTGGATTCTCATTTGAGAGTTCTACCAAAAATTAATTATGACCCTTTAGGATAAAATGATCAGAAAAATAAGATCTTTGTACCGATTCAAACGAATTGAAAATTGGAGCACTTAAGTATCTGCTCTTTATTTGGTTCTACGGCTCTCATATGAGATCTTTAAAGACAAAAATTAATTATGACCATTTAAAATAATATGATAAAAAAAATCTTTATATCTATTCAAATTGATTAAAAATTGGAGCACTTAATTTTTTGGACAATGTTATAAGCACACACAACCACATTATAAATAATTCACTAATGAAAAAACATGAGCATTATTTTTTCCAATTTTGCCCCTTGATGGTGGCTCTCATTAGAGAAGCCGTAAAGGGATTATAACCCTTTTTGCATTTATTTTTAGGAATTTTTTGAAATTATTTCCCTTTTCTCATATGATGAAGTTTAAATTTATATTGTGCTTGGTTGTAAATTTTTGTAACAAGTGTAGTAAAAATTGGTACCCCCACTAATACATTATAAATTTATTACATTTGATATTCTACTAACTTCCTGTGAAGAAACCAAAGAATTGAGGTGCAAAAGATTATATAATAAGGGCGTGTAAAATTACTTGAGTCTTCCATGAAAATTGATTTAGGTTTTTGGACTAACTTATTGTCTTTTTATTTTATGCACTGTAAGTTATTTTCTCTTAATTATTACTCAGTTGGGTATAATTTCTCGTCATATTGTTTGTCAGAAGAAATTAGTATTTTAGTGTCTTTAAGGTCGTTTTTAGTGAACTATTTTTTACTTTGATCAAATTTTTGAAATGTTTTTACACAAATTTAATAAAATCAAAAAAACAATAAATAAAAAAGCAGTACCAAAAAGGGGAGGCTGGCTCTTGGATTCAAAAGTCAAATCGTAGTAACTTTTTTGTAACTATTTAATTTTTTTTGGTATATGTTAATTTTGCATTAAATTTTTGTGATTTATTAATTCGTCTCGGCGAAAAGAATCGAAAAAGTAAAAAAATTTGATCGAAATTCATAATTTTTTTTAAAAAAACAAGAATAATTAAAAAAAAGTTGTCATATTAGCTTATTTTTGTCTTTATTCAAAAAATTATAAATTTTGATTAAATTTTTTTACTTTTTCGATTTATTTCATCGTCGAGGCAAATTAATAAATTACAAAAATTTAATACCAAATTACAAAAATTTAATACAAAATAAATAAAGACAAAAAAATAAATTACCATGCTTTTCAGTCATCATCGTAGAGCCCACTTTGCCCCTTTTGTTGCACACAGACGGACATTGTCCCTTTTGTTGCACACAGACGGACAATAGGAGAGAGAGAGAGAGAGAGAGACAGAGATGGACGGCGATGCCGACATGGCCGGAGCAGACGACGGAGCTGTCATGGTTCTTCCAGATCGTTTCTATTTTTTGCTCTCAATTACTATTTACATGCTTCGTTCTCATCTGAAAACCTAACTGTCAAAATGTTTATGACTTTTTCAGGAACTGGACGACATGAAGAAGAGGTTGAAGGAGATGGAAGACGAAGCCGCCGCCCTCCGCGAGATGCAGGCCAAGGTCGAGAAGGAGATGGGTTCTGTGCAAGGTCCTCCCTTCCCCAATTTCCCACTTCTTTTAGGGTTTTCTAACACGTTTCTTTTTCGCTGCATTATCTCCCATTGTTAGTTTTCCATAATGTATGTACCTATTATGTAAAAATAGGCTTATATATTGGAGAATTATTATTTTAGTCACGACCTTAGTGGTGTTTCCTTGTTCCCAAAGTAGTGGTGTTACGAGTTGAAGTGAATGGCGCCATCTAATGGCACGTTTGATACGAGGTATAGTTTTGTGGGATTGGAATGAATCCTTCCGCCATGGGGACCCCACGGGATTGGGAGTCCAATTCCATTCCCCAAATCCTGTATCAAACATGCCCTAAATGTCTAATCAAAATGTGTTAGTGTTTGGTTATAACCTTTAAGTTTTAACTCATAATATATGGTACTGATTTTGACTAAAGGTTGAGTTGGTTAGACTTAGGACCCATAGTGGTAGTTTTTGTTTTCTAATGAAACTGGTTGTTGGCTAGGCCTTAAGAAGACTTAAGATTCATTCTTTCTGAATCGAACGGCTGAAAAAGTAGTAGGTCATATGGTAGGCACCGTTTTGTGGTTTGCGTACTAAGAATGACAAGGAATTCTTCACATTTGATATGTTCAAACTCTAATTGGGGTTTTAATGTCATATGATGGGTTAATTCATTCCTAATGTAGGAGCATTGTGGCATGCCTTGCCCACTCTAGTTCTTTGTACATACTGGAATGGATTTGGGATAAGACAGTGCCATTTCGAACACCATTCCGTTCTGCTGGAGTGTAAAAAGGTCACGTGTGACGTGTCCTACTCAAACTCGAAAGTCCTAGATTCTAAGAAGTCGAAAAAGACATTATGTTTGTATGATAGTGTCAATCAATTTCAGGACCTTGAAGTTTGTGTCTGCGTTTCATTCATGCATTTCTTTTTCTTTCTTTGGGCTCTCACGTATAACTTGATTTCACTGAGGACATGTCATGGTTCTGTCTATGGGTTTTAAACAATCATTAGAATTCCAGTTCAACAAAAAACAATTATTAGAATTGGCTTCCAGATTTGAGATGGAATTGGGAAAACTATTGTCAACTGCTTATCTTATATTAGGAAAATTATAGAGTTGGACAATAGTGAGGATAAGATGAAGATGATGGCAGTGTATTCTGCTCATCTTATATTGATTATGTATCATGATTTGTATTACGCATTACTGATGGTGGTGTTGAAGTAGTGACAGCACTGGCAGGACCTTAACATCTTCCTGCATTCATGTTTCTTAATGTCATTCACTTATTTCTTTCCTACTAAATTCAGATCCCGCCACTGCAGCAGCAAGTCAGGCAAATAGGGAGGAAGTAGATTCTCGTTCAGTTTTTGTCGGCAATGTGAGGCCTCTCTTCTGTTTTAAGTTTATGGTTGCCCATCGTGAGTTCTTTTATATTGATAGAAGTTACCTCTACTTCAAACTTCGAGATGGATTGTTAGCTTATAGTGCATTTTTGGTTTAGGTCACATTTCATTTGGATGATATATTGTGTTTGTTGCTATTGGAAGCAAAACTGAGTACTTCGTGTTTGATTGTCTACGTGAATGTGGAGCGGTAGAGCCTCCTTTGAGTGCAATTTAGCACTACACATGCAAACAAACACACAGAAAATAAAATGCTTGCTGCTATGTCAAGATGCTGCGTAGTTTGTGAAGCTTTTTGAAATGCAACGTGTAGGCTCTCTAACCGGAACTCAAGAGTCGCCACCCGGATTTTTAAAGATAGATGATCCAAGAAACCGAGAGCTTGTTTTAGAGAAAATTGATAAGGCTTATAGTCTAGCAAAAACCTTGGAAATCTTGGGTTTGGGAGCCAGGGAATGGAAGCAAATAATGAGCACGATTTTTAATTTAAAATGCTACTGTAACGGGAGTGTGAGGTGAACAGTATAGATCAAATGAACATGCATGCAAGAATTAATGCAACAGTATGCATAAAAAAGCTGTTACAGTAATTTAAAACGCCGTGCGATGTCTTGATATGCCGTGCGGCACGTCCGTCTACTTATTTCAGAACCGTTTCAAGCTCATATTGTAAAATGAACTAGGGACCTCACAGAAAATTATATATGTTTGTTTTGAATGCTGAAAGGGATTGAATCCCCTTTAAATTTCATTTTGACATACAACAATGGGGTTAAAAACCAATGAGAAGGTGTTTGAAAAATATGACACAGTTCAAAAGTGGTTTTTAACATGAAAACATGTTCTGAAATATACCCATGGTGTCTCTGGTTTAACAGGCAATGATCGACCCGTAAGCCAGAGACCGGAGGGCCGCATGGTATATCACAGTGTGCCTTGCGGCACAATAAAACACCGCACAGTACACTGTTTTCAGTGTAGTTTTCTGATTTTTGGTGTTTTGCTACTTTTGAAGCTAGTTTGAGGCCTAAAACCAGTATAGCAAGACTAGGAAGGACCTCAGTAAGTTCCCCTCAAGGCCAAAACTTGGTTTAGCCCAAGGAATTTATTTATACCTTTTTGTTCAAGGCTTGGATGTGCTTGAAAACAGAGGAGTGGAGGTTGATTTGGACCGAAAACCCCTAAAATCAATTGGGTTTCTGAGTTTAGGAGAGATTTGAGTGAGTTTTGTGAGCTTGATTGACGAAAAAGGGGATTTTTTGGAAGAGAGGAGTGATGTATCAGTGTATTGTCTTTAGAGAGAGAATGGGGTGTGTGTAGAGATGGATTGGAGAAGAGGGATCCCAAAAATGGTTGATCAAAGCCCTATTTAAAGAGAGATTGGTTAAAAATCATATTGGTGGAGTGTGGGAGTTGAGCCGAAACCGAATCTATTCAATGCTTGCTCTGAATCGCGCTGTATTTGGCAGAAGCTTTTATGACCAGGCGTGGCCGACAAGTTTCTGCAACTGTCAGGACTTTTTCTGAAACACCGCGTGGCATAATGAGAAATGCCGTGTAGTGTGTTGAAATCTCATGCGGTGGAGTGATTTTGTGAAATTTTTTGGAATGCCGTGCGCGTTTCTGAAATGCTGCTTGGTATTGTGCGTTAGCACAACACACCAAACTTCACGGGGGCGCCCCGGACACTCTCGAACTCGGATTTGAGCGCGGTTCGAAGCGTTGGAAAGCTTGTTGAGTCCTCTTTCTAACCCAATTGGTTTCACTCAGAGATATTTTATACATTGAAATGTGTGCCCATTTTACCCTCAATGTGTCATGGAAAAAGTTGTTTTTGACAAAGCAAACGCATCTTTCTCGTTTGCAATTGAACCTGGAGCCACCCCATATGTTTAAAAGGAGTTTTCTTGAGGTTAGGGAAGGAGTAACAATCCAAGCCTTTGAAGGTATATTTTTCCTTATTTCATAATCGGGGAGCCAACTGAGCCAAACTTAAAGATAATCCGAAAGCCCAGATTAGGGTGTCAACACAGCGCGATCTATTGAAGGGTTTTCTCTGACTAGGAAAGGATGTTATGTGCCTAAAATTGTGAGGGATGTTTAAAACTCAATGGTCAAGCTTTTTCCCTTTTGGCTTTTTGCTGAAAAAGTAGGGTAAAAAAGCTAAGTTGTTTGGGCTAAATTGATCAAGGCCTTTTTTTCCTTTTCGGGTTTTTGAGGAAGAAGCGGGGCTGAAATATCTAAGTTGTTTCAGATATTTGAGCTACTTTCTGGCTAAATTACAGAAGGCAAACCTGTAGACTTTTTGGTGCTATTTTAGCAAAAAAGCTGGCTGAATTATCCACCCCTAATATAGCCTAGAGCCCAAGGGTCGAGACACAAATACCTTTATCCTAAAAATTATTCTCATGTCAAAGTAAAAATCATTGTTCATTATGTGCACTTAATGGAATGTGTAACCCATCAAACAATTAGGAGACACCTTTCCCGTTAACAAACAAGTTATATAATGTTGTCTACAAGAATTGTGAAATTCATGATAGTTGTTACAAAATAATAGCAAAAGGCAGAAAGAAATCCTTTCAAATGAAAAACTGAATACCTGTGCTGAAGATTTATCATAAATGTAAGATATCTGAAATATGTCGTTATGTCTTTAGAGGCTGGAGAAGAGCTTCTTTGTGAGCTTTATTTTGGGTCCACCATTTACAATTCCAATTTTGTTTTTATAATATTAGTACCAAACTATGGATATTTGTCAGTTAATTAGGCTTCTTTGTTTCTCCTGCTTTATTTGGATGACAAAATGCAACTTCCTGTGATGGAGATCCAGTTAAGTATTTGATGGTTTTTGAGAGCATGTGATTTTGGTAGTGCCGTAGTGGTGTGCACCAACAATGAAGTGTGTTTTTAGAGTTTGGTTGTATCGGCTGTAGATGGATTGGATTTTTGTGGTTGCTTCTACTAGGAATAACTGAATAAGGCACTAGTGGTTGTCTGTTAGGTAAAGAAGTACAATTGAGAGAGTAGTGGGAAATATTAGTGAACTCTGGAAAAAGGGAAGAAAATGAGAAAAGTCAAGAAGTATAACAACGATTTGTTTTTAATGGCAATACACTGATTGCGATGATTCTTGATGGTGACGGAGGAGTTCGGTCTCATTTCAGAATGGGGGGGGGGGGGGGGGGGGTTGTCCCGCTTGTCATTGTCAGATTCCTAAGATTCATAGGAACTGCAAAATACTATGGTTTAACTTTGAAATATTCTACCATTCTTATAAACTGCCAGAAACTATGGTCACCTTTAAAATACCATTCTTTTGAACTACCAAAAACAGTTCATTAGTCTACCAAGAGAGGATGTTGAAACAAATAAATCTGTTGGGGAAATTTGCTTCATATTTGCAATTATCTATCGCCTCCTTCATGGGAGTCTAAAGAGTCCATTCCGTAGATCTTTCTGTTAAGCCAACAGTAGAGGATATTGTTTGGAGAGGAAACTGATTATCTTTGAAACCCATATTTGTTTAATTTGGACCAATTAGAGTACATAATTTTCTTTGACCATTGAAACTAAAAGCAGGGAGAGAATTATGTCTTTGGGTTAATATAGATTGTATAGTAGACTTATTTAGGTGTGGTCATTCCCTCTGTCTTTGACGTTGTACAGGAATGGACTGATCTTAGGTTGTCGCTTACTCTATTCCGTTTGACTCCTTTTGAGACTCAATTTGTTGTGAAATTCCTTTGTTAAGAATGAAGTCTTTATTTTGGGAGAAACATGGTTGTTGGAGGCCGTTACATGTCAAAAGAAGAAAAGAAAGAAGAGTTGCTAAGAGGAATTTGATTGGGAAGTTTTGAGGCAGGGTTACCCATATGCAAAAGAAGTCTCCATATACAGCAAGTCATACACTCATGTTTCCTTGACAATTCAGGACACGGGTGACCCATATCTAAAGTGTGCACTCAATAGTACGAGGAACTTGGTGGACACTCCTTGAGCAGTCTCCAAACATGCCTAGCACGTTGAATGTTACTCCCTCCGTCCCACAATATTGGTTCATTTTGGGGATTCCAACTTTTTGAGGGGACAAGCTTTAAATACTTTTTTTTTTTTTGATCCGCAAGCTTTAAATACATGTATCCTTTCAAAATTAGCATTGATTTCCACCCCTTGGATCCCACTTATAAAGTTACTTTTAATTAGTATTGATGGGTAAATTTTTGAAGTCCACGCACTTTTTTAGTTGACTTTCAAATAGGGCTAATATTTTGGGGAGTTTTTTTTTATGTTTTTATCACTCCAACTATCTCTCATTTTTCTACTCCATCCTTAAACTACCAAAACCACCCATTTCGTCCTTGAACTATCATAATCTCACCTATTGAGTCCAAATAATGGGATTTGGACTCATTAAACGATTCATTAAAGGACTAATTGGACTCAATGGGTGGTTTTGGTTGTTTAAGGATGAAGTAGAAAAAGGGGTGGTAGTTTGAGGGATAAAAACATTTAAAAAAAACTCTATTTTGGGACATCCCAAAATGGAATAGAGGACCAACATTATGGGACACAGGCAGTATGACTTTTTACAATGGTTTGATAGGTGTAATAGTGAAGAGACAGAACAAAAAAAGGATTGACAGAATGGGAGTGTTAATAAAGAAAAGGTGTTTTGGTAATAGTACTTTTGAAATTATCTAAAAAAGCAACAGGGTAGGTTAGTGCTCCCTCCCCTCTCACCTTCTTATTGACATTTGGTTTCTCCTTTCTTCGTTCACCTGATGTCAACTGCTATTTTGCCTTGGTATGTGGTTCTAGAAGGAGACACTTTGAACATAGTACCAGATCTCTATCACCACTAATTGCCTGATTCAATTTGATTGTCTCTCTGATATTCCAGTTCTTCTCCTGAGCTTGGTTTTCATATATGTACATGTATGTCCATGCCGGAGATTTATATGCATGCAACATATTGTATATTGATGTGTAGATACACGATTTTTGCCTTCTGGTTTCTGCATTTTGAACAACGTATGGGTTTAAGCTTCTTGTTGAGAATTTATCTACTATTTCATGGTAATAGATGATAAATGATTTGTAGGCCATTTTTAGTTAATTCTTGATTGACTACATGTTTGACTCTATCGCAGGGTCATGCCTCATTGATCGAGTTCTCTGATTAACTATTGTTGGGATGTCAGTTGTTTGATGTACATACACATTATTGACTAGAGAAAGACAACAAAATAAATCTATAGCTGCTTGCAAAAAATAAACGAAAAGAAAAGAGAAGAAAATATGAAATGGGCTGGTGGGAGAAAATAAAATAAGCAAATATTATGAATATAATGTTAGGAAGAATTTACAGAAAATGAAAGCAAACAACAGAAATAAGGAAATACTGAAAGAACCGGTGAAATCTAAAAGATTCGTACTCCTGTAAGAGAAATGAAAACAGAGCATGGTGTTTATGGATTTTGTTGTTGAATGTGGGGTAGTGGAGAGAACCGAATGAGTTTATGCTGGAAGATCAGAATGGATACACCCAGATCTAATCAGGTTGGATGAGTAATGTGTGTGAAAGAGTGAGACTGGCCATCGTTCTCTGATGTTTTACCTGCTGAGCCAGAGTGCATCCATTGGTGGTGGTTATTGCTTCAAGGACATCTAGGTACTTTGCTGTTTATGTGAGGGGTTTGTATTCTTCTTTTTTCTTTTCTTTTTTTCCCTCTTTTCACTCCCTTCTCGTAGTCTTGCATAATGCATATCCACGGCAGGGAATACACAGGGAACTTCTATTTTTTGCTATTAGTTGTCTTCTTTATGGTAACGAGCATCAAACGTGCAAAGACCTCACCAGCGCTAAGTTGATTCAAATATATGGAACTTAAAGACTTTATTTCTGCTCTTAAGGAGTCATTTGTCTTGCAATTTTATGTAAATGTTGAAGGGAAAACAGAAAGTTAAATAAATCACAGCATCTGAGGGAGCTTAGGAGGCGAGGTTAAATTTTGAGAAACACATTAATGAGGCATCAAATATGTAGATTCCACATTTGCATACGCCGATGCCTTCATTTTTTGCAACAAAATGGCGGATCATGACTTGTTGTAGCAGTTATTGTTTTCTTTCGTTATTGTTTGATTTATAGATATACCAGCACAGTGCTGGCTTTCTTGCTGAAGTTCTTCGCCTGAAAATGATCTTTGGTCTTGTTATTACTTTTCTTCTGTTCATTTCTTATTCTATTCTGATGGATTTCTTTTTGGAGGCAACTGATGGGTTAAAACTTGCTTTTCAAAGGTGGATTATTCTTGTACCCCTGAGGAAGTGCAGCAGCATTTTCAGTCATGTGGAACGGTAAATAGAGTCACCATTCGGACTAACAAGTATGGCCAACCGAAGGGGTATGCATATGTGGAATTCCTTGAACCAGAAGCTGTGCAAGAAGCTCTTCTTCTGAATGAATCTGAGCTTCACGGCCGGCAATTGAAGGTCCAAAATGATGATCTTCGCTGATACTAGTATAGCTTATCCTATAAGATTCTCTGCAATATGAAGTATTAGGTTTTTTAGTTGTGTAATCGCTTTTATTCAGTTTGTCTTTTAACACTTGCGTTTTTTGTTCATTCTTTCAAAATGTCATTTCAGATATCAGCCAAGCGGACTAATGTTCCTGGGATGAAGGTGTTCCGTCCACTGCGCCCCAACCCTTACATGGGTTTCCAACCCAGGAGTGCATATATGCCAACTTATTTCTACCCTCCATATGGATACGGGTATGCTTGTTATTGTCCAGTATTCATCTTGGATCACACTTCACTTCACCAACCAAATCTTGAACTCTCCCCACTTCTCAGTAACTGGATCATTGATTGGTTTTGTTTACTTTGTTGCAGGAAGGTTCCTAGGTTCAGAATGCCCATGCGTTATAGCCCGTACTACTGAAACTTGACTTTTTCTGAAAGACAAATATTATCTTGTTAATTGATAAAATGATGAATGAGTTTCTTTCGAAATTTTAGCTTTTGAAGCTATTGGGCGTGTTATGATAGTCAATCCTACCGTGATGTCCAGTATGTTTAGAAGCAATTTCCAGGCATCGTTTTTTGTGACTAGTTGTATCAGATGGTGAGCTCTCATTGCATTTTTTTTCCCTTTCGCATCAAATTGAAGCCAAGGAGGAGCTATGAGTAGTTAGTAAGTGAAGGTTGTGAGTATTATGCTCTGTGTTTATGAATTGTTGTGAGAAAGTGGTGGGCAACATTTGGGCTTAAAAAACGTAAAATCCTCCGACAATGCTAGGCTACACGCTCAATATGCACCCACTTAATAAACTCTTTTCACTCCCTTCAAAATGGGGCTAATATCGGGCCTCACGATATGACCCAAACCATTTAAAATGTAGCCTCTGTCAAAAAGATAATCGATCTTACCAGAAATTGATGCTCTTGAGTCTTAATCGTAACTTCCTCTGGGGTGATAAAAGGGATACTAAAAAGATCCACCTCATTAATGTGTGTTGGAAGCAAGAAAATGGAGGTTTGGGTAACCGTATTACGTAAGGCGGGAACTAATAATCTTGCTTTCCTTTGGAAACTTTAGTTGGAGGGTAATTAGTGAAAGAAATCCCCTTTGGATCCACCCTCTTACGCAAGAAATACCTCAACAATTAAAATTTAAAAGATTGGCCTTCTAATGGTAGAGTGTCTGAGCATCTCCAATTCTTGACTTCAAATTGGAGATGTCAAATTTTTTTTGAAGGTTTATGTGGCACTTTTGACATCTCCAGTTTGATATCAAAGTCTCCTCTCCCAACCCTTATGCCAATTATTATTTATCTAACATCAAGCTATCCCTCTCCAACCTTTATACTATCAATTTATATTATTCAAATGGGCACATTTTCAAAATCCTAACCATCAATTTTTGAAATTTGGCATGGCAAGAGGTTGCTGCCAAAGTTGGCAAGCTTAGAGCATCTCCAACCGGAGATGTCAAATTAGTGATGTCTAAATTTTTTAAAGGCTTATGTGGCTTTTTGACATCTCTCATTTGACATCAAGCTCTTTTTTTCCAATCCTTATGTCAAAAAAATAAAGCTAATTA
Organism: Rhododendron kiyosumense; assembly: GCA_019656275.1. Classification (NCBI taxonomy): domain Eukaryota; kingdom Viridiplantae; phylum Streptophyta; class Magnoliopsida; order Ericales; family Ericaceae; genus Rhododendron; species Rhododendron kiyosumense. The sequence continues at coordinate 574,119 of BPLS01000574.1, forward strand.
ACTTAAAAGGAAAAAAAAAAAAAACTCGAAATTTAGTAGGCAAAATCATGTTTGATCTCAGAGGAAAGTTTTCTAACTTTCCTAACAGTTACTTTTTGAAAATTGGCATGCGAGGGGTAGGCTATCAAAGTTGGCAGTCGAGTGGAAGTTGTCAAAGCCACATCAGCTTTGGCATGAGTGAAGACAGATGGGTTGGATTGTGAGTTGATATAAAAAATGACTGTTAACTTGTTCACGTCAACTTTGACATCTCCCTTTGGAGATACTCTTAGGCTTCCCTTCAAAACCACGTAGGTTTTGGCTTGGTAGAACTAGGCACTTGGATTGCATTGTGAATTGGTGTCAAATATTACCGTTACAAGCTCCACATCAAATTTGGCATTTCCCATTGAAAATGCTCTCATCCCTGGAAAAGCCTTATAAGAACTAGGGAGATCATGAATCAGAGTATTAAATAGAATGTGGTAACGGGGAAAATATTTATTTTTGGCAGGACTGGTGGCGTGGTCAAGAGCCACTTGAAAACTCCCACAATATTATTGATCATTACCACCTAAAGGTGTCTTGTTGCATTAATCATGACAAAAGTTGGAATCAAGCTAGGTTAAACCAGCTGATTATTTAACCCTTATTCCACAAATCCACCATGCCAGATTCACCCTCTTGGATACACACTGGTAATGGTAAGTTCTCACAGTTTCATCTGCCTATAGATTTATTTCTTATGAAGAATCGAACACAGAAAATTGGAATTGGATAAGGGAAAATGAGAATACCGTGTCTCGGCTAAAAAGTTTCACTGATGTGCAACGATTTTTTTTTACGATTGGGTACGTTGGAAATCAAAAATCCCGCGAGGACTTGATACACTTATTTTTCATCTTTAATGTTAGCAAGGAAGTGTTTGGCTAAATTAGTAAGAAAATAAATTATTTACACCACCGGTATAAACATTTGTTTTCTCCAAATCAATTGCATTGTGCCACGTCATCATATTTTATTAATTGGGACCACTATTTTGACATGTGTCGTAGTGCAATTGATTTTGTTGAAAATTTAGTATTTTAATATCAAATTTCTGTACATCTTCTGGTGCTAGAGTTTTACACATCACGTGTATATCTGTGTGAGAGGCTCTTATCTTAGCGGGTGTTTAAATATGTAAGAGCAATCTAGAAGGATCAAGCATATCTTTCATGTTTATCCATATAAATCTAGATCATATCTAATTTGATTTGATCATTAATGATAAGATATGGTTTAGATTCATATCTATCCTATAAGATTTAGTTATTAATGAAAAGATATGGTTTAGATTCATATCTATCCTAATAAGATTTAGTCATTAATGTGAGAGATTTATCTTGATCTTGCCCTTGTCTAATGCCTATATAAGGCTTGCTTGGGAGGCTTTGCATACACAAGAGAGGCAATCCTAGCCATAGAGCCATAAGCCAACTTCTCCTAAGTATTATCCTCCATCTTTGTCCATCTTTATTCTCTAAACAAAATAGCTTGTAAATTTAATATGAAAGTGAGAGTATTGGGTAAAGTGTAAGGGTGTTTTATTGTGGAGCTTTGGGTTCTCCTACTTGTGCAGAGTAGGTCCGAACCATACGATAAATTATCGGGCTGTTATATTCTAGAGGGGACAAGTCAGAGATTCTCTACTGCACTGGTTTGTTACCGTAGAGGGCTTGAATCTCCTTAAAGAGAGCGAGATTTCCGCGACTCAGCCTGTTAATTTGTCCATTATAATTTTGTTCTTTGGTGTAAATTATTGTAATATCACCAACAGATTTGAAGGAAACAAATGTTTACCCCGGGCGGTGTAAAAAATTTATTCTCAATTAGTAAATATTTAGCATCCTTTTTCTGACAGCATCACGTACAGATTGGAGAGAGTGGTTAACTCTTAGGGTTCATTCTTTTGGCCTTAACAAACTTAAACTTAAAATGAGAATTTTTTCTTTATTTAAATTTTTTTAGCATTTGTTAGTTTTGCGTCAAATTTTTGTCGGTTATTGATTTGACTCGACGAAATGAATCAGAAAAGTAAAATTTCTTTACTTTTATCCAAGTATTTTGAGAAGTAACAATTTTTTAGTGAAAAAGGTCGCCAAGCGTTTGAAGTTGCTGCGGACACTAACTATGGGTACCGACGGTATGCGGGTCCCACTCCGGATCTCGCACAAATGATCTGAGTCATTCAGTAATTTTAAAATAAAAAACTGAGTGGGCTCGTGAAAAAAATCCACTCAATCCAATATGTGTAAATGCTTAATCTAATCTTCTGATTTTTCATCCAATCTTTCCATTTTTTCCAATTTTTCAAAACTGAGAAGATTGGATCGAGCATCTACACATATCAAATTGAGCTGGATTTTCTCAAACCCACTACACATATTGAATTGAGCTGATTTTTCTCAAACCCACTCAATTTTTTAATTTAAAATTATTGAATGACTCGAATCATCCGTACGAGATTGAAAATGGGTCCCGTGTACCCATCGGTACCTATGGTTGGATAAGGATTCCTCAGCTTTCTCAAGGATAAAATAAAAAAAGCATTCCGACAGTCATAATGGGGTTCGTCTAAAGTGTTGTACGTTGTAATTCCTTGGTACATTTGGACATCGAGATATAAAAAGGGAAAAATAGTCATAAGAACAAATAGTTTTCGGGGAAGAATGTCATCAAAATAATTTTTAGTAAAGGTTGTTTTAACTTTTTGAGTTATTAAATCATAAGGACAAAATATGTTTTTATGGAAAAACTACCCTAGGATAGGGTAGGGACATAGGGTACTCTAGGATAGAGTACCCTAAGATTTAGATACTTTCATAAAATTTTAAGGTCCACTTTCCTATTATAGGGTTTTAGTAATTTAACCATTTTCATAAGATTTAGGATTTTAGACACTTTTATTGGATACCATAGGATTTAGGTACTTTCACAAGATATCCTAAGATTTTAGACACTTTCATTAACTCTCAGTTATTAGTGAACTTTCGCTAATTTTGCAAAAAGTGTATTTTAGTAATCGTGCAACATATTTAACCTTATGTTGATTTCAAAAGGTATTTCCAAAAGACCGTAAGAAGGGGGCGTTTGGGAGCCAATTTTTTGACTTTTCATTTTTCACTTTTTGCCTTTTTGGCTTTTGGGAGTATAATCAGAATGTATTTTGTATTTGGTAGAGTATTTGAATGATATATGCATAATGCATTTTGGAGTAGGAATAGTGTTTGGAAGATATGGAATTAAAATGAATTATGGATTGATTTTTTACTATTTTGCCCCCGGTTATTAATAATGGTGTATAAATAATGTTTTAATCAATTTTTTAAAAATGTTCTTCCTAAATTGGTTATGTACTACATGAACTGAAAAGTGTCCCCCCTTTATTTTAATCAATTTCTCTGGTATGTGAGAACTGGTGTGAGGTGAAAATTTTTCTTCAGTTGGCAGATAACGTTCAAAACGATGGCAAAGTGGGAATTATCCCAAAAGAGAGAGGGTAGGTTTGTCTTTTTGGCATGGCTGGATTCCAAAATAGGAAAATGGGAATTGAAAAGCTCCTCTTGACCAGATTCTCCGTTTTATTTTAGAAACAAGAAAATGGAAAATCCATTATACCCAAAACCCATTTTCCCTCTTCCTGCCAAACACTCAAAATCCAAAAATGACAATTGGAAAATGTAAAAACAGGCCATCCAAACACCGTGGAAATGTTTCGTGGTCTTTTCCAGGTACAATAGGTTTGAAATTGAACACCGGGGGCAACCGTAAAATGTAAATATGTGGGGGTATAAAATCTACAAGGCAAAACCAATCAGGCGTGGAATCTTTGAGGCAAGGTTATCCAACACCCAATATAGTATACATACCTCCGGAGATTTTGCAACTCTCAGTGGGGTCATACCCCACTTTCCACATTATTTATCCGCCCATGTGTTCGCTCCATGAGCACTGTTCCAAGTAGGGGTGTGCATCGGCCTGGCGGGTCAGGTTTGACCCGAGTCCAACCCGATCATGTCGGATAAGAAACATTCAGGCCTGCAATCGAACTGATAGATGGTAAAGACCCATCCGCAATTTCAATTCTTTACTTCGGGTCCGGCCAGTTGGGTTGGGTCCGGCCCCACGGGTAGAGAATGCACCAATCCGAAGCTCGAACCAAAACTCATTTTTCTTTTACAAAATCCAACCCGTACTCGACCGAAGCACCTGTTCGAAGCCACCCGAGACCCTTCGGGTTGGGGATTTTACATAGGCCTGGTTCCAAGAGCTTCCTCCATCATACTAAAAGATAACTTTCGTAGACTAGGGCCTTAATGACAAATAATTATTATGGGTCTGAGGATACCGTCGCATGGTGTCTGTTATTCTTCACCGCACATTCATCTAGAATTTATATACTTAGCTTCTCAATTGCAAATAATTACTACCTCATGATTTTAAATTAGGATACCAGTTATTTCAATTTTATATACACAATTTTATGAATTTTTAGAATAGTATTTTCGAATAATACCAATAGAGAGTATAGTAGACAAAACGATTCATATATTTGTTTTATATCATACGGATCGAATACTGCAAATACTAGTGGAATCCTAACTCTATGTGATATATAATTAATTAATCAATCTATATTTGTGAAAATTGGAATGGCAAAAGAATGTAGTTCATTTTGGCATTTTCACACAGGAAAGGATGTCGGAGTCTTGGACTACGAGGTGATGGTGCCCTTTGAGCACCCAATAATTTTTCCTTGGTTGCAGATATTTTTTTTTTTTTTTTGTTTTGTTTTCGATCTGATTGGTGGCAGATGTTAGGCGGCCGTACAGGAGTGTGAGAATAAAGCACGTGGTGCACGTGTAAGAAGATCACAATCCAACCCCTTCCTACACCCTCCCACGCCTCTACCTAATCACTCCGAAAATCACTCCGAAAATGAAGGGTACTGGTACCGACGGCGTGTGGGCCCGCTAAATTCTAGGGGATGACAATTTGCCCCGCCTCGCCTGAATCCGCCCCCTGTCCCGTTTCATCAATTTTTTGGGGTTCTTGGGCGGGTTTTGAAAAAAATATAAGGAAACCCAATTGGAATCGGGTAAGCTTTGGGTTGATGTTACTTCGTCCACAAATTTTTTTCTTTGTTGCCTATAGTTTTCAATATTTTATCTAATTTTTCATGGGACGGGTAGACTAGACCACCGAATAGGTAGGGAATGGGAACACCAACAAATTACTTGGTCGGGTCAAAATTTTTGGTTCTGGGTTGGATTATGCCAAAAAATGCTTTATCCCGTTTTCATTCCTAATCCCACATGAATGATTCCAGCCGTTCAAAAAATTTAAGACCTCACTAAAAATTAGCTTAATTGAATACATGTGAGTATTCGATCCAATTTTCTTATTTTTCGTTCAAAAGTTTCCTGAATTTTGAATAGAAATGGAAATATTGAATAAAAAACATACAATTATTCAATTTATTTAATTTTTTACAAGGCCACTCAAGAAAATATTTTTAATTTTTTGAACTGCTCGAATTATCCGTATAGAATCCTTTAAGTTCAGGAGGGCCCACACACCATCTATACCTAATTGGTACCACTATGGTCGGTACGCATAGTGGAGCTATTACATTAGTGTTTTTGAAACGATAATGGTGTACCTAATCGGTACCACTATGGTCAGTACGCATAGTGGAGCTGTTACATTAATGTTTTTGAAACTATAATGTTTTTTCTCTATCTCTTCCCGATCATTACTCATATTTTCAATTATTACTTTACTTATCTCTACATTCATTACATACAAATCTAAATTCAAAATTCCAAAAGAATGGGGACTAATAAAAACAGTTTTGATATTATTATTACCCTTTTAAAAATATTTTCAAGTTTGACTTCACTTTCAAAGTGCAGCATGGGCGCTAGCATCTCGCCGTATGAATGTGCACCTTGTGATGGGGACTATGCGGTGAGATGGAGGAGTTGTGTACGTGCCACACAAAGCTCCAAATAATCTCCCTTCCCCTCCACGTCACCGCCGGCTCTCTCTCTTCTCCTCGCTGCCGTCCGTTTCTCTAAAAAATTTTGGTCTTCCTATTGTGGGCCTACTAGGTTGACGATAAGTACACCAAAAAATACGAAAAACATATATTTTTGTGTATTTTTTTATGCTTTTTAATATATATTTACATACTTACTATTGTCAGCCTATTGGGCTGATTTTAGAATTTTTCATTTTTTTGACTATTTCCGTTTCTATAGTAGTACTCCAGTATTTAAGGTTTTGTTCCAGAATATCTTCTTAAAAAATAAATACTTATTTCACATTTCAAACTTAAAAAATAATGTAAACAAAAAATAAATTTTTAATTTTTTTTCACTGTATTAAAGATTTCAATAAGATCTATCAAACAAGATCCAAATCAATAGGAAAATTATTTGTATAAATATATGATTTTTAAACTTAAAATTATATTCTTAAAAAATAAGTACTTATTTCTCCTTCGGAAACGGGGCCTAAATCCCCTCTCGTCCAATCCAATGTCAATCCCATCAATTCCGATCACTTTTGGAGTAGGTTTTTTGGGCTTACACTGGGCTCATAGCGATAATAGAAACGGTTCAATTTGTAGAGCTTGTCAACCTCTTTGGAGTAAGTACGAGAAAATAAGTTTAGTAGAAAGCAGTCGTACTTATCGGAACTCATTTTCCTTGAATGTTGGAGAGTTTCAACTTGTTTAGCACGTTAAATTGCTTTTTATAGAGACAAAAATATAATTGTTAGAACTTTTATGGGTCTATTTTAACAGCCGCGTGGGAACTTAAAATTTTAAATTTAATTATTTCGATTGTGAATTCTAATTAGTGATCATCATTAATGCCCTAATATATATATATTAATTGTGTGAATTTGAATATGAGCAAGTCTAGTTATTATGTAGTGTACAGTCCGGTCCGACATTTGTGGATTCGGGATGTTGTAGTGCACTACCGTGTAGGACATGTGTAGGACGACACATAGCCATCGATCTCATCAATCAACAGTTCATAAAAAAAATTAATAATAAAAAATTATATTTCAATTATTTATTGTCAAGATTGATAGCTTATGTGCGTCTACATAGTACCTGTCTACATAGTACCTGTCTACATAGTACCTTACAGAACCTGGCACTACAGGATTTGGCTAAACTTGACGGGAGGAGGATATTTAAAAAAATTGTGATTTTGGCACTCAAAAAATTGATGAAGGAGTTCTAAAACTAGACTGTGTTGATACACAAAATAACGTTATTTTGGAGTTCCTCCACCAATTTTTGGAGTGCTAAAATCAATTTCCCATTTAAAAACACGAGCTGTCCCCTAAAAAATCAGGAGGAGCGAGAGAGAGAGAGAGGGGAAGAGGAAGACGATGGCTCTGTCAAGCACCAATCCAGCCCTACCCAATGCCCTCCTCACCAAATCCCACCTCTTCCCTTCTTCTCCTCTCTTTCATCTCCTCCCAATCACGCCTACCCGCAAATCATTATCGACCTCAATCTCCGCCTCCTTCAAATCTTCCCAAAACTGGACCCCAGACAGCTGGAAATCCAAACCGGCGGTTCAGCTCCCCGAGTACCCGAACAAGGCCGAGCTCGAATCGGTCTTGAAAACCCTAGAATCGTTCCCCCCGATAGTGTTCGCCGGCGAGGCTCGGAGTCTAGAGGAGCGGTTGGGTCAGGCCGCGCTTGGGAACGCGTTTCTGTTGCAGGGAGGGGATTGTGCGGAGAGCTTCAAGGAGTTCAGTGCGAATAACATTAGGGATACGTTTCGGGTTATTTTGCAGATGGGTGTTGTTCTTATGTTCGGTGGTCAGATGCCTGTCATCAAGGTTTGAATATATTTCTCTCTCTCTCTCTCTCTCCCGGTAATGGATTGTACGTGTATATACCTATGTATAAACTCCATCATTCCTATGTGACAATAAACAAAGAGTCTGGATTCTGGAAGACTAGAACCACAAACTTAAAACACACTAACACTCACACACACAGATGAGGGCCCTACACGTACTGAAGGTGTGCAGTGTGTGGGCGTCACATGCCATGCGAGTGACTGTGAGTGTTTGTGGTTATAGACTTGTAGGACAATATATTGATTGTTTATTTTCGCAAATTGCGTCACTAATCGGATTAAAAAGGGGTTTGGATTCTCTCGGGACTTGCACTGTTGTCTGGCCGTTTGTGAGGCCCACGTTGATAATCAGGACTCTTCACTTTTTAGACCATGTCAAGAAAATATCCAGGAATCATATTTATTGATATCGATGGCAATGTTTTTGAATCACATTTATGTTGTATACGATGAAAAAAAGAAAGAGTAAGAGTTTGAAATCGCTGATAAAAAGAGTTTGAAATCCGAACCCATTATTTTTTATGTCTAGTTAAAATGATTTTAGTCACATTGTAGTGGGAGTGATGTTCTCGACTAGGTCTTGAAAGTGAGCGGTAACAGTAATGAGTCACACTGGACAGTCTAGTCGCTCAAAGGACTGGAGAGAATCTTCCACCGATTAAAAAATAAGGACAGCAAAAAATAAAGTTTTTTGTGCATATATAATTTTTTGGACTAATGAATAGATATCTTTAAATTGGTAGAAAATAAATTGAATATAATGTTCGGTAGAGTTTAATTGTTCTATTGATTAATGTCATGGTTTCCAAAAATAGAGATACAATATGGATGGAGTGTATCTTTGTATGGTATGTTGTGAATGTAGGATGCACATACGTAGTTATGTTTTTTCTTATATTGCATGCCTCGGTGTTTTAAAAGGAGCGCGCCTTGCACGCCTAGGCGCTGAGGCGAGGCGCAAGGTTTGGGCGTTGCGGAGTTGAGCTTAGGCGCATATTAGGCATTGAGGCGCACGCCTAGGCGCTGCGGTGATCCCCTCGTGAATTTTTCGGACACCTTTATTTAGATTAGGCCAAAATCGATCTCCACCGTTTGATCTATGATACATGAAAGTGAGCTAATGCACTTGATAATTTCCTTCCATGCAAAGAGAACTAATCAGGAACCTTGGAGGTCAATATGCTCAAATCGATACACAACAGCAGCCAACGCCAACAACAACAGCTTCCGTTTAACCACTGAAATGATATGTTTTATGACATTTGAAAGTTTTATAAGTGTTTGCTTGTGTTGAAAGTTTTGCCTATATTAGAGTACTTGTTCTAATAAATTGCGCCTCACTGCTAAGAAAAAAATAATAAATTGTGCCTTGCCTCACGCCTTTGCGCCTCAATGTGCCTTTCGCCATTTAAAACACTGGTGTGCCTTCATAATCCAGAAAATTTTGTCAGAGGTGTCAGTAAAAGAGTTAATATTATATGCTTCCTGTAGAAAATTTGAATTGCACTCTTTCAATAGATAACACATGCTTAAACTTCTCAACCTATGTAGCATGGACACTCTGTCGGAAACCATGTACCAATGTCAGATACTTTTCAGACACCAACACTCTCCGGACATGTGTTTGACATTCAAATCCGAAGTGTACTATTTGTTCTCAACGTTTTTGGTTTGGACACTCCGGGGACACTCCAAAAAATTTTGGACATTCTCAGGACACTCACAAGACATGTCAGGGTGTTAAACGAAATGGTTAAGAATCTTGTTAAAGCTTAGAAAAGTCCTTTGTGTAACATATGATAGTTAATTGATGATAAAGACCCATAGATGATGAACGCTTTTTGTTGGAATACTTTTGTGAATAATATGATGATTATATAAAATTTAAGCTATATATGGTGTTACATATATAGAATGAGAGCTTTTTATACATATAATTGTATACATATGTATCATTTAAAACGTGTCCCCTAATGTGTCGTGTCCTCCAATTCTTTAAAATTGGAGTGTCAGAGTGTCGGCGTCGGTGTCGTGCTGTGTGTCCGTGTTGGTGCTACATAATTCTCAACTAATTAGTGAAGGACGATTTTGATGTATAGATGATATTGAAAAATAATATGCAACAACAACAATAGAACCATCTAGTCCTCGGTCATTGGGGGTTATGGGCGGAGGAAGATACCTAACCTTTGGCAATATATGCAAATTGGCTGCCCATACCTTTGAGAACCGATGAGCCAAAGGGACGTTTTGCTACAGAACCATGCCTTTAAATCAAAGCCAAAAGGCATCAGAGAGAGCTGGCCTAAAGACCGAAATTCATAAATATGAAAATACCAAATTAATGACACAAAGATTTGCAAAATGGGTAGAAATGTAAATTTGTGTATCTAGTCATACCCGAGGGTTTATGTATGTTGTTAAAAAAAATTGCATGAATGTATGTATGTATGTTGTAGTTTGCAGTAAATATTGGGTCGTAGACAATGTGTGGGTCCTTTAGCAGTCAATTTGGACAAGGATGCTTCTAAATACAGCCTTTAAATTTTTTGTTAGTTATCATAAAGTACAACAACTTATGCAAAAGTACAACAACTTATGCAAAAGTATAACAACTTATGCAAAAGTATAACTTTTATAAAGCCCTAGCAGCTACAATCAGAAGTGTAAATTTAGAAGATCCCAATGAAAAACAATGAAGAAAGCAATTATGATGTGGCACCTCCCTTTGATATTATTACCAAACAACCAAAGGTGGGTTTATGCCATTTTCTAGTGGTGAAATAGAGGGTGAAGTTGTCTTTTGATTCTTCATAGTACCTAGAAAACATAAGGGTAGTATTCATACTTGTGTTTGAGTGGGTTCAACCGACACCATTCCCTTCTAAGTAGCGTCGCACCTGCTTACGACTCTATTCTAAAATGAGTATCAGAGTTAAACTTGAATGACAAGGATTGCGTAATGATTATTTTGGTAGCTAAATCTTTGGGTGCACACGATATTCCTTAATTTTCTTTTGGATGGTTATTGATTTTTTGTTTGTTTGAATTGGTTATTCAGCATTGTGTATGTCTCCATGTCTATTCTCTTGATGATGTGTCTGGTATTGGGTTGTTAGAATATCCTGAACAATCATGCACTTAGAGAATCATTGGTCAAATTTTGGGTTGAGATTGGGTTTGTTGTGAGAAACAGAAATCATTTTTAAGAAGTTGTGATTTGTAAAAATTTCTTGGGTAAGGACGATTCAAAGTTGTCGCTGCAAATTATGGTTGTTTTTTTCTTGAAAACATCTACTATGATGGTTTAGGCAGGAAGAATTTTCAGGTCAATGTGACAAGCCAAGATTGGAACTGCTATCATTTGTGTGAATTGATCATTCCTTGAGTTGCAGCTTATTTTATTTGATTCAATCGCTTTCAACTGAATGATTTAATCTAGTGAAGAGATGGTTCATGGAGTCAATAAGGCCATTGCATTCTTTGTAATTATTCTTGACATAAATCATCACATTGGGTTGCCAAAATGTTAGTTCCAACTTTTTTGAGTATGGTTTTTATATCAGAAGTTATAGATGACGTCTTTTAAAGTAAATGACGATAATTACGACAATGGCTCATTAGGTCGGAAGAATGGCTGGCCAATTTGCAAAGCCAAGATCAGATTCGTTTGAGGAGAAGGATGGGGTAAAGCTGCCTAGTTATCGAGGTGACAATGTAAACGGGGATACATTTGATGAGAAATCAAGAACTCCAGACCCTAATCGAATGATCAGGGCTTACACACAATCTGTGTCGACATTGAACCTCCTAAGAGCTTTTGCTACAGGAGGGTATGCTGCCATGCAAAGGGTTAACCAATGGAATCTTGATTTCACGGAGCATAGTGAGCAAGGGGATAGGTACGGGTTTAACTAATTCTATGTAATTTGTTTTTACAAATTGAACACCTAAATATAATGAAACTTTGTTTAGGTTGTGCATGTGTGCAAACATATTATTTGGACTTCAAACTGTACCGAGGTGTTTGTTATTGATTCTACTAGATATGGACCAAAATCAACTTCAGGAGTTGATTATTTTGGAGGATCCAATTTTTAGTCTTTGCGTTATGATTTTTAGAGACAATTTTTTAGATTTTTACTTGTAATTATTTGTGGTTGGTCTTTCCAACAGGTACCGCGAATTGGCTCGTAGGGTTGATGATGCCTTAGGGTTCATGGCTGCTGCTGGCCTCACGGCTGGCCACCCAATCATGAAGACAACTGAGTTTTGGACATCTCATGAATGCCTCCTCCTACCGTATGAGCAGGCCCTTACAAGAGAGGATTCAACTTCTGGCCTTTATTACGATTGCTCTGCCCACATGGTTTGGGTTGGTGAACGCACACGACAACTTGATGGTGCACATGTTGAGTTCGTAAGAGGACTAGCCAATCCTCTTGGCATCAAGGTATTTATCAATGTGCTTTTTGTTTCACAATTTAAAAAAAAAAACATCTGTAATTCCTTGAGTATTATACCTAATTTGTAGTCTCATCTTCTACTAAGCCTTTGAATGCTTGACTTTTGGGTTATCCCTTGTGCTAGATCATCTCCATTAGTTTGGCAAATCCGTTGCCATTTGAGAAATTTTTAGATGTCAGTAGTTTTGCCAAAATAGCGTTGAGCCAGTTGAGCAACATTGCTAAAAGTTGATGGAGGCTGTGCCATGATTTCAATTCAGAGGTGGCACCCAAAACTCAAAAGACATAGTTTGAAGAGTTGAACACAACAAGCATTATCACTTTATTGATTACAAACACTTTCACACTAAACTTGTGAACACAAAAACACACTATCACTCACAAAGAATGACTCTCTCTCTCTCACACACACGAGTTAACACAACTCACTTTAGGGAAACTTTCTTAAACACTAAGGGTATGTTTGGTTGGATGGAATCAAGGTTGGAATGGAATAGTCATTCCAATGACTTACTTATTCCAATGTTTGGTTCATCATTGAATAATGGAATGATGATTCCAAATGGAATCAATATTCACCTTAGTAAAGGAATTGTCATTCCATCCCCATCCAAAAAACTAAGGAATTGTTATTCCCTTTATTTGTCACACCAAAATTACTAGTGCCATTCCAACATTCATTATTGCCACTCCAAAATTACTATTGCCACTCCAAAAATACTATTGCCACTCCAAAAAAATGCTATTGCCACTCCAAAAATTACTATTGTCACTCCAAAAATTACTATTGCTACACTATTCCATTGGAAATGAGAATGACTATTCCTAAGCACAACCAAACATGAGAATGGGAATGATTATTCCATTCTCGATTCCTTCAATTCTATTCCATTCCTATTCACATTCCATTCTATCCAACCAAACGCACCCTAACTGTAACACCCCAACCTGGCTTTAGTAAAATAATACAATAGGACAACAGACCAAGTGTGACATATTACGAGTCATCTTCCACAAAAGCAAACATACCAAACAAAAATAGCCCTCCCCATAGGTTTACATATAACAGTAGTTTTGATGCCAAAGAGAACTATTATATTACAAAACATGCATAACTACATTGCCACTAGTTTAACAATGTAATGGACCAACACTCCCGTGGACACCTGGATAAAAAAAACACATAAACCGTAAGCGAAACATGCTTAGTGAATGAATCAACTCAAGTGAATTAACATAATTAGTATCAAAATAACTACATGTGTTCGAAGGTTAATTATTCCTAATAATGAACAATTACACACTTCACAAGCTAATCATCCATTAACATACTTAATATTTGAAGAAATACACATGTTCTAAGGTTGACCGATGACTGATGCAAACCAAAATTATGGGGATAGATTCATAAGAGAGATCATCCCGAAATGGAATACAAGGAGCAAAAGCACTCAAAATATATTTCTCCAGATATCAAAAACTACTAAAACAAGACACTCACTCACCTATTTATAGACTCCAGACTCTATTAACACTAAGGACACTAAAAAAGACACAAACGACCCTAAATCCTACTACATCATACACCTTTAAAAAAAATTTGTCCTCAAGTTGGACAACAAAACACAAACAACTAAATGAAGAAAACATAGAATAATAGAAGTATTTATTATGCAGCTCTGAAGTAGGCATGTGGCTGCAAATGGGGTTGCATTTCCTGGATCCACATCATAACACAAACTTGTGCATCTTGCATCTCTTGCTCTATTGATAACTTGGACGACAGTTGTTGGAAGTAATTATCAATCTCAAAGTCATAACTTCCCTCTACATCATGGCTTGCCTCCAAAACTTGTCCACTATCTTCCAAAGGTGTCAAGAAAGGCTCATTGATCGATCGGATAAGTCATCGGTCATCCTTTATCTTAATCCTCACCAAACTCTTCCTCAAACTTGTTATATATGGGAACGCCATCTAAATCACTTTTAGCCCCAAAGACGGGATTATCCTCAACGTCTTCATGTCAGAGTCTCTCACATTCAAAGATAAAAACATCATCGTCGTCGTTATCATTTGCATACTCATATACATGGGAATTCCTTCAAGATCACCTCCAAAGTCTTCATTTGAGGATATTTATCAAAGATGGGAAAATCCTTCAAGAAAACATCTTCACTTGGATATTTATCAAAGATGGGAAAATCCTCGAAATAACCGAGTTTTGTCCCCCCTTCAAACTTATCCGGATTGAGGATCACATCCTCCTCAAACTCGTTTGGATTAAACTTTCCTGAATATTCACCAAGGCCAACAACAATGTTGTTCTCCTTGTAGTCAAAACTAGACTTAAATTGACTATGAGAATTATCACCTTCATGAGGTAATAAACGATGCACCTTCTTAATCAAGGTAGCAACTTGTCTTTTCAACAACAATTGCACCTTATCATTTACGGTAGCAATTTGTATACTCAACTCTTCAATCTCATTCGTATCACGATTTTGATTGCCAAAGTTATCAATTCCATCACCATTATTCACCATGAATGCTCTACCTCTACCTTACAACCATCAATCGCAACAAAGAAATAACCCAATCAATTCTATCAACACCCAGCCAACTCAGTCAATCACCCATTTAACTTAGTCAAATCAACCCGAACTCAGTTAACTCAACAAACAGATACAGACCCAGTTAACTCAGCTCAGAAAATCAGTGAATAAGTATCACCCAGTCAACTCAGTCGACAGCAATGAAAAAAGGCTCATAACAGATCAAAACAACAAAACCCATCTAGAACAATCACACCTGACAAGATCGAAGTGGGTGTTCGAGCTGGAGGTCACAGTCGACCAGATCTGGGCAAGAAATGGTTCAAAAATGGCTCCAATCACTACGAACATGGCCCAATCATGTTGAATCAAGCTGAACAGCGATTGAATCAAGTCTACAGCACTCTAGAGAGCTGCACGAGGTTCAAATGGGCTCCAACAGCCTTTGAATCAACAGATTAGGCTCCAAAAATGGTCTATTCAGAAGAATCGAAGGTTGTTCTGGTGCGCTTTGAAGGTTAAGAGGCCTGTCCGAGGTCGTATAGGCTAGATCTAGGGTTTTGGAGGTGCGGGTGGTCGCGTTTTAGGTTCGCACATGTCTGATTCGAAGGTTTATTGTTTGATTTAGAGCTGAAATGGGTTGAAAATGGGCAAGTTAATGAATTTCAAAGTGGATTGATGTGATTTAGGGCTTTGGCGAGTTTTTGGCGCCATTCTAGGGTTTCGGCGAGATTAGGTTTCAGGTGAGAGCTCCGGTGAGATGAAGGGCTAGGATCGAGCTAGAGGTTCTGTTACCAAATTTTTCTGGTTTCTATCGAATCGACGGAGAAATACCAATCGACAGAGAAATGTTTTGTGATTGCTAGAATGTGGGTGAATTGTGAGGCGGTGTTTGGTTCCTTGCCATGTTTCAGGACTTCTTTGGATGCAAACGTAATAATATGGGATGATTGGGGATGGTATTGAAAACTAATAAAAGGGACTTTTATTACTCTCCAAGTAGAAGTACAGAATCGACAGGGTATAATCTAATTGACGAGGTACAATTTGTTAACAGTTATTCCTACTCCTAGAAAACGAAAAGATAATGGTCTGTTGGTGATTTGAGTGTGTGTCTTACAATGAGGTGTAAAAAGGCTATTTATAGGAAAACAAAGATGTGCAGGAAATAACTTTCTTACTTCTTTAATACTCTTCATTCTTCTTTGCTTCCACTTGTTCAAATAACTTCCCACTAACATTAAAGTGTGTGGGAGCATGCCAAGTGTTCTTTTCAACCTCCAAGTGTGTAGGACAATGCCATGTGTCCTATAAACTTTCAAATGTGTAGGAATAAGCCCAAGTGTCTTGCACTTCATTAAAATACAAGCAAATAAAGGAAATATTAAAACTAGTTATATTGTTAATACGAATTAATAAAATAAAATAGGAAGTATTCTCATAATTGCCACCTTCGGGTCGATCATCGACAGGTGGTGAATATATGGTGTAAACAGGTTCTGATACCAAATGTTGCAAACCAAATCAAGGGGATAGATTCATAAGAGAGAGATCATCCCAAAATGGAATACAAGGAGCAAAAGCTCTCAAAATATAATTTTTCAGATATCAAAAACTACTAAACAACTCACTCACTCACCTATTTATAGACTCAAGACTCTATTAACACTAAGGACACTAAAAGACAAACAACCATAAATCCTACTGCATCAAACTATTAATAATACCCCCAAAAGTAAACATTTTCTATAGGTTAATCACCCATCAACATACTTATTAACCCAGAAAATACATGTGTTATGGAGAATAATACTTTTTTTTATCGAACCTGGGGTGCCTGTGCCACTCCCCCTGCTTATTGGCTCCGCCCTTGGGAATGACACTCTAGCAAGCCAATTTTTAGGCAATGACGTTCCCAAAGCGGCATACTCCAATGTAGATGCTCTTAGTGTAGGCAGTTCAGCTTCAAGTTTTACAAAATTAGTTTACCTGCATTTCTCTCTCTTTTGAAGTAGCAAAACCAGCGTTGTAAATTTTTACTTGCAATAGTAAAATTTGATGGCTAATACTAAGTGTCCGCAATGCAGGTGAGCGATAAGATGGATCCCACTGAGCTAGTTAGGCTCATAGAAATTCTGAATCCTCAGAACAAGCCAGGAAGGATAACAATAATCACAAGAATGGGAGCTGAGAACATGAGAGTAAAGCTTCCCAATTTGATTAGGGCTGTTCGCAGAGCAGGCCAAATTGTCACATGGGTCAGTGACCCCATGCATGGGAACACTATAAAAGCTCCTGTTGGCCTTAAAACCCGTTCCTTCGATGCAATCAGGGTATTGTTACAATCTCATCTTAGTTTGTGCTTGGAGTTTTTTTTGTTCTACGGTTTGTTATGATATTTTATGTCTAGTTTTTCATGGGCCTTTCATTTATCTCATCCATTGAACTGTTTAAAGTTCATTGAATGGATGAATCTCTGAGTTAGTTTGCACTTCGCAGCCTGGCCTGAGGCAGTGTTTCAAGAGGGGGAGTAATTGGTAGTGTTTTAATTTGAAATCTTTGCTTCCTTTGCTGTATGTTGTGATGCTTCCAGGGTTGACATTATGCTGTTTTTGGCAACCTTTCCCATTTTCGAAATCATCCAGGGGTTTAAATCTGTTTAGCGGGTTGGACAGGAACTGCTCCTGGATTAGCACTTATATAAGAAAGTCAGCTGTGAGATTAGGGTGTCTTTTAAGTAGCAATCATGGTATTTCTGTTTGTGATACTGAAATTCCATTTTTAACAGTGAGATATCTCCTTCCCCTTTTTATTTTTTGTGTCATCGGTGGCTTTGCCATTTGTGTTTCTGGGCGGGCTTCTTAGCTTTAGAGTAACAATAGTACCGTTATCTTTTTGGGAAAATTTGGATCTTTGCTTCTCTTGATCTTTGTGTTTTTTCATGGTCATAATAAGGGGCATTTGTTGTGTGGTGATAATATGTTAACTTCTCATATTTGTTCTCTCCATCTTTGCCACTCTAGTCTGTCTGTTTGTCTCTCTCTCTCTTTACGTTTTATTCGTACTCATGACAGCAGAAAGCACTAATGATATCAAGAATAAACTTCAGTGATATTTCCTTCCCTTGATCATTTTGTTTTGAGTCTCCTTATTGATTGGATTTTTAGCTTTCAATATCTTTGAAGCTGTGGGTGTGTGGGTATGTGCGTGCGCGCACATGCGTGAGTGCGTGCTTGTGTCTAACCTGGGCTTCTTTCTGTAACATGGAGGCAAAGCCAAAAACACTAACCTCCCTCCGTTTAGTTTTCTGCTCTGGTATTCCCCAACTAGAAAGAAGGATATCGATATTCATAATGTTGTGTATTTGTTACAGGCTGAGGTAAGGGCCTTCTTTGACGTGCATGATCAAGAAGGAAGCTACCCGGGAGGTGTACATCTTGAGATGACTGGGCAGAATGTGACTGAATGTGTTGGTGGTTCACGAACTATTACATACAACGACCTGAGCTCCCGCTATCACACCCATTGTGACCCAAGGCTCAACGCCTCTCAATCTCTAGAGCTTGCCTTCATTATCGCAGAGAGGCTCCGAAGAAGAAGGCTTGGACCACAACACTCTTTCAAAGTCTCAACGTTTCTCAGTGTATAGAGCTTGCCTTCATTACTGAAGAGAGGTTCCGAAGGAGGAGCTTCAAACGACATCACTTTCTGGCTTTTTGGAAGCTTGCTTTTGTCTTTTAACCTTTGGTAAAATTTTAGCTCTTGGTTAATAGGTCTTGCTTTTATGTCTGTCAATATCTTAGAACTAGTATTATTATATGCTTGAGTCTGAAAGCGAGGCCCATGTTGCTTCTAGGTTTTATACAGCTGAAATACGTAAAATAAAAACTTTGTTCTTGGTTGGGAGCAAGTCATGTGCATATAATAAACATTTGAAGTAGTTGAACTGTTGGCCATAAGGCCCATAACAGTATTTTGTCGTGCTGCTTGTTTTTGCAGAATTTTTGCTATTTACTATTAACGCGTGGATATTTTGTGGGTCGTATATTGGCAAAAGCGTCATGTAAATTTCAATTCAACCAGATATCGATAAAGACGTTTACGAAACATCCAACTTTGCTTTAGAATTTAGGCCTGGATTCTGTAGCGAAAGGATGTTTCGTAAGCGCCTTTACCGATATTGGTTAAAAAAGGACTGAGTTAATTTTTTTACAAGGATCGTAAACAAAGTAATTTGAACAAGTTGCGGCTTGGATTTTTTTGAGGACTCGAGACTAGTCTAAAGTGAGTATGTACGTGGTGTATGTACACGAGAGTATGTACATATAGCAGCACTCTTCTGCATTACTCACTTGTGATCTAGACTTCTTTTCATCTGTTTGTCCAACTACTTATATTTTGAAGATTTACATGCCGTCTAATCACAAGATATTGGGCGTTGTTTTCTCTGGTGCTCTATTGCCCTTGTAGCATTATATCAACCATTGTGTTGACCTCAACGAAAGCATACACCCTAGGGTAACACTGCGATGTAAAGCCTATCTTTTAGGAGCAAGTAGCATTCCCAATTGGTTTTCTTCTTGCTTCAAATTGCACTCTTTTGAAATACGATTGAAATTATATAGGGTGGCCTAAGGCGATGACTGATCTGGGCTTGCACTTTCAGTGGCTTGAATCCACCACCCTATCGAGATACCAATTTCGGTCCTTGCCGTTGAATTTTATTTGAGGGTACCTGTGAAAATTGATATAATATTGAGAGAAAGAATGAACGCTGGAAACTGAAGTGAATTTATTCAGCAAACTCAAAACACTTAAATAGATGATTACATGAACTAACAACCCACTAGTTTAGGAACTAACTCACAGCAGTACCAAAAAACTAGGAACTGAATCAAAACAAACTCCCCCATTATTGATACTCCTACTAGGACTCCTACAAAAGAGGTAAAGCAACAGACTCCTAAAGACTAGGACAAAACAAAGACTTATTCAAAGTTAAAACTAAACTAAAGTCTTAACAAAAATAGTAGTTACTTGAATAATCCACCACCCTCTCGAGATATCTGCTGCCTATTGTAGTTGTATACTCCTGTATATAGAACTTGCTTGAACTTCTGACTAACCATCCTGACTGAAGTTCATAAAGCTATACTCCAATCGTAATCTCTAGCCGCAGGTTAGAGAGCCTATGCTGAAATTTCATTGAAAAATGGTTTGTACGTAGTACTAACTTTGTTCACATGGTTGGAAATGAGACAAGTGAAAGCTAATCTAATCTTTGTTTAGTTGCTGAATCTCCTTTCTTTCTGTCATCGATTTGGCTTTGGACTCTACAAAACTAGTTGATGTTCACATGTTTTGTGTAGTTGGGAAAAATATCCGTGGTGATGTTCTTCAAGTACACTATACCCCTACTTTTCTTCTTTTTCTTTTGACTTTTGAATACTATACCCCTGCTTCGTGGTTAAGAAATGTGATGACATATCTCGTCCACACTTGAAAATCACGACCATGTTCGTTTTGGAATTGAGGAGTGCTAGGGACAAAGAAAATTGGCAAGGAAGAGACCCTTAAAGTGTACATAAACGGCTCAGATTTACTGTGCAGTGCATCTGAGCGGTTTATGTACACTTTAAGGGTCTTTTCTTTGTATATTTTCTTTGCACTTAGCGTTTCTCTTTGGGATTTTGGATTCTTGTTCTGTGCATAGTTTTCAATAAATTCTCTCAATTATTATTTTCATTATATATCTCTCTCCACTCATTACTCAAATTCCCAAAATTAACATGGTCACATGATTACTTCTTTATCTTCACTACTTGGATGTATGGACCTACTTTTATGCACCTCAACGAATTTCTTAATAATTTTCCTCCGAAAACAAGATCATTAACTTAATAGAAACACATAGCACATGGAAGCTCGGATCTGAATCCTCTATGAGAATTTTCCTACGGTGATGGTGTGAGTAATGAGAGTGCAATTTTGTTCACTCTCCTTGAAAAAGGGTGAACATTACCCTCTTTTTCATTGGTTGAAATGGTGTGGATCCCACTATAAAGTGATGTCATGTTTACCATGCAATACACTTTTTGGCAAGCATGATATCACTTTGTGGTAGGGTCCATATCATTTCAACCAATAGGAAGGAAAGTAATGAGAAGGGGACTACATGGGGATTCTTTAGTGAGATTTGGCTCGACACCACATTAATAAAATTTTGCTATGAGCATTTCTCATTAAAAGCCTCCACGATTCTCAGAGAAGTCCTTGTAGAGGATCCGGATGGCCAAACTTTCATAAAATACCTGTTTTGCTGTTTAGTTAATATTCCCTCCGTCCCAAACTTAATTGTCCTCGTTCTATTATAACTAGTTAAAAAATGAATTATATCTTTAAATCCATAATGAATTTTATATCGAATAGGAATTTTGTTCGATAAATCTCGATTAGTTCTGCAATACAATATTTTCGAAATTACATAAAATATTATAAATTATAAGATATAATTAATTAAAAATGATACAAACTCCAAAAAATATAATTAAATTAAGACGGAGTAATTTTTTTTAAACCACATCATAAGCAAGAGAGTGGACCCATTATTTAGTGGAAGGAGAATAATAGCCGTAACATGAGTGTGAGAATACGCACCAAAAAGCCTGCCATAATGGTCCCCTAGGCCCCAACATCTATTCACAGATTTTTATTTTATTCACATTTTTAATCCCCATAACATTTAAGAAAGCTCATTCTCATCTCCAAACCCGAGAAATTTCAGTGTTGAGTGGTCACAGCCATGTGGTGTTAAGCACGCATCTCAACCGTTCAAACATGTTTTAAACGGTCCAGATTTATTTGGACTTGAGGGATGTTTTGATAATTTTACACTAAAAAATT
This sequence comes from Rhododendron kiyosumense, assembly GCA_019656275.1. Taxonomy (NCBI): domain Eukaryota; kingdom Viridiplantae; phylum Streptophyta; class Magnoliopsida; order Ericales; family Ericaceae; genus Rhododendron; species Rhododendron kiyosumense. The sequence continues at coordinate 595,957 of BPLS01000574.1, forward strand.
ACCTATATAGATCTAGGCTGTCCAAAACATATTTAGACGGCTGAGATAGTACATGACACCACATGGCCGTGCCAACCCGAAACTTCTCCCGAAACCCACAACAAAACAAAAAAGCCTCGAAATACTCCCTACTTTTACTTGTGCTTATCATCATCAACTAACATGAATAAATAAACAAAAAAATAAAAAAAATACTACAACCACACACAAACACTTATACACATTTACAAAGGGGTGGACTCCACACATTGTGGAGTTGTGCAACGTGTGTGGGGCTCACTTCCTTTGTGAATGTGTATAAATATTTTTAAATTAATATTTATTGATTTAAAATTAATTTTTTTTAAGTGAAAAAATTGCATCTTTTATTATACCTAGATTTGCGATTCAAACATTTATTTAGGGACAAAGAGAATATTTACTTAAAAATTCCATGATATTTTGTTAACTAAGCAATTTGAGATGGAGCAAGACTACTGATAAACCATTTCCTTTGAATTTTATACCAATCCGTCTCAAATTAATCAATAGTATCGGTCTGTCTCAAATTCAATCAATTTGAGACGAATTGGTATAAAATTCTGATCGAAGTGAAGGCTTTACCAGTAGTTCCGCTCCATCTCAAATTGATTTCATAGGTGGCTATGTGGCTTGTTTTCCTTCGTTGGATGCCCTCATTTATGCGTTGGCATGATCGAAACAAAACTCTTGCACAATCAGATCATCATAACATAACAGGGACAATCCTCGTAGTAGAGGATCCCAATCCATTTTATACCCACATAGTAGTAGTATTTTATATTTAACCCGTTTCATTACATTTCCCCAACTTTTTTCTCTTTTTATAAAAAAAAAGAAAGACATAATTTACACGTCACGTAAAACGACAACCCAAGCCCACACCCCTGTGCGTGACTCTTTCTTTCTCTATACACAAGCAAGCAATGGCCCCACACCTAATCATATCTCTTCTCCTCTCAAACATCCTTCTTTCAAAGTTCAAACTAGCGTCGAACAAGCCGACTTCAACGGGTCCCACATAGCCGGCAGCAAGTACTTCCTCCCGTTCACCCCATGCGCATTATAGCTCGCCCCCGTACTCTTATCCACCAAAACCTCACCCGGGTACCCCGGGTACGACCCGGACCCGAACATCCCCGTGCACGCCGACACCGCCTCTAGCGGCGCCGTCGCCGGCCCCTGAAAGTACCCCTTGTTGAACGGGTTCGTAACGGCGCCCGCCAAAACCGTGGCCAGATTAATAACCATCCCGTCGATCCCGACGTCGCCGTTGGGCGCGACTAACGGCGGGGTCTGCGGGCCGTAAATGGGCTGGTGGAACGGCCACGCGCACTGACCCGGGCACTGGGTCTCCGAGTTGCCAACCCACGCGTACGCGAACCGGGTTTTCCCCCGGGTCGACCCGTGGCTCCCGCACCTCATGCAGAACCCGTCGACGGCGACGTCTTCCGCCGTTAGAACGACGCTGACGGCGTTGGCCTGGCCGTGTCTCGAAGCCAGGGCTTCGAGGTGGATGTTTTTTAGTGATTTCCCGAGAGAGTAGTTTTCGTTGAGGGTTTGTTCTCCGACGAGGAGGGAGGCGCCGCCGCCCTTGTACCTGGCGGTGGTGCGCCACCAGGAGGCGGCGGACGGCTGCGGAGCTGTCGGGGAGTTCAAGGATTGGATGAAGTCGACGATTGTGGAACGTTGGATGGGGGTGAAGCGGCCGTACCAGATGAGGTTGACGGTGACGGTTCCTTTCAAGAGGTCGCCGTTGTGGTATTTTAGGACGAGGGGCTGTTGTTTGACCAGAGCTGAGAAGGAGGGTTTGGTTAGAGAGAGGAAGACGAAGAGGAGGAGGAGAGTGGCGAGGAGGGAAGTTTCGGCCATGATCACGGGTAAAGGTTTCGAGTCTAGTCCAGTCTAGTTGGAGAGAGAGAGAGTGTGTGTGTGTTTTTTTGTTTGTGAGGGAGGATGGATGAGATAGAGTTGGGAAGGGGTGAGGGTATTTATAGTGGGGAGACAGCTGGAGGTGGGGAGGTGTCGTTTTCTTAGTAAATACTGGAGTATTATTAGGGTCACGAAATTTGAATAAAACAACCACTACCAAGTACTATGAATTCTAAGAAATGCACTGATCCTGCCAAGCACCCGTGCTTACAAGTGGTGTCGAGCGGCTCACTTAGCAATTTATTTCGGCATAAATGGTTTGGATCCAATCCGAGTGGATAAAGATTTGGTCTATTTGTTGTTTGGATTTTAATTTCAACCGTCGATTGTCAAAATAAACGGTCGAATTGACCACTCGACACCGCTGCCAAGCACTTGCGAATTGCTTGACAATATCCCAAGTCTATTTTAAAGTTACTCATTTAATAGAAAGAGTTTAATAAATTACGAAAATAGAACTCGATGTTTCTTCAAAATTTTAAAAATAGTACGGTATGAGTTTATAATTAGTAGATTTTTAGAGAGATGAAATGTGGGACAATGGTAGAGAGGAATAATACGGGGATCTTTTGGAGCATCCTTTCCTTTCCTCCATATGTTGGATTTTGGATTTGTGTATTATGGCTATTTGGGGAGCAAAAACCAAAGAGGTTTTTTATTCTCATTTTGCAATCTCTCTCTATCTCTAATAAGTAGCTACGAATGAAAGGGTAAATCCTTACATTCCATTTACTGTTGCGTATCCTCTTAATGTCTTTGCTTTTTGTCGGTAAAAGTAAGAGGAACTTACACCTGGCTGCGTTCTTATGAACTTAATTTAAATTTAATCTAAATTTGGAAATTTTATCTTTATTTAAATTTTTTTCGCATTTATTAGTTTTACACCAAATTTTTATCAGCTATTGATTCATCTGGTCGAGACAAATCAGAAAAGTAAAAAAATTTCATTTTTACCCAAATATTTTGAAAAATAACAACTTTTTAGCGCAAAATGTCAGTTTTTCATTGAAAAGTGGTTATTTCTCAAAATATTTAGGTAAAAGTGAATTTTTTTTACAATAAATAGCCGACAAAATTTAGCACAAAACTAACAAATGCGAAAAAAAATTCAAATAAGGACAATTTTCATATTTAAGTTAAATTTAAGTCTTTTTTTTTTGCTCCGCAAGTTAAGTTCATAAGAACGTAGTTGGTTTAAAACATTAAGTTCTCATCCTTTTTCAAAGGAAGCTGATTTTGCCACTTCCATTTTTTGTGCAAAAATACACTTGCAGGGGAGTGGTGTTAATAAAAAAAGGAGTGGCAAAATCATTTCCCTTTTCAAATATTTTCTAAACTACCTCCCATTTATTACGCCTCATTTTATTACATTGCCTACAAATTTTATAATATGATAAAACGGTCTTGCTATTGCAAACCCACTGGGCTGACGATAAGCACACTAGAAGATAAGAAAAACACATATTTTTGTGTACCTTTTACATCCTTTGATACATATTCACATACTTAATATTGTTAGCCCATTGGGCTGATTTTAGAATTTTCCATGATAAAATTGTCAAATATCAAAATTTAAAGTAAGGGTCCTTTGTTAGCTTATATGATATGATAGTAGAATAATTGAACCTGGAAATTATGTTTTCTAAACTTATCACTTTCGAAATTAATCATTTTCAAAAATTATCACAATTGGTACATGCATTGATGCAAGAACAAAATCAAATATTCGATTTTATTGCCTAATCAAATATGCTAGTAGCTTTAAATTTCGGCATTAATGGTAGAAATTAAATGATTAATGTTAAAAATTAAATGTGGAGTGGGAATGGAAAGTTTTAGCTTATGGAAAACCTTTGCGTTAAAGATTCAACTTTATCAAGGGTAAAATAGGTGAAACGACGCTTATAGGATCTAAACATAATGGATGATGATTACTTTTAAATATAACTTTGTTGGGTAAATTCTTTTTTTTTAATCTATTTTTTTATTAGAATATGTTATTGCATTTTGGTTGGTACGACCTTGAAAAAATGTGTAACAATTCATATTTTTAGTAAATAAAAAAAATCGTTAAATATTTGAATTACTTGGATTGCTTTTAAAATTCTTTTTTAATTTCTAATAATCCGTTATAATTAGAGTTTAGTCCTTTTAAATTATATTTATTGGCTAAAAATCCTACATGACAAGTAGAAATAGTTTCAAACCGATTAGTTGAAGGAACTGAACTACCACTTCTCCTAATTACAATCTCCTAACTCTAGATGAACCTTTTCTACCATCTTTGAATCTTATGAACCCCTCTAACCCTAATTGAACCTTTTAGACCTAGGGAGGTGATTTGTACCCAAGATTGTATAACCTTGGGGCTTAAAATCTCTAATTTGTAATTTTTATGCATTTAAGTAGTCGTTTTTATCCCATATTGCACGTCAGGTATTTTTGTGTGTTTTTCAAGGAAAAAAACATGCTAATAAGTCGGTTTTGAACGCCAAGGGGTGTTCCGGGATGTAACCAAGTGTTCAAGTGTTCAGCGGTATACATTTCATTGTCACCGGATCCTAACGGCATCATAAGGAGCCTCGTAGGACGTTCGGTGGTAAAGATGGTGAGGAGCATGCCAAAGTGTTTCAAGCGAGGCATGTGCATGGAGGATGGCCATCGAGGGTGTCCAAGAGACCAAGGCCACAAGGAACACTTCCGCCAAGTCCCGTTGATTAAGAAATCAAGCATTGGAAGGCCATTGGGGCATAACAAGGCATGATGGCCAAAGCTGATCCTGTTCTGCAATTTTCACACAGAGGTATTGGTACCTCATTTTTGAGGTACCGGTACCATGTTGCTGATAAGGAAGACAGTTGAGGTGGTACTAATACCTCATTTTTTAGGTACCGGTACAAATGCCCTTCGACCAGCACTTTTTATGCCAAATGTTTCAACCTTCCATTTATAGAAAATTTCTACTTTGGGCATGTTTTTGGGATATTTTGAGGGCTTTTTGGTTCATTGTTTGGCTAATTTGTAAGGCTTATAAATAGCCTTTTTGTCATATATGGCCATATGTAATCTTCTACACTTTAAGTCTTTTTATGTTTTAAGAGTTCCATAGCTTTGCTTCAAGCTTTCTTAATTACTTCATTCAAGAACAATTTAAGGTATTGGTCGTTTGTTTAATTCTCAAATATTAAAGTTGTTCGTATGGTTTGGATCTTCTATAAAATTAAGTTTATTTTCGTTTTTATCGGTGAATTATGTTTTCTATGCTTAACTCTTTTTCTAGTCTTTTTGCTATGTGTGAGTAGTATATAGGTTTGGTCATGGGGTGAGGTTCACCCTATGGATTAGTCGTTTAAATGGTTTCTTTTAACTTTAGCTTAATTTCAAGGTTTTGAATGAATTAAACTCATGATGTCTAATTTTGATCATGGGGTTGGTGGCTTGTTTGATCAATGAGGTTTATCGCTTTGTGCTACGAGCTTGATAATCCTACGCGTGCAAACGATTCTTTTTCGTCTCTCACTTGTGTTAAATGAGTTCAATTTGATTAGAACTTTGAGTTAAGTTATAAGTAGTCTTCAGCTTTTAATTCTTCTAGTGGAATCTGGACGGTTTCGATTCACTCTTGAGTTAGATGAAGAAACCATTTAATGGCTAAGTCGTGGGTAAATCAATCTCTTTGACTTGACCATCTCTAATCTAGTTTAAATTCCAAGTTTAAATATCGCCATTCAAATCGAATACCAAAGTTGGCCGCTTGAATGCCGCTACTCTTTGCACAACATCTATTCCGAATTTGCTTAAGAAGATTTCTCTGTGGGAACGATTCCGGTCTTACCGGTTATTATCCTTTCAACGACCTAACCCTATGCTCGGGGTGTGAACCGTTCTAAGAGGTTAGGTTGCGACGAAGTAGGAGGTAATCATTACACCTCATGACTAGTCATCTTAACCTTACTTATCATTATCATCCTTCTATCCATTGGATAATAATTGTTAGAAAAAATTTTATCACTTGGATAATAGATATTAGAATTTGCTAATGAATATATAGATTTAACAAGTCAAATCATGGACCATAGGAAGCCATCATTTTGCTTCCAAAAGAAGCAAACTTAGCCTTGTCATGCGTGCAACCCTAAGACTAATTGGCCTAAACCTAAGTTACCCATCAAAGTTACTTTCCTAGATTCTCTACGTACTTATATATGCATATATATATATATAAGTATATATATCTCATAGCCTACCATATACATGCCTATATGACTTTGTATGCTTTCTAGGAAAATCTTAACCATTTTCTTTTCATTGAGTTGTCACTTGAAAGCCTTGTCACTCATCACGTCCTTTTCCTAGACCTAATAAGACTACTTGGTACCTAAGTGTACATGTATCATATATATATAAAATTAGTACATGGTACAAAAGAGAGAGAGAGAAAGACAATTACCGAGGGAGAGAGAGAGAGGCCGAGAGGAGAGAGAGAGTGTGTGGTGTGTGCTTGTGTCTTTGTTCACTTCCACAAGTCACCTTTAGCCCATAAGCCTAATATCTACTTAACAACCCATTTCAAGGACATTTTTGAATACAATCCTAGCCATCATTTTATTCTTTCTCGCAAGCAACCTCTCCTAGGACAAGACAAGCCAAAAAACCTTCTAAAATTAAAATGGAAGTGACAATACGTGGCATGCTTGAAAGGCTTGATTTGACCAAACAATGAAGCAAAATCCATGAGAAAGGAAAGAGAGAGGGGGCCAGCCAAATGAGGGAGAGGGAGAGCCAAAATTTTGCTATAAATAGGACCCCTCACTTACCATTCAACTCACACCTTCAAGCCTTCAACCTCTCTCTCTAGAAATCCTTGTGTTCTTACTTTATTCTTTTTGTTCTTGAGTTCTTCCTAAATTCTTCAAAAAACTCATCCTAAACCGCCACTAAACCACCACTCGACCATTCTTTCGATCCAAGAAGTTTAGTAGTTTAGTCAAAAACTAGTTTCGAGAGAAACCTTTATCTTTCGAAGCTACCGTAGGAAGTTACTCCATCCGACAACGATTTATTTTTTGTAGCCACCCTACCGCCAAGAAGAACGATAGGATTTTCCACTCTTTACTCGAAGTATAAATCGAAGTTTATATATTGTTTGTATAATTTGAAAAGCACGAAGAAAGATAGCTAGTATACTTATTTTGCTAAAGGATATATGAGCATGTTGAATAATCGACTTTTACTCCAATAAACATATGTTGTTTTGAACTTCCCACAGGAAGAAAGAACGGATTTTGAAAGATAGAAATTTAACGTTTGATTAGAAGTATTCGTATTTTGATCTTTAGGATGGTTATGAGCATGTATACGTGATTACTAGGATTATTTGCCTTGATGTGCGATAAAGCATAAATGATTTTCACTTCAAATGTGTCCGTACATGTGACGTTATGTTTTAAATGTGATTTGAGCATGATTAATAACATAGAGTCGGATGATTTTTCTAGTTTAGTTTCAAGATTATAATGAATGATTTATGTGTACGTACATAAAAAGTCCTATCGCGGAGTCTTTGCATAAAAATGAGACACAAAAATTGAGAAAGTAGAAAACATGACACTTAGGATTTGTTAATGAAAGGTGTGTTTGAAAAAAGAAATGTTTTGAAAATAGCAATGTGGCCGGACATGGTAGCCCATTATGTGATGTGTGTGTGTGCGCGCGCCAATGGAAACCCGAGACGGCAGAACTATTGTAAGGATACTCGGGAGACCGGAACGGCCGAATCGATGTTGGGTGTGTAACTTGGTTATCCATGGAGAGGAGGCAATGTAAAATTTTGTGTGCCAATGGGAACCCGGTGCGGCGGAACCATTGTGAGGATAATCAGGAGACCGGAACGGCGGAACCGAGGTTGGGTGTGTTAAAAACGATTTTGAAAATGTTGATTTGGTAAAGGAAAGATGAAAATGGTGACACGTTCTACGAAATGTCACGTAGGAGGAACTCAGAAAATCATGGAGACCAATGTTAATTTAAATAGTGAATGTGGATATGTCATTGTTAACTGTTTTGTTAAATATGCATGTACTATGTAGAAATCGTTAACTTTATGATCTATTATTTGTAAGTTAAGGGTTAGTGGATATGGATTATTCTATTGATCTTTTGTAACTCATGGTGTTACCTTTGGTGACCCTGACATATTATATTGGTGGCGACGCTAGTATAATGTGTCAGACCTTATAGATGAACATGGTGAACTCTACACCT
>BPLS01000574.1:619334-697124 GCA_019656275.1 Rhododendron kiyosumense
GCTCGAGCTCGTTCGTTTATGTCTCGAACCGAGCCGAGTCGAGCCATTGTCGAGCCGAGCCTCGAGCCGCTCGCGAGTGGCTCGGATCGTTTGCACCCCTACTTAGAGCGTTTCAACCGGAAAATACACAGGTATTATCGGTGCAATATTTGCTGAACCATTTGAGTGGAAAATCATTTTGACAACCAAACGAGGAAAAATCATTGTTTTGGAAAATATTTTTTATGTGCCAACCAAACACCAAAAAATAAAAGTTGAAAGTTTGTTTTCTGAGAAAACATTTTACATGGAAAACATTTTACATTGTAAAATATTTTATATCGAAACAAATGGAGCCCTAATGTCAAATAAGGTCTACCCCTCCCCGTAGCATTGCTACTCAAAGTTATCCTATCCGCTCTCTTAACTACTGCATCTCCTAATCTACGGTAGACATGCCCAAACTACCTTAGTCTTTTTTCCCTTAACTTCTCCTCTATAGGTGCTACACCTACTATCTCACGAACCGTTTCATTTCTAATTTGGAATTGTCTAGTCTTACCACACATCCACCTTAACATTCTTATTTTCGCTATACTCATCTTATTCACCTGTTGTTTCTTAATAGACTAATATTCTGTCTCGTAAAGTATCGCTGGTCTTATGGCAATTCCATAGAATTTTCCCTTTAATTTTGTTTATACCCCTTGTTTATACCCCTTTTAATATCAATAATAGGCGAAGGAACTAAGATGGAAGAAATGTTTTGGTATTAAGTTGATCACTTAACTCATTGGTAAATGTCTAATTATATATGAGTAGTATTTCTTTATTAATGAGGTAGGTTTTTATTTTTTATTTTTTGTTTTTATATTTTAAGTTTGGGTATTTTGACCAGGTGTGTAATATATATGTTCCATGCGTACTTTAGGTGGAGACATTAAGAGAGAATTTCTAGGATTGCCCATGTTATTATATACCTTCAAGGTATTGTAATATTTGGACAATTATTTTGCTGATATTTCCATTCGGCTTATCATTAGTTGTTGGTGGGCTAGGTTTTCTGTTTTGCAAGTTTTGTATGGTAAGATCTGGACTTTTTAGGTCTTTAGGTGTTTGTTTACTGTTTATTATATATTTGGGTATTTTAGGCCTTGAGGTGTTATGGTTAGTCATTATGGCTAATTCTGTTTTCCCTTTTTCTTAATAAAATATTACTTTTGCTGATTATTATTATTATTGTTTTTTTGTTGCCAATCAGGTAACATTTTACTTCTATTTTGTTTCATTCATCATTGTTTCTATCCACTATAATATGTCAGTTTATAGCTTTCTCGTCTTCAAATGTAGCTTTATCGTCTGATGTTGTGATTCTTCCATAGCCGGAGGCTACTGAACAATGCAGGGCATCCAAAATTAGTTTCCGGCTAAAGGACAGATGCAATTGCTGTTTAAAAAAAAGAAAGAAAAGAGACAGATGCAATTGACAATGGATTTAATGCACTAAATTAACTCAATGGATAAATTTTTTCCAAAAGATTTGCTTTGTTTGGATTGGGATTTGAAAAATAGTAGGGGTAATGAGTGGAGAGAGATAGAGAGAAAAATGTGGAAAGTAGGGGGAATCTAGGGGGAATTTTTTTTAAAATTCTTTTTGAATCGCGAAGTGAACAAGGCATTGATAACGTTCTCGATATATTGAAGTATTTCATTAATGTTTTAGCTATTGTATAATCCAATTGGTCCAAACAATTAAGTAACTTAGAATTAGAAAAACCTTAGAGTATTAGTTAGGAATCAATTAAATCTATTTACCCTGTCCATCTATTTCCATATATTACAGTGAAAAAACGTTCTTGAAATATGCTTTATTTAACTCTTTTTTTTCTCTTTCCATTGCCATGCATAGCACGGGTTTATGCTAGTGTATATATATATCTCCCTTTTTATCATATCTCCCTCTTATTATATCCACCCAAAACTAATCCGGTCGGCAACCGACCCACTACGGTAATATAACTATTGTCCGGTCCATAAATTCATGCAAAAAATCAATTTATCCTACCTTGTTTGCTCAAATATGAATGAATTTTTGTTCAAGGAAAAAAAAAAAACAATTGAAATTTCAATTAATATTTTGCTTCCTTTTTTTTTTTTTTCCTCTCGCACAAACGCGATTCTATTTTACATCAAACAGAGCCTGATCAAATTGTTTTTTGGCATGAATATTCTGCTTGACGATTTGGACAAATGAACAAATCCAATCATTTGTTTTGCGTCAACATTGAACCCAAAAAATTTTAACCCAAAAAATTTTAAAAACTAGAGGGGAGGGGACTGGACAAGGGGAACTCTCTCTCTCTCTTTTGTCTGAACTGGAGGGGACTTACCACGGGTCTACGGCAGTATCAGGCCCAAAAAGCACAAAAAGCAGAGGATAAGCTATGGATAAGTTGGAAGATCAGGAAAAAACAAAAAAACAAAGCTGCAATAATTCTAAAATCACTAAGTTGGAAGATCAGGAAAAAACAAAAAACACAAAGCTGCAATAATTCTAAAATCACTAAACACAAATACAAAAACACTTACACAAATCTATTCATAAGTCGCATGACCTCATCATGGCTTGTGAGTGTGTATATGTGTGTGGTTGTATCATGGTTGAAAAGCTATGGACAAATTGTTGATGGTGATCGATCTCATCCGTACACATATTTTCCACCTTGTTAGAGAGTAGAGAGTAAAGTAGGAGAATTTTTTATTCATTTGATAAAGGAAAAGTCTACAATACACACCTCTTAAAAGGGTGTACCATATGCACATATTTTATGATTTATTCATAATATTTTGGTGTGTTTCGTAATTTTTGTTCTAGAATTCATAATCTTTCAGTAGTACGATTCGTAATATTTTCATTATAATTTGTAACATTTTAATATATCTCATAACCTTTATACGATTTGTAACTTTTTAACAATACAATTGGTAACATTTTCTTTACAATTCATATTATTTTGGGGGTGCATATGATACACACTTAAATAAATGAATTAGAAGATGAATATTGTAAAGGGAGTTTTATTTGCAAACTGGGCTCTAGCTCAAATGGCATTTTCTTGACCCTCCCAAGTCCCAACTCGGTTTCGATCCTCGAATTTTGTGAGGTATAGTATTTGGTGGTTGTTTTTACCCAACTCTATGATTGTTTTTTTTTTGATCCGCAACTCTATGATTGGTTGTAACCCGTATTCCCTTTTCTTTCCTTTCAGATATCGAACAGTGTAATTTCTTCCCACGTATGAAATTTTTTTTGGGTCCTCAATCATGCAAATTTTAAATTTGGTATCATGTGAATTGCTTGAAAGACAATAAATTTTAATTGGATAAAAAATATTGTATTTAGATGCAAGGAGAATGCTAAAATTATTTCGCAATATATCACAAGAATAAAAAGAGAGAGGAAGACATTGTGCAGTAGTATGAAGTATGAACAAAGAGAATGTAACAAAAGAAAGAGCCCTTATAAAATAAATTTTTTTTTTAAATACGGAAGAGTAAGAGAGTAATTCCGCTTACCACTTTCACTAGACAATTAATTATAAGATAAATTATTGAAGGAACAAAATTGCAATTGTTTTATGAAAAACTAAAACAAGAAAAAGGGCTACAAAAGAATTGACGGGTGCATATAAGATTTAGGAAGAAATAAATTGCAAAGGTGTTGCATAACTAAAAGATGATGCAATGAACTATACAAAGGCTTTTGTACCAACCCTATACTTAAAGGGAAGTACCCTTTCTCTGTTTTTTTATTTTTTAAATGTTAGAAATCGAATAAGGGAGTTAAATATATTAAAATCCAGGTATTAAATTGCATCATCTCATGGTTTATTTTTCAAATTTCGTATTAGGCACTTTAACAAAATTTGGGGCCTATACCTATACGGTAGGCTCGAGTACTGCGGACCACTGCGCTGGTTCACCAATTAGTTAAGTCATCAAATATATGATTGAAAAACTTCAATGGGATAATCCACTGTTTAATATGGTGTTAATTATAACTACCCTGATACTAATTGGGATGATAATATTCCATCTCAAAAAAGTTACACAAGAAGCCAAATTAACCACTACTATTTGGAAACAGATAGGGGAATCTAGCTATATATGATTCTACAAGGAGACCTCTCTTTTTCACTTTTCGTTTTCAAGGGGGATGGGGGATGTTTCTTGTGTTTTTTTTAGTAGTAGAATCACATCTACTACCTAATTGTCCTTTCTAATGGGTGAATCAAGACTTTGAAAGACCACAATCATGTCCAATTTTTTTTTTTTCCCAATCCAGTTCAGTTTTGGGCTTTTATGGGCCTGCTAGGCCCATAACGATGGTCATAATTGTTCATTTTGTTGAGTTTGTCGAGTATTTTATTGACTTAAGAAATTAGATTGATCGAGTATTGATGTTCGATCAAGCTAATTTTTTCACGTGAATGATGTACTCAACAAGTTTTACAAAATAAATTTTTTTGATCATTCTTCTTATGGAACCACAAACGCCCAAAATATGACCGGACTGAACACAAATGAAAAAGCTGGACAGGAGCTCTGTCGAAATCACTAGCCAAACCCCCTTGAAAAATTACCGATGTAGTGTGTCTTTTTCTCCTACTCAAATCATTGGTGAGTGGCACAATAAACAAATAAGCAAAAAAGCTAGTAATTACTAAAGATCACCAAACAGACCCTTAGATATATATGGTATGTTTTCGGGTAACGAAGGCCGAAGGGTCCCCGGGTCAATTTACGCGCATTTTAAACTAATCTCTACAATCGCTCAACACGTTTATGCGTGTGGTGAGGTGGCAGTTGGCCAGAGAAATCAAACTTGAGACTTTAACATGAAACAAATTCCTGAATTCTAGGTCTAGACCAATTGGCCAATCATTCGGGATTGACCCGTAGATGTGTTACACGGGTTTGGATGCCATTTTGTTGAAAGTTGCCCCCCGAGTTCGTATCCTAATTTGTTTCTGAAATTGCCAGAAGAATTCTTGTAAGAGAGACAGACCGTTAAGGTTTCTGGAGTAGAAAACGTTGCCAATGGGACCAAACGAAAATAACCAAAAAAAGGTTTGGCTTTGGGGTGAGAGAGGCTCGAACTCTCGACCTCAGGATTACTCAGAAAGCTATGAGACCTACGCGCTAGCCAACTGCGCCACCACCCCTTGCCGAAGGCTTCTTGAGAAGTTAATATTATAACAAGTGCTTAAAATTTGCTTTATAGGATTAGTAAACTATTATTATATGTGCCAATGTGGAGAAAAGATTTTCAGTGCCAAGCGGGTACCACGTCGGAGCGTCCCAATCTTTTATTTTGGTTTTGGACAGTTCAGATTTGGAGAGAGAAAGAGGAGAGAGAGTATTTCAATCTGGACCGTTTAATACACTTTTGGATAGTCCGAATGTGTTGCTCAGGCACCACATCGGCCGAATAACGTGGTATCCATCCGGCACCCAAAAATTTCTGGCTGATGTGAGCCGGTACATAGAAATAATGTCATTTCATTGGGTTGTTCTCTCAATAATTCCCATATTAGATGCAATGAGATCAAGTATACCCTGATTTGTCGATCAGAATATAAAGGAGTAGCATAATATAACGGGTTTTTGAAAAACAAGCGTTGGAAGTTTTTTTTTTATTTATAACAGAGGAATAGCCCTACGTACGTACAGTCAAGCCACAATTGGATCTGATGGCGCAACCCAAACCACGGAGGAACTAGCGCGGCCACACGAGTCACGGTCCCCCACTTACTATCAGGATACTCACCCGGTGGAAAATCGAACAAGCGTTGGAAGTTTGCGCTAACTTTATTAGTTTAATTAAGTGGATGCACGCATGGTTCATGTACATGGATTGGTACTACACGAATGTTGCTCACTGAGTTTTTTTTGTAAAGTTCAAAAGTCATTAGTGTTAATTTATATATTCAAGTACGGAATCTAATTGTTTTACACGAATCTATATATTATCTTGTTTGCACACTTTACTAGGTACGTGATAGAAGGGTCCTTTAAATACTGGAGTAGAAGTGTTTGGATTAATTAGTTTGTATTAATAATACTGTAGGGAGTGAGAGAAGAAATATTGGTATGAAATAAGATTATGGTATTTTTCTCCTATATGAGTGCAGAATTCATGATAGGGTACATGAATTATATTAATTAAATGTTTTACGTTCGCGGTTCATGGTACAGATATGAGCTACGAATATACTCTGGTAACGTAAATTTCATTAAATGTTTTAGGATTGTGCCTACTTTAGCCATTAATACTGCAACAGCTTTAGGAGCCACGAACTTAGGTGAAACCCACCATCACTATAATGTCGTCAAAGCGACCGAACTAGAATTTTCCTCTACTATTTTCTAGTGTACCAGAAAAGAGTGGTCCATTACTTTGACATAGTTAACTAAATTAACTTAGGCTTCGTTTGGAACATAACGAAAAAAAAAAAAAATAGTTTTGGAAAACTTTCACTACTCTTGTTTGGTTCGACAGAGAAAAAGAAAAGAAAAGGATAAAATGGAGAATTAAGAAAAGTAGTACTTCCTCTGTCTCTAAATAAATGTCCAGACCGAAAACCTAGGCTTTTAAAAATATGCATTTTTTTGCTTCAAAAAATTTGAAAAATAGAGGAAAAAAAATACCTTCGCCCTACACCCTGAAGATATATTTTTTCAAATTTTTTGAACAAAAAAATGCATCTATTTAAAGATATATTTTTGGCTTATCTACTTATTTGGTCCTCACAAAATAGGCTCGGTTTCAATTTCGTCCTCATAAAATTTTTAGTTTCAATTTTACCCTTATAGTTTGTTACTTGATTTCAACGTTACCCTTTCCGTTAAAGTTGGACGAAAAATGCGTAGGAGCTAACGGTTTGGGTGATTTGGCATCCGAATACCCTTTACAAAACTAAAATCCCTTTTCCACATATCCTTTTTTCTTTCCCGTAAAACTTATACCTTAAAATCTTACCCCCCCACCCAAACCCACTTCCCCCCGTCTATAATTAAAACTAGTACGGAGTAATAAAATAGTTAACAAAGTCAGTAACAAAAACATATCACTGACCTACAAAATGTAAAACCAATATTGAAATAGTTCCGTAACTAATTTAAATATAGTAGCAATAAAACAGTAGCAGCTATATTTTTAAAGTTGAGAACTGATAACCAAACAAAAATTGTTGGTTCTTACTTTTCAGATCCATGATTACCACTACACCATATAATCAGACCAAATAGGATTGTTCGGTCTGGATAGGATTGATTATTTGGCTATTTCATTTATTGAACACAGCTAGAAAATATAGCTAGCTGTTGGTTATTAATATAACGTGAGGTGCTTGATGGTTTCATTGTAACTTTCACTCAAAAAATTGACAAGCTAGGAAAACAAGTACTCTGCAACCTTTGAATTCTATAAAAACTTATAACATCTGCGCATAAGTTAATAAAATTATCACTTAATTTTATTAAGTCAAAATATTGGGGCCGAAGAGATTTGGTGGGATCATTTTAGGGTTTTTACAGATGGGAGGAAGTGGGTTTTGGGATTTGGGGGGAAATGATTTTAGGGTACTTAGATTGAAAATTGATTTTCAGATCCTTTTTGGTTATCCATGCTTCCTCTTTTTTTTTTTTTTTTAAAAGTGTTGAAAGTGTATGTTTGCTAAAAGACAAAAAAAAGTAGTGGGATATAAAAAAGAGGAGTGTGAAAATCAATTCCCTTTATATATATGGGAAAGAGAGAAAGAAATATGTGGAAAAGGTTTTTTTAGTTTTGTAAATGGTATTCGGATGCCAAATCACCCAAACCGTTAGCCCCTAAGCATTTTCCGTCCAACTTTAACGGAACGGGTAACATTGAAATCCGGTAACAAACTATAAGGGTAAAATTGAAACAAAAAATTTTATGAGGATGAAATTGAAATTGAGCCGATTTTAATTATGAGGACCAAATAAGTAGATAAGCCTATTTTTTTTTCAAATTTTTTGAAAAAAAAAAATACATCTATTTAAAGACTTAGATTTGCGGACCAGACATTTATTTAAGGACAGAGAGAGTAAAATTTTCTCTTCCATTTACTGCACATTTTTTCTCTCTTCTCTCACTTTCCATAAATCAAAACAGGGCGGGTCTCATTGAATAGCGAGATAATGATAGAGATGCAAGAAAGAAAGAAAAAAATATACGTTCTTCGTGTTCACTTAGCGAGAATGATTGACAGTTATGTTTCAAGTATAACTTTGTTAAGTCTATGAACTTTTTTCTTTTGTCATACAGTATACATCAACGGGGGTTAGCAAGGTATTAATATTAAGTCTATGAACTTGTTTCTTTTGTCATACGGTATACATCAACGGGGTTTAGCAGGGTATTAATATGATAGTCAACAGGGAGGTCATGAGTCCAAAGTCCTGAACCCCAAATTTGGTTCCCGTGGGACTTGAACTCAGGTCACCACTGAAAAATGAAATGAGACAACCGACTTGACAAACTTGATTTCTCCTAAGTCTATGAGACTATGAACTTGCCTATACTTTCTTTTTCACAAAATAAGTAGGGAAATGTTACTTTCCTTTGCGAATCAACAATAATTATCATGAGACTGACTTATTTTTCCTCTTTCCTCCACCTTTTTCTTCTTATCTTGATGCAACGTAGGCAGCGGATGTGGTGGCAGGAGCATCGTGGCCAGGTCGGGAACGTGGCCGAAAATAGGCCGGAGTTCAAAGGTAAACTGGAAAAGGGCAACGTCGATATCGTGGACGGCAATAATGGGAGGCTTTAGATGGCTGTTTTGTGATTTTTAGGGGTCTTTTGTTGGGTGTATTTTTGGGTGAGTTACAATCAGTAGCATGTTGGTTGCGAGCAACAATAGTAGGAGGGTATTGTGTACTCTCCGAGACTCTCTCAATATTGTTCTTTGCTGCTTGTACTTTTTCTTTTATATATATGTTTGTGATGAACGAAATTTTTTTTGCTGATAAAACTCATTCTCAAACATGGATTTATATATTCTCCCCTATTTTCTTGTAAAACTTTCAAGTTTCATCCTAATCAAATGTATGCGGGATCGGAAGAACTACATTTTCTTTTTCTTTTTCTTTAACTTTCACTCTCTATTATCTTTTTCTCGGTATTCAAACAGACCCGCTGTTTCTTTCTATGAATTGATAATTCCCTAACTAGTAGTACTACTATCACTATTTTCCGCCAAAGTTGCATTTATTGTCGTGCGCCTTGTGTGGCTGTGAGTAGATTACACACTCACATTGGTTTCTATATATGGTCTAACTATTTGTTTTAGTAATTGTGAATAGAATTGTCCCAAGTTTAGTTCCTGTCACCACAACTTTTAGTGACTTGTAATGATTGGTACTCGTTGAAATACGTCAATCACTAGGGAAAGATTACAATATATATCATTTATTTGAGTGTGTATCATTTGCACTCTAAAAAATGTTATGAATATATTGTAGATAAAATGTTACGAATCGTATTGCTAAAAAGTTACGAATCGTATAAAGGTTACGAGATATACCAAAATGTTATGAATCATAATGATAATATTACGAATCGTACTGCTAAAAGGTTAAGAATTCTAGAACAAAAGTTATGAAACACACTAAAATGTTATGAATAAACCTTAAAATAGGTGCATATGGTATACCCTTTCAAAAGGTGTGTATTGTAAACTTTCCCCAATTACTAATGCATTCAAGGGATAGATATATCACTCGTTGAAAATTATACAAATGTATTGATAACAGATTACATGATATATCACTTGTTGAAAATTCTACAGATGTATTGATAACATATTACATGATACATCATTCACTAATTCATTCAAGGGATAGATATATCACTTGTTCAAAATTCTATGAATGTATTGATACTGATTACATGATACACTGATAAATGTTCTTAGGTATGATCACCATCTATTCTGTTGCACCAAAAAAAGAGAGAGGATATGATCACCGTAGCATTATTGTTATGCACATTAAGAGTGATCGACCGAGAAGAAACTTTAATCTGTGAATACAAAGGCATGTTTTGATTTGGTTTAATTTACAAATTTATGTAAATCTATATCTGTATTAAAATTATTATGCGAAAAACAGTTATAACAGGGTCTTGAATTCAACACATCTGAAGAACAATAAATAGTGTACATTTGTTGGCCAACGTGATTAGAGAGAACAAACCCCTTAATTAGAAACACCTTAATTTTTGGTTCACCGAGAAGAGGGCTTAGAGATAATTATTAAAAGACACCTAGTCCATCAATATCTCTTTTATTATTAAGAGTTTTCCTTTACCTATAATTCTAATTAGTTATCGTAATGAACCATATCACTTGATTTACTTATTTGGTAGTGGAGTCCTACATGCACAAAATGTGGAGGCTAGTGGGTAATAGGAAAAAACTAACAATTTATGCTAGCCATTTTTTAGCCTGAATCAATGCCAATCCGTTTACATATGTTTGTGAAAACAATTTATATTTTTACATGTTTACAAATTTTAGGAAAAAATAGTTTACCACACTCTCAATATGACTTCACTCTATATACCTAACATGTTGTGTGAAGAACTATTTTCACCTATCTCGAAACATAGATATGCTTTGATGCTTCATTCTTTTATCAAAATTTATGAGAAGAGTAAATTATATACACTGGGGATGTAAACATTTATTTTCTCTAAATCAATTATATTGCGCTACGTCGTCAAGATAAAAGTAAAAACAAGACGTAAAAGGTAATAAAAAATATCATATATAAATAAATAAATATATCTCTCTATTACAACGCCGGTGTATATAACTTATTAGTAGAAATTATTTGATCAAATTGATTTGAAACTAAAAACGAACTATTTGATCTAATTGATTTAATTCAATTGGTCGATCTATGATTTTCAAAATCATTTGTAGAAATTAATTATCATAATCTCATACTACTACTATTAATTAATGTAGCCTCCTCCATCTGGCCAAACCCACAAAAATAGGAGGATTACTTTAGTACTAATTCGTGTAATGCGGTTCTGTTTTCTTTTTAAAAAAAAAGGTAATTTCAAGCTCAAATATAATAAAAATGAAAAAAAAAATTTGAAATTTTTTTTTTGCATTGTTTAAAAAATCTTAATGAGATCTATCAAACAAAATTCATATTGGTAAAAAAATTATTTGCATAAATACATAATTTTTAAACTTGAAATTATCTTCATTTTTTAAAAATGGAGTATTTTTTTAAGAATCCGAAACACCTTGTAGCCAGCCCAAAACCCTAGGCTAGTCTAATCACATATTTAATACTGTGTTTGGTTTGGTTTTTAAATTTTTTTTTGAAAAATAGTAGGGATAATAAATGGAGAGAGATAGAATCTAGGAGGTATTTTTTGAAAAATTCTTTTTAAAAAGTAACAACAACAAAGCAGCAGCTTTCATATATCCTTCTATAAATACAGCTTTTTTTTGAACTACCATATCCTTGTAGGCTTGTAGCTAGCTTGACCCTTCATTTGGATCTATGACAATTGAGTACATTTGCAACTGTGTTGTCAACATCTTCCTTCCCCACCTTATGAATGTACAACCACCTCAGGGAATAAAAATATTGAATGGTATTTTGTGTGTCTATTAATTTTGTATTATTATTATTATTATGTATAGTCTATTTTCAATGCATGCAATGCTGTGCACGTGTACATGCATGGATGCCTTCCTCATCCAATCCTCAACTAGAATTCTTTATGGAGGTGGGCCATGACATGACTTAGTCTAGATGCTGTATTTCTTTAGATAAATAAAGATATGTTAAAGCGCAAAAAAAAAAAGAAAAAAAGAAAAAAAGCCCCTCCAAATTGAGGAGTGGAATGCGGATTGTCTGATTTTGCCTTGCCGGTGGAAATTTAGGCAAGGGTTTTGGGTCGCTCTTGATTTGGGAGTCTGATTCTAGGGTTGGAGGTGAATTTTGGGTATTTTTAATTGCTTGAATTTTCAATTTTTGCTATAGCTTTGAGCAAGGGTTCGAGATGCTCTGAGCTCTCTTTAGAGATTTTAAGTTTTTGAATTTTTCATGTGCTATCAAGCATTAGCTCTTACGAGGCCAGTCCATATGAAGTTTTGCCCCGAATTTAATTGAGCCCCAGTAGACGGAGAGATTGGTCTCTCAAAAATTAGTTACGGTGTGTGTAAGTTGGTTTTGAAACCCCGAGTTTCAAAAATAAAGCCATACTAATTTATGTCTGACACCTAATTATTCGGAAATTGAATCCTTTCCAGTTCTTCATTTCTGGGCATTTTTTTGGACCCATTTTGATGAGATCCAAGATGTTCATAAGAACATCAGGCACGTCAAAACTTCTAGTAATCAGATGCAATTTGATATGATTCTAAAATACATTTACCTTGAAAGAAATATTATGGCACTGAATCCGAACCCTTTTGTACGTTTCAATAAATATAGATGTATACCGAAAACATTCCAAACGATATCCACTAATATGATTTTCAGTGTGGCTTGTGTTATGAAAAAGGTCTAACAAATAAACGGTCTCAATCATTAAAGTAGGTTCAGAAAGGATCCATTAACATTAACTGATATCTGTATTTTTCGAAACTTAAAGTTTGTCATTGAAGATAAAATAGGTAAATAAGAGCCGTGCTACAGTAACCAATGGGTTGCACCAATAGAGGTACCGACGGCGACGCAAAGCCCGCTCTAGGCCCCGCACGGATCATCCGACTCATTCAAAATAAAAAATAAAAAAACCCGAGTGAGCTTGTAGAAAATCAGTTTAATCCGGTATGTGTAGATGCTCGATTCAATCTTCCCATTATTCATCCTATCTTCCCATTTTTTCTTTTGATTTTCCAAAAATGGAAAGATCAGAACGAGCACTTGCACATAATGAATTGGGCTATTTTTCACAACCCCACTCTGTTTTTTTTTTTTTTTTTAAGTTTGAACGGCTCGGATGCGGGACCCGGAATGAGCCCTACATGGCCGTTGATACCTCCGGTCGGGTAAATAAATACTAAGTACTTCGTAATTTTGTAGGGCTTCATCTACGGATCGATGTGTATCATGTTGTAGTCTACTATTTGGGGTGTAGATTTTATATAGGTGATGATCTGGTGGCTATATATGGCCTATATATTTGAGATGGTCCCAAAAGGAGCATCATGCATTTTAACATGAGTCAAATTAATGTGCATTTGAAGAGATTGAAAGGATGTACACATCAAACAACCTGTGGAAAGAAAAGGTAGATCCCAACCCTCTACTTGGTGACCCTCCATAATTTGGGGTTCCCTACCCTAGTTTTGTCCTGTTGTTGACTAGTCTCATGGTTTTGGGGGTACTCATCGAAATCCTGGTAGGGTTGATTAAATCATATTCACTCACCCACCATATCCTTGTGGGATGGGAACTCACAATCATTGGCACCTAGATACGCATCTGTATAGAGAGAGACGTGATTAAGTTGTTTATAGCGAGGTGAATTTAGACCGTTCAAAAATGTTTTGGACGGTTCAGATTTTAAACAAACTTTCCCCAGCCATATCATCTTGATGTGTTAGCGTGTATAAATGGATATATGAAAAATCATATGATTAGTCTAAAGTCTGTACAAATTGACTTGGATACGGTAAAAAAAAGACGTAAACGTACACACATTATCTATCATCTGAAGTTGTGCTTTTGTTACACTAACCCACAAGTGTTGTAGATGTCGGCATTTGGAGTGATATTATTAGGAACGGAGTTAGGATTTTTAATACAGGGTGATCAATATTGGCTTCTCAAATTAAAAATTGTACATTATGGCTCCGTTTGTTTTGATGTAAAATGTTTTACAATGTAAAATATTTTTCATGTAAAATGTTTTTTCAGAAAACAAATTTCAAACTTTTATTTTCCGGTGTTTGGTTGGCATTTGAAAATATTTTCAAAAATCAACAAATTAGTGTACAGAGAGAGATGAGGAGCTTAAACAGTGGAGAAATATGAGATTATTGGAATTGAACGTAGGTCAAGACTGATGATCGAGGAAACTAAGTAATGGGAATTGCAGTAGAAGGCAGCGGGTTCATTTCGGAAAATAACTTACGGAAGATTTAAGGGTAAGTCATTTTCATCCAATTGATGCAAAATGTTTTACATGTAAAATGTTTTCCTCATTCTTTGTACAACCAAACACCGGAAAATAAGTAAAACATTTTACCGGAAAACATTTTACGTCCAAACAAACGGAGCCATAATATTTTCTTCTCAAGTTGAACAATGTTTATTTTGTTTACTGTTTTAAAAAAAACAATTACCAAACATGTTTTTTGTTTTTATAAAGGGAATTGATATTCTGATTTTCATTTTTGTTATCCACAGTCTTTTTTGTTTTTTTAGTGTTGAAAGTGTATGTATATTTTTTGCTAAAAGACAAAAAAAAGGGCGTGGATAACAAAAAAGAAAGTGTGAATATCAATTTCCTTTATAAAAACAAAACACAAACTTGATTCTATTTCTAGTTTCTTAAAAATAAAAAACCGAAAGAAACACAAACTCGTAACGGTGTGGAAAGGATGGATGCACAATATTTTTAGGGATTGGAAGATCTTTTTCATGTGGGGTCTCCTCCTCATAAATGAGGACAAATTCAGAAAAAAGAAACAAATGGAACAGTTTGTTTTTTGATACTGTAGTTTTAAAGTGTTGTGAATCTTGTGATTCAGGCCGAATCTCGTGCTTCCGTAGAATGTCGGCCTCTTTCTCCATAAATTTTTGGTATTCTTTATTGATTTTGGTATTTTTGTTTGTCTTTTTTTTTTTTATGAAAATAATTTTTTGAATTACACCTGTCTCGACAAGAAGGGTCTAAGAAGTGCCTATCAAAAAAAAAAAAAAGAAAGAAAAGTCTAAGTGGTAAGAAGTAAAACTTATAACCAGAAGTTAAAAAAAAGAAAAATTCATTAAAGACAAAAAAAATGCTAAATGCCTGGTATTTTTGTCTTTCTTATATGATTTTTTTTTTCCAACTTTGATCCGTATTTTATACTTTTCTGATTCATCTCGTCGAGACGAATGATTAATCCCATAAATTACGACAAAAAATTATAAACGTAAAAAATAAGGTGCTGAAGAATGGAGCTCATGCCACAACAAAGCACTGTGGTTTTGCCGACATGCTGAAGTTTACAACTTGCCGACATGGAAGTATTAGTAATAGATTGAAATGCACTTTTCATTTTTCAAACTTTGAATTGATCATGTGATCGACCCACTTAAGTTTGTCCAACCTTTTTACAGGCAAAATCATTTTGTACGATGCTTAAATGGTTAGGATAAACTCATATTGTAAACGTTTTGTTTCTTTCACAACAATGTAATAAGTATTTCTATATGGATATGATTCATGATGTAATGTAATGAGGGAAGGAACAAGAAATGAAAATGGTCATTTCTCGCCATGGAATTGCAGAATTGAACTCGTTTGGGACATAGTACTTTCTCTCATTTAAGTATTCATTTTTCGCCACATGATTGCATAATCGAACTCATTTGAAATATGGAACTTTCTTTCATCACGCAAAGTGTGGATTCTCTTACACAATCTTCGTGTGACACAAAATGACATCCACCACAATTTCATGATTCAAACCGTTCTTAACTTCACCACTTTTCTTCTTACCAAATCATAATTGTTACAAGACAACTAGACAATCAGACATAGACCATCAATTTTTCCAATGACCAACGCGATTCAATCAATTGATGTCCAATCAAAGTTTAGTACTTTACACGTGTAAACCTATTTTAAAAAAATGACTGGCTTAAATCGTGACATAAAACCGTAATGAGTTATACTTTACATTGAGAAGAACCTTGATTCTATCACGTGTGAGTGTTAACACCTTTCTATCATTCCGATAGGACTGATGAATGTGTATGATGAAGGTCCCCTCCCAACAGCTTATCACATAGGCTGTGGGGTTCACACTTCACATCTCTCACATTCAGTGACTAACTAACTGCTTCACTTTGAATGATACTGAACATACTTCCCCCCCTTCCTACCTATTACTCTCTTGCCGACATCCTAACCTCAACTAGGCTTCTCCCCTAGGGTTTTCAACAGTGCAAAATAAATAAATACGTAAAATTACAGAAGTGAGGTCTACTAAGATCATTAAGATACAGACTGGACCAGCTGTCCAAACATAAATTGGAACTTTGGTGCATATCTATTGTGCTTTGGAAGGTAAGCAAATTGCCACTAAACTTTCAAATTCTACTTGCCCTACAAAGCTAGGACCTAAACTGCAAAACAAATAAGAGAATCAACTAACAATTTTGTGGGTTTTTAGAATTGCACACTAATGACCAGTAAACATAGTAGTAATCAAGAAAGTGAGAACAGAAATTGGACAAATCCAAAAATAAATACTAATTGTCAAATAGTTGGAAAAATGACCCTAATGTTTTCACTTCCTCCTCTCCAAGTATATTAACGTATAGTACAGATTACAAAATTGATCCCAGCAGTTTCCTTCATGCAAAAAAAGCCTCAGTTCGACCGAACGAGGATTAATTGGTTACCCAAAAGTGTAGGGCAAATCAAATACTATGTGTATTAAGAGAACAAAAGATCACAATTCCCAACTTCCATTATCTTCTACTGTTGAGAGGCTTTGCCTTGCTTAAGTCGGCAAGTTCTTCAATAAGCTTCCTCTCATCGCCACTCAACCGTTTTGGTATCTCAACTTGTACCTTCACCAACTGATCCCCCCTCATGTTGCTCTTGTTAAGAATTGGCACACCCTTTTTTGCCATCACCAATGTTGTTCCCGGTTGGGTCCCTGCCGGAATCTTCAAATCCACAATGCCATCGACCGTTGGAACCTTTGTCGTCGTTCCCAAAATAGCATCGATATAAGAGACCTTGCACGAGTATAGAATATTTGTGTCGTCCCGTTTCAAAACAGGGTCTGGAAGAACGTCAATGAGGACAAAAAGGTCTCCGGGGGCCCCACCTCGCCTCCCTGCATTACCTTCGCCCCGGACCCTTAACCGGCTCCCTGAATCGACCCCAGCCGGGACTTTCAAGCTAATCCGCTTCGACTTCCTCACCCGCCCATCGCCGCTACATGTGTTGCAAGGAGTGGAAGTTTCGCCGGCCCCACCACAAGAAGAGCATGTCATTACCTGCTGGAAGACTCCCAGCGGGGTTCTCGCCGATTGCACAACTTGGCCTTGTCCACCACATGTGCTACATTTGGATGCGCGGGTTCCAGGTTTGGCACCAGAGCCCTCACAGGTACTACATGCCTCGAGGCGGGTCACTTCAATTTCCTTTTCTACCCCAAATACTGCTTCTTTGAAATCCAAAACCAAAGTGTACATTTGGTCCTCACCCTCTGTGGCTCTACTCCGGGAGCCTCTTCCACCCATGCCCATACCACCCATACCCCCCAAGCCATCGAATAACGATTCAAACAGATCAAAGGGGTTGCTAAAATCCTGTTATTAAGTAATGCGCCAAATGTGAAAACAGCACGCAATAAGATTAGGGCAGTGATTTTCCCAGACACTCCCCATTTTTACATGTGCAATCAATTTTGCCTTTATTCTGGTGAATTTACAGTATTGCGCTTTATTATGTTCATTTTTTCATCCATAATTACGGCAACACTAAAATTCACAGGAATAAAGAAAGAAAAACAAGGATGCATGAGGTGAAAGGAGGAGCGCAAAGATAAACTCCAAAAGACTGCAATAAAAATCATTGTGAACGTCATTATTTATTTTCTTAGTAGAATAGGAACTCACCCCTGTGCCTATGCCAGCACCTTTAAGCCCGGCCTCTCCGTACCTGTCGTATATGGAGCGTTTCTCATCATCTGACAAAACCTGTAGTAAACGAAGCTTGCTAATAAATGATACACTCAAATAGTCCACCTACACTAATCCTACCACTGATTAATTGGGCATTGCAAAGTGAGAGAACATGTTTAATGACACAGAAGTTTACCTCATAGGCGTTGCTGATCTCCTTAAATTTTTGTTCTGCTCCAGGTTCTCTGCAGGAAAAGAACAAGAGTTAAGAATAGAGCAGCTTACTTGAAGAACTGAAAATGCAATACAAACGGCGAGTCAAATTTGCCATGTGAATGTGAAATGCTGACTAGTCAGCCATCAGATTGGAAGAGCCAAAATTTAGGGACTCAGAATGACACCTTTCAAGGCATTATTCACCAAATTTCTCCACTACCAACAACAGCTTGACCCCAATCCTTCTCTCCCACTTAGGCCTTTCAATCCAATCTTACCTCTATCACGTTCTCTTATCTCTCTTCGGCTACCCCTCACTCTCTCACTTTGAAACAAAGGTGTATCAGCTAAAAGAGGAGGCATACAACTTAAGAAGCATCAGATACTTCTGATCTTTTAGGAGAAAGAGTCACATCTATTGTCATAAGATGAAACGCCAAAGAGAAACACACCCAAGAATCATAATCCTTTAACATAGTACCAGAGCAGGAGCACCCAGGGTTGGGTAGGGTGTGTACCACTGGCATGCACTAGGCAACTGCTGCCTAGTAAGCATGCTATGCAGGAGAGAGTGATGCAAAGTCCCACTGGCCTCCGAAGTCCACGTTGACTCTTTCATAAAACATACCGAAAAGAATAGACTATATAAAAACTTACATGGTTTTCCATGCTTTCTTGAAAAAATATGCAAATAGAACATAGTTGTATATGACGACATGTTCTTTCGTTATATGGTACATATCTTCTAAACAAGGAAAGACACGAGGTACATCAATACTGTTTTATCTTTTTTGATTCTACTACTTTAGAGTGGCATTAGAGATAGAATCCAGGCTTTATTCAGGAATCATGTCGCCAGGCAGATTTTCAAAAGTTCATGTGAAAATTAAGAGTTTTCTTAAAGCTACAAGTAGGAAATTCCACAAAACAAATTTGCTCTCACACAAGGGGATAAAGTTGGGATTGATATGTAAGTTGTGCTCCTCTCTATTTATCTGTTTGTGTGGACTTGTGTATATACTTTGGAGTGGCTTTAGTGGCAGAATTCAGGCTTAATTAGGTATCATGTTGCCCTGGCAGATTTCTATAAGGTTTTCCAAGTATTAGAGTTTTCTTAAAGCTATAAGTAGGATATTGCTCAAAATGGATGTGATTTGTACATTTATATTCTCTGTTTCCACCCCAACCATTTTTTTCTCCCCTCTCCATCTTTTCCATTGATGCCCTTTCTTATCTTCTGTTTCTCTATCACTATTCACTCCCCAAAGTATATGCTAAAAACCCATTATACTGGTGGGCCCATTTATTCAAAACCCTCGTAAGAGTTGAGCTACATCATTTGGGCTTCCAAAGAGGAATTATCTTTTGGGAGAGATAGAGACCACAGCAATCAATCAGTATGTAAACAACACAACGAAATCTCAGATCGTGAAAATAAGGAAGCAGATGATAACACCAGCAGCTAATGCAACTTCTAAGATTAAAAGGTTTCAATTCAACTTACTTGTTTACATCAGGATGATAACTCCTGGCAAGCTTCCGATAAGCTAAACAAGAAAGAAAACACGTTAGCTGTGCAATATGAGAAAAGCCAAATTTGCAGATGAACATCAAATCTGAAGCAGCACAGGAATGCTCATACTTTAGAAAGCCAAATTTGCAGATGAACATCAAATCTGAAGCAGCACATGACTGATCAATATAACATTGGACTAATGTCTGATGAAACATGTAGGGAAGCTCAAGTGCGAACACAAAGTAGGGTATAAGGATCTAACACAAAGGAAGCACACAGGACATTATTATGCAGGTAAGTCTGATTACAACAACATACCATGCATCAAGTTCTAGAAAGGCCCAATCCAATAAATCAAGAGGCAAAAAAGAGACCAAGGCAGCAAGGCTACTTATTCAAAAAACGGCAGACAAAATTTAAGCAGAACAAAGCCAAATGATGGTACATCTATGCATCAACTCATAGGACTTCAGCTCTAAAAAATAACTTATAACTAAAAACATTGTCAATCACATGGCCACTCCCAGGTGATGTTCAGTGGGTCTATTTTTCCAAGGGTTTTTCTGAGCATATCCATAAATTAGAAAAGCTTACAACAAAAACAGGCAAGAATCAGGCATGGGTGATTCCAGGATTACTTCCCAGGGTATTTCATTCCCAAGAGACCCCAAATACCTAATTAGTTTGAGAATAAAAGCTCATAGACAAGTTCTTTTCTCCTTGCAATCAGTAACTCCTACTTCACAAGACTATCAAGATGAAGAATGACTCAACAAAAGCAGAATGTAATATACCTTTCATGTTAGGCAGGAGAACATAGTGGAATAAGGGAATTGACAAAAACGAAAAAGGAAACCACTAACCAGAGAATTGAAAGAAGGAAAAACAGAGAGGAGGGGACAGCTAAGACATCTGGAGAAGAGAAGAAAGAAAGACGGAAAGTGAATAGAGACATCATCCCTCTCTTTCTCTATTCTCCTTGTTCGTCAGCTAGTGTCGCATGCAAACGGCAACCGAGAGGGGAGAACGCATGGAGACATGGAAAGAATGCCCTTTCTCTGTCTTGTTTTGGGTAAGAATCAGGGTATGTTTCCCGTTCCCTAGGAATTGAATATGGAGGTTCAATATTTAAGTCCAGATAAAGTAAGAACTTGCAATTGGAGACGAGGTGAGTGATGTCAACATAAAGAAAAGAAACCAAAGAAAAATAATACTAAAACACAGGGGAAGCAAAATTTGCACCTGTTACAACTGACAATAATATGTGCAAGCAAGTGATGTCTCACCCAAATGACAATAAAAGAGGCCTGTTTACAAGAATCTTGGGACAGTTTGCATCCCAAATTACAACAACAGCATAATACTCCTCGTCCTCTACCATAACAAAGGGAATTAAATCACCTATCTTCTGTGCAGATGACAGGATACGCTATCAGAGATAAATTTCTGAGCAAAACTGCCTAGAGCCATAGATTCATGAAAGATGACTCAAACTGCTAAAAGTCAAGAACTCAAGAGCAGGCCCTCTAGCATCACATCTAACGCAATAAATGGACCTACAATTTGCCACCAGCAAATTCTGAAAGGAGTGCCCCTTAAGCATAGGCGAGTAAAGCTTTAAATCATTTTTAGCGAGTAAACCCCATATCCAAAATGGAAACTGACAGCTGATAAATGGGAAGCAAAAATGGTAAATAACGAATTGTCCAAATTTACCAGTCATTCAAAACAATCATAAGCTTTTGAATGTACCGTAGGCT
Source organism: Rhododendron kiyosumense (assembly GCA_019656275.1). Classification (NCBI taxonomy): domain Eukaryota; kingdom Viridiplantae; phylum Streptophyta; class Magnoliopsida; order Ericales; family Ericaceae; genus Rhododendron; species Rhododendron kiyosumense. The sequence goes on from BPLS01000574.1 coordinate 640,725, forward strand.
AGTATTGGCTTTTCTTCAGATACTGTAGAGACACGTAGCGAAAGAAAAGGAACAAAACATAAACAGAAAGAACTTAGACTGGCAGCAATAAAATTTGTAAGCAGATAGTCAATCACATCATCATGCTCTAATGTTCATCACGTGATCAAAAATCAAAGACTTCAACTAATGACTAGAAGGGCAAAAGGCAATTTAGCACAGAAAATATTCAGATAAGGATGCACATAAAATTTCCATGACACAAATTAAAATCGAATCAGTAATGAAGAATCGAGAGAACAAGGATGAAGTGTACTCACCACTTTTGATTTCTGATTTGCTAGCATTTTTTGTGACCCCGAGGACAGCATAGAAATCCTGTGTGACATGAAGTTAGTACTATAAGCATATACAATAATGAAGGAAAGACTAGAAGTAACTCCCAAGGTAAAATTCAAATAGGGAACTCACACTCTCAGCTCTAACAATCAGGCGGGCTCCCCTGGTATGAATTGGTCTTTGAGATGACAACGTACTGAACGGTCCATGAAAGGAATCTTGAGAAAACTTGGTTGAACTATGTGAAGCCAATGCTCTTATCTTGGTTGAGACACTGCACAAAAAATGGTAATGCACAAAACGTGAATCCAATATCAAACATGTGACTCTCATGGATAAGCAATATGCATGCTAGAAAATGTCACTATCCACAACGTGCCTAATTGTTTACCTCTGCAAATTGGGTGGCAACAGAAATCTTGGAACATTTCAAAAGATAGCTCAGGTTCATTTGCAGGTAGAATTCAGATGAAGTTCTCTTTAATTCTGTAACGAAAACTACAACTACTACCCATACAATGATACAACTTTACCAAGAAACAGTAGCTTAAACAAGCCAAACAACAAAAACTGAGTTTGACTTATTGGGAGATGAAGTGCACCGAGAATCAAATTGATAGCTTCCTATAATTTTCCTTCTTTTCATCTATCTCACACGAAATCAATCACATTGCTGAAAAACCCATGTTTCCCCGTCTGTGCGGCTTTGAAAGAAGAATATTGTCGGCTTTGAAAGAAGAATATTGTGGGCTATAAAATCACTTTCAGATGGACAAACATAATCGATCACTAGCATCATGGACCGCTTTTCAATCAATACTACACCACTTGTTGTGCTGATTTTTGGGGGACTGGCTTTGTAAACAAATTTTCGTTTGCTATTCGTAGCTCCTTGTATAACCTAAGAAGCATGGACACGGATATGGGATGCCGACATGACATGACACCAAAATAGGACACGTCATTTCTCTGAAAATTAGGACATGGACACATTGGGGACACATCAAATGTGAAGTGTATTTGTTTTATAGAGGTATGTTATGATTTCATATAAACGTCGGAGACATTTTAATGAGCCCTTAGCGTGTTCCAAGAGTGTTGCCAACATGTCCTAGTGCATCCACAATGCGTCTAAATAAAAGAAATATAATAAAAACATTGGACAGGTATTTAGGCATGTTCAATACGTGTTTGGAGAGTGTAGTGTTGTGTTTGTGACCGACATGTGTCGGATATGGATACGTGCGGCCAGTAGATGTGTCCATGCTTCTTAGTGTATAACAAATCCAAATACATCTGAAGCAGCAATAACCGCTTGAGCCTCCCTCCGAATAACAATCGTCCTAAGTCAGACAGAGTGCGCCATTGCTTGTTACGAGATTACCCAGGGCCTCAGGCTGCCAAATTCACGCGACCCCATATGACAATCAAGAAAGCGTAAGCTCGAAGAAGAAAATTATACAAGCACTTGATTTAGAGTATAAAAGTATGACGCAACCCCATGGGCTCTGGTCACAGCTGAACACATTCCACCTCCTTTGATTTCCTTGTTTGGTAGTATTTTTTTTTGAACCACCGCAAAACTTATAAGTTTCACACACCAAGGGAGTTTTCAAAACCCTATATAAATTTTCCCCACCATCAGCCATGAAAGCCTCTGATAACCTATTTCTAAGGCTGAACTTTGTTAGCCATTTTTGTCATACACAACAGCCCTTCATTGTGGTAACAATGCTAGCAGGTGTTCTTCCCAATTGTCTAGCATCACAACCATAACAAAGCAACAACTTTGTATGTATGTTTACATAGATCTACGCTCCCTCTGTTACTTACATGCTACAGCCAATGACGTTAATGGGAAGCAACCAGAATGAATGGTGTTCTTACTAGCAGAGCTTTCTACTATACTTTCTCATGTGCTGAAAACTTACCGTCACTAGTTCTAGGCATATCAACAATGTGTAATTACAAACGGTCTATGTTTAATATCTAGCCTTCACTAAATGCCACACTCATCAGTACAGCAAATGAACCAAGCCGTTCTAAGGACTTTGTATGTTTTACTCAGATCTACGCTCCCTCTGTTACTAACATGCTACAGCCAATGACGTTAATGGGAAGCAGTCTGAAATGAATGGTGGTCTTACAAGCAGAGCTTGCTATTAAACTTTCTCATGTGCCGTCACTAGTTTTAGGCATATTAACAATGCATACTTACAAAAGGTCTATGTTTAATATCTAGCCTTCATTAAATGCCACTCATCAGTACAACAAATGAACCAAGCCGTTTGTGAGCTGTTCGAGGCTCGACACCGTAGGGGGGCTCGTTCAAGTTTGATTCGCCCATGAAACAAACCAAAACCTCAGCCTCAATTTTAGGCTCATTTACTAAATGAGCTGAGCTCGAACATGACAAATTTCGGCTCAATTAGGCTGGCGAACCTGGGGTATATGGGTATATGTACATAATGAAAGATTTTGTGTATGAACTTGCATATGTATCAACAGAGATACCTATAAACATATGTATATGTACATAATGAAAATTTTGTAACTTGCAGTTGTATGCATATAAACTGTAAGGACCAATTTCCAGAGTCTTCTTGTATTGGCAATTCCGAATAACAAAACACATTTAAACTGAGTTGTAACTTTATTTTTCCAGGCTAGTGAGTTTGTATAGGATTAGAGTGGAAGAAGTCATTATTATTTGTAATCGAGAGTGAATGCTTTGGATAAAAAGAGGTCAACTACAGCGAGACGAATTTTGGTGAAGACGGATAGATGGAGGGATTGATCTGGTTATCAATTGACATCTTCTGACCTTCTAAATGTAAAGTAACGTGTAAAAAAAAAGGTCCAAGCAAGATGTCTACCTATGGACTTGTTCTTTTCTTCCTTTTTGGTCAAAAGCCTATAACAAGAAAAGTGACAGCAAAGAAGAGTGCAAGACACATACTATAGCATTGTGTGATAAGAAAAAAAAAAAGAAAAAAAAAATGATGCGGCTGCTTTTTTGAGAGCAGGGATTTCTGTTAGGTCTATTGGAGGGCTTGTGGACTCAAGGCTGTTGGCGGTTCACTGGGTGCGGTGTATGTGTGACTCGACAGGTAGTACTTAGAACTTTGTGAGGATTTACTTCTTTTGGATAGGTATATTTGTAATTGCACAATGATTATAGTGTTTTAATTCCTTCCCGTGTATAGGTATATCTCTGCGTTGTGTGATTGATTGCTAGCAAAGTTTTGTATGATAGTATTAATTAGTGATTTGTTTTCATACTATTAGGGTTTTTACGGATTGTTAGGGAACCTTAGTTTTTTCATAAACATTGGTATGCTCCATAATAGACATATATATATATATATATATATATTCTGTAATGTTGTATATGTATAAATTTATCTATGTATATAATAAGAATTCAATTTGTTGTCCTAGACCCGTATGTGAGCTTAAATGTATGACATTTTAAGCTTGTTAAGGCTTGTCAAGAAGCTCGAGTTTGACCCAAGCCTAAGCCAGCTTGAGCTCAAGGAAAATTTGATGAGCCAGCTTAAATCTTAATAGACAAACCTGAACAATCAGAAACTCAGCTCGGCTTGTTTGTAGTTCTAATCTTCAGGGAGAGGTTCAAATCAAAAGTTTTAGCCTCAACTAAAAGGCTCATCAATAAACTATTTATCTGAATTCTAACGTATTTCTAAAAACCATAGTTACTTAACATCAATAACACTACTAAATCACCACTAAAATATTGCTATGCTATGCCAAAGTTTCAGTCCTTCTAAGAAAGCTCAGCTTCTTGGTCCATGCTGGTTCAACAAGAATCATTACTGCACCATATATAACTTCAAAATGAACTCAAAGAAAGTGAAACATACAGTAGCTGAATAAATGGCTAAGTGTGTTTATATAATTGGAATAAACTCATTGGATTTGCCCCAAACATTTCCGTAAAATCCAAATAGAAGCAAGTTAAGCAATAAGAACTTCATTAGACAACTAACATTACAATCCTGGGTGGCAAGAATCACACATACCTCATGTAGTCATGTTTTCAAAAAATGTAGCACATACTAGTTTAGAGTTTCAGCTCAATGCAGTAAAGATGGTAACAAATATATACGCCCAAGAAAAAATGGTGTGCTCACAATAGCTACACTAACAATTCATGAAAAATGTTATTTTGCATACAATCCCATTTATTATTGTCAATGCCCTGTATAAAGGAGTTTGGGATAGACACTCAAAAAACCTACGTTTGCTTGAGGTACAGTTTTAAGTACATTCTGTTGGAAGGAATTGCTAAATCATACTTCTGTTAGTCATCTTCACACTTGCCCAATAATCCAAAGTTCAAAGACAAACTTCAGGTTGGGAGAAAGGGTATTGAGAGGGCAAAATTATCGAATTAATACGATAGTGCAAACAAAAAGTAACCAAGTACTCACCGATGCGAAGACGTAGATAACTTGCTCGTCACAGGAGATCTTAGTAATAATTGTGGTTGTCCCCACCGAGCTACCCATGTACTTCCACAAGGTATGATCGCCATTTGATAAACCTAAAAGAAAAAACAGGTCAGCATTGTTTTGCAAGATTGAAAAATGGTAGCTAGGTGATTCTTCAAATGTCGTGCCACCACTACCAACATTAATGCAGTTATATGGATGGAACAATGCCAAACATGATGCTACTCAGATAAGCTAGACGATACTAAACCAATCGAAAAACAAACATGGCTGTGAATGCAGAACAAATAATTCTAATGGAAAATTCTCAATTTGCTAAGCAATCATAAAAATAAATAGCTAACGGTGCCAAGACTGAATAACTAATTCCCAAGCGTAAAATGTCAAATTGAGGGGGGAAAAACAGCATTTGGGTATCAGGTGCTGCCGTTTCCTAAGAAATACAAAACTTCCACACACAAACATTCTCCTTTTTTCTTTGTTAACCCGAAGGGGTTGGCCTAGTGGTCAAGGCTTGGGACTTAGGTTTGCTCCCTTCTAAGGTCTCATGTTCAAAAACCTCTCAAGTGCTATCAAACTCCTTTGGAGCCAGTCCACACGGAGCTATGCTCTTTGCTCTGGCTTTAATTGGGATTCCTGCAAGTAGACGGTGAGATTTGCCCTCAGGATTAGTCGAGCTACTTGTGAGCTGGCTCGGTCGGATGAGTTATTATAAAAAAAATATATATATTTTCCCTTTTTTAGTTCCGGTTGGTTCAATACCAGTAAAAGCTACGGTTCAAGAACACATTTTCCCAGGGAAACCTCTCCGAACCCCAATCCTACCGTGAAAAAACAGTGCCTAAGAGACCTCACTAACATACTAGTCCAGTTAAAAAGAACCCCTCGAGTGTAAAACTAGGGTTTCGGTAAGGACATATATCTCGTTAGATATAAATAAACATGCATACGAAGAAAGAAAGTATCATAGAGGTATGTACAGAACGATTCAAATAGATGACGGACCTTGGGATTGTGTATGATTAGATGAGAGAGACGTTTATCTGTTTGGCTATAAGGTTGGATTTACAGCAGAGATGCAATTGCGGTGGTTGGTGGCGGAGAGTGAGAGAGAGGAGAGGAGAATTGTGAGCGTATTTGGTGTGGTCTTTCTTGAGTGGAGAAGATGAGGCTCCAAAACGACGGAGAGAGAGAGAGAGAGAGAGAGAGAGAGAGAGAGAGCGCTTTCTAGAACGACAGTAGAGCAGTATACGCATAGGGTAAAACTTTATAGTTGGTCCCTTTAGTTTTACCGGGATTTCTTTTCTGTCCCAAGATTTACAATTTCGTGAATCTGAATTCTTTTTACATTTTTAGCGTGGTTCCAAGTAAAGTAGTACTACTTGCTTGTCATATTTTGCAAGTACTATATTTAAAACAATGCTATAAATATATTTCCATGTCTTATTGGCATGTGATGTTAGAAAGGTACTCTAACTTAGATCGATCAATCTCTCTTATCATGTTCTCATCCTATTCATCAGTAGAAATATGTAAAATACTATAACGGTCGCTTAATATTGGAAAGTACATGTTCTGTAATTGTAAATATTAAGGGTTGTGATATATTACTTAAGGAGAATATGCTAAGCATTGCCCTTAGGGCGGTGGATACTATGCAAAAATTATATCGATATTCCAAAAAAATGTAATAGTATTTGTGACAATATATTGATATCAACAAGAAATGCATTGCAATTCGAGTTTCTTTAACATTATATGCATATTACCCACGTTGAGAGTGAATGAGAGAAAAAATTTCGCCCCACCCACCATCACGGATACCAAGATTGTGGACAGTAGTCGCTTGGTGTGGAATAAGGCTCCGTTCCAGAAACCTTCTTAAAAAAAAAGTACTTATTTTGCCACTTTTCAAAGAAAAATAAGAAGGTTTGTTCTACAAAATCTAAATAAGCAGCTTATTTCACATTTTCAAACTCAAAAATAACGTAAAAGAGAAATAATTTTCAAATTTTTTTTACACCGTATTAAAGATCTCAATGAGATCTATCAAATAAGATCCATATTAATAGGAAAATTATTTGCGTAAGCACATGATTTTTGAGCTTAAAATTGCCTTCTCAAAAAATAAGTAATTGTTCCATCTTTTCAGGAACAAGTCTTCTTATTACACAAAAAAAAGTTCTTATTTCTTTTCTGGAACGGAGCCTAAGTCTTTCTTTAGTGGAAATCTCTCGTTTTCTTACGGAATTACTGTATTCCTTCGAGAATCTTGGATGTAATCCATTATACCAAATGTTCCAATCTAATTGTCGGAATTCAATATATGCATACAACTGTTTCCGTATAAATAAATAAAAAGAAAAGCTATGTGTATTTATCAAAAACCAGGCCAACTGAAGTGTAATTTCCCAAAACCAGAAACACAACAGAAATGGTGAAAATAGGGCATTTTCCACTCCAAAACTCCAATCTTCAAAAACCTAGTATTGTGTCTGGTACAGTCACATTAAACCCATCCCACTCACTTCAACCCTATGGAAACGACGACGGATTCTCCCCCGGAAACTTCCGACCAACACCTCCAGAATGCCACCTCAGACTCCTCCTCACCCGACAACCACCTCTCCCTGCCGCCGCAGCCGCCGCCCGAAACCCCCGTCTTTTCCGAACCACCACCCACCGACCAACCCAAGAAACGACGCCGCAGGAAGAAACAGTTCCCGGAGATGATCTCCTCCTCCGCCGCAGCCATTAATCGGATCATCCGCGCCCGAGAGAGATCCACGGACGGCGCTGTTGAGATCGACGACGATGCCCCGTCAAAAAACCGCCGCCGCCGCCGTCGCGCCTCCGATCCCGACAGCGGAGTTGACACCGAGGCCCTCATCGCGATCTCCGTCGGGTTCCCTGTCGATTCCCTCACCGAGGAGGAGATCGAGGCCAACGTCGTCTCCCAGATCGGCGGCGCCGAGCAGCGCAACTACATCGTCGTGCGGAACCACATCCTCGCCCGCTGGCGGTCGAACGTGTCCATGTGGATGACGGAGAGCCACGCGCTCGAGTCGATCCGAGCTGAGCACCGAGGGCTAGTCGACTCGGCCTACCGGTTCCTCCTCCACCACGGCTACATCAACTTCGGCCTCGCCCCACCGATCGTGAAAGAGAAAGCGAGCCCGCCGGAGGGCCCATGCAAGGGTAATATCGTCATTGTCGGATCCGGTATAGCCGGATTAGTCGCCGCTAGGCAACTGATATTTCTAGGGTTTAAGGTTGTGGTTTTGGAAGGCAGAAACAGGCCAGGCGGCAGGGTTAAGACAAAGAAGATGACAGGTGGCGGTGGAGCCGCGGCTGCCGCTGACTTAGGCGGCAGCGTTCTTACCGGAATCAACGGCAACCCGCTTGGTGTCCTCGCAAGGCAACTAGGGTTTCCGCTTCACAAGGTGAGGGATATATGCCCGTTGTATTTACCTAGTGGGAAAACTGTGAATTCAGAGACCGATTCGAAAGTTGAGGTTTCCTTTAATAAGTTGTTAGATAGGGTTTGTAAGCTTAGGCAAGCGATGATGGAGGAGGTTAAGTCGGCAGATGTTAGCTTAGGGACCGCATTAGAAGCCTTTCGTCGTGTTTATAATGTCGCGGAGGATCCCCAAGAGCGAATGCTCTTGAATTGGCACCTCGCGAATTTAGAATATGCGAATGCTACGTTGATGTCAAATTTGTCGATGGCGTTTTGGGATCAAGATGATCCGTATGAGATGGGGGGTGATCATTGTTTCATTCCCGGAGGGAACGAGAGGTTTATTAGGGCATTGGCAGAGGACCTACCGATTTTTTACAACCGGCGAGTGGAGAGCGTTAGGTATGGAGCTGATGGTGTTTTGGTCTATGCTAATGGGCAAGGGTATAGAGGAGACATGGTTCTTTGTACAGTTCCGTTAGGTGTGCTTAAAAAAGGATCGATTGAGTTTGTACCTGAACTCCCACAACGAAAGAAAGATGCTATTGAGAGGTTAGGGTTTGGGTTGCTAAATAAGGTGGCCATGTTGTTTCCTCATGACTTTTGGGGTGGGGAGATCGATACGTTTGGACATTTGACGGAAGACTCGTCTATGAGGGGCGAATTCTTTTTATTTTACAGTTATTCTTCAGTATCGGGTGGTCCGCTTCTTGTTGCTCTTGTTGCCGGAGAGGCTGCCATTAAATTCGAAAAGATGTCCCCAGTGGAATCTGTTGATAGGGTTTTGGAAATATTGAGGGGTATATTTAACCCAAAAGGGATTTCTGTTCCCAATCCACTTCAGGCGGTTTGTACCCGTTGGGGACAAGACCAATATGCTTATGGGTCCTATTCGTATGTTGCAATTGGTGCTGCAGGTGATGATTATGATATACTCGCTGAAAGTATTGGAAATGGGAGAGTGTTTTTTGCTGGAGAAGCGACTAACAAGCAGTATCCAGCAACAATGCACGGAGCTTTTCTCAGTGGGATGAGAGAGGCGGCTAATATATTGAGAGTCGCCAAGCGGAGGTCATTAGGTCCGGAAGAAAAACCAAGCAATGTTATAAGGGAAAGTGGTGATGATGTTAAATTGTTTGAGACCCCGGACCTTAAATTTGGTAGCTTCTCTGTCTTGTTCGATCCTAGGTCTAATGATCTTGAATCTAGTTCCTTGTTACAAGTTGCATTCAAAGGTGAGAAACTGGATTCAGGTTGTTTGTATCTTTATGGATTGATTCAAAGGAAGCAGGTTGTCGAACTCAGTCAGGTCGATGGAGATGTTAACCGTGTGAAACTTTTGAATGGTGAGTTTCGGGTGAAATTGGTAGGGAGAGAGAGTCTGTGTAGTGCTGCGGAATCTCTTATTGTTTGCATTAGATCGGTTAGATCTAGCGTAAATCGAGGATAAGCTGAGAGAAGTTCTCATTTGGGAGTTCATTTCTGTTCACAACGGATTGACTCGAAATAACTCTAAGACGATTTGGTTTTTTCTGATCATGCGTGTCTGTACAGTAGAATCACATTTTAGCGATGGCATCGTTAGATTCAGATAAGACAACCATTTTATAATGCCTACAACTTACTGGCAATTAAGTTGATGTTATTTATTTCCTCTGTCCGCATTGTTGTACCATCCATCCTTATGTATCATATGAAAAATCACCATTAGTCAGTCTTCAGTATTATGCTTCTGAATGAACTTGGTAGTATTGTTTCTTGGCCCGATTAAATACGGCACATGTTGCCTCGTTTTGGATGCTAATCTATGCTACCGCGAGGTGGAATTCGGGACTAATCTCATAATTCTTGCACATAATCAAATCCAGAAATTTGAGGACCCAGAAAAGTGTGCAAAATGAAGCATCTTCGGTGAAAGCTTGGAGTATTGTGGGCTTATGACTGAAAAAATATATATATGATAAATGTGACATGCAATCATTGGGCCTATACATGGCTTTGAACTAACCATATCTGTATATTTATTGTGACAATCATGGCGTCGATACATGGCTTTGAACTAACCAATTTTCGAATGTTCAGGTCATCTTTGTAAATATGTGAGGATTTGAGAGTACTGTTTACAATAATGCATATCATTTTGCCACACCCCAACCGCATCAGTTGAGTTGAAAAAAATAACTAAAATCAAAATGGACTTCAGCTTCTCCCCTACCCAAAACACAACGGGGAGAGAGAGAGAGAGAGAGGGGATGCCATCAGACCAACTAGTCTGAGCATCCGCAATGGGTGTGTTATATTTGTGTCTCAAAATATTTGTTGTATGTGTTAGGATAAAAAATGAGTCCCACAAGTGTGTGTTAATTTAGGAGTGTGTTAGGATATATATGAGTACCTCAATGGATTAGTTAGGAGTGTGTTAACTCTTTAAAATAGGGGTGAATTTTCATAGTCATCCCTCTAGTTTTACGGTTATTTCAATTTCGTCCCTCTAGTTTCAATTGTCTCAATTTCGTCTCTGTAGTTTATTTTACGTTCCAAATTGGTAAAATCATTAACGCCGTTAATGAAACTAACGGAAAAATATGATTAAAAAATTAAGTTCTCCAATTTTCAATTTGATTGACCCAGTGCGAAGACTTATTTTTTGGATCATTTTATCTTGGATGGTCATAATGAATTTTTGGCTCTAAGACCTTTCAACGAGCACCCGAAAACTCTTTATTTAGTTTCAAGACTCTCTTAGGGTGTTCATTGAAAGGCTTTAGAGCCAAAAATCCATTATGACCATTTAAGATAAAATGATCAGAAAAATAAGATATTCGCACCGGTTCAAACAGATTAAAAATTGGAACACTTAATTGTTAACTATAGTTTTTAATTTATAAATGGTGTAAAAAAATAAGTGTTCCATTTTCAATCTGTTTGAACTAGTGCGAATATCTTATTTTTCTAATCATTTTATTTTAAATGGTCATAATGGATTTTTGGCTCTAACGCCTTTCAATGAGCACCCTAAGAGAGCCCTGAAACTAAATAAAGAGTCTTCGGGTGCTTGTTGAAGGACCTTAGAGCCAAAAATTTATTACGACCATCTAGGATAAAATGATCAAAAAATAAGATCTTTGCACTGGTTCAACCGGATTGAAAATTGGAGCACTTAATTTTTTAATCATATTTTTCCGTTAGTTTCATTAATAGCGTTAACGATTTTACCAATTTGGAACGTAAAATAAACTATATGGACGAAATTGAGACACTTGAAACTAGAGGGACGAAATTGAGACAACCGTAAAACTAGAGGGACGACTATAAAAATTTGCCCTTAAAATAATGTCAAAACAACTGCTATAATAAAAACTTTTACAACTGCTATATCACCAACGTCATTTTTTCTGTAATGGAGGAAAGACCCATGGTCATGTTCCTCCCACTCCACATCCCATTTACAAGAATTATGTTCAGAGCATGAAATCCCATTGCCTTCTCTAGTTTGCCTAAATTCTGACAGCTTCTGCCTTTTTCATTGCATATAATTATGTTACTGATGAATTCAATTATTCCTTCAAGTTCTTCTTCCTGTGAAAGTTCATCCGATGACAATCAAATTACTGTTTCCCGGGCCTATACACAACCAATGCAAAAGATGATGAATTTAGTTGTTCCAATACACATGCTTGCGACACTTGTACTTCCGGTTCAAAGGAGATACATAAAGCGAGATCGAGAGGGAAGCCATTGGCAAATATGGAAAGATTATTTCACTGCGAATTGTACCTATCCGCCAAACTACTTTTGCAGACAATAGCGGATGCGACGAGAGTTGTTTCTTCGCATTTTGAAGGACGTTGAAGCCTATGATGCATATTTTGTCCGAAGGAAAGATTGCATCGGACGCTTAGGCTGCTCTTCTATACAAAAGATGACAGCTGCAATATGTATACTAGCATATGGATTTTCGGCTGATCATTGTGATGAGTACCTTAAGATTGGCGAGAGTACTACGATTGAGAGCTTGAAGCGCTTTTATGATACCATCATTGTGTTGTACGAGGGACAATATCTTCGCTCACCTAACGAACATGACATTGCACGGCTGCTTCATGAAGATGAGGAGAGAGGTTTTCCAAGAATGCTTGGGTCTTTAGATTGTATGCATTGGGCATGGAAAATTTGTCCCACAGCAGGGCATGGCACGCATAGGGGGCATCACAATAAACCTACTCTTACATTAGAGGTAGTAGCATCAAGGGACCTTTGGATATGGCACGCTTTTTTTGGAATGGCAGGCTCCCATGATGATGTGAATGTCCTAGATCATTCCTAAATTTTTGACAACTTCATCCATGGAAGAATGCCTCCGGTTAATTATGTGGTGAACGGGCACTAGTATACATTGGGATATTACCTCGCGGATGGTATATATCCGCAATGGGCAACCTTAATCCAATCCATTCAACACCCGACAACGGTAAAAGAGAGGTTGTTTTCTCAAAAACAAGAGGCGGTGAGGAAGGATGTTGAACGAGCGTTTGGCGTATTGCAGTCTAGATGGGGCATAATGCAAGGACCAATTTGTTATTGGAAAAAAGATGACCTTTGCAAAATAATGAAAACTTGCATAATACTACACTATGATCATCAAAGACGAGAGTGGCGCTGATATTGAAAGCTAGAGACCTCTGCCGGACGAGGCTATCTCCCCTCCGGAATACACTTGAAACCCCCATGTTGTGGCCACACATGTCTTCTCTTGCCTTCATAGAATCCGCAATAGAGAGACAAATGCAACGCTTAAGGTCGATCTCATGGAACATTTGTGGAATCAATTTGGTGATCAAGCTATTCAAAATGTTACTGCATTTCTCTATTTGACATTCAAGCTTAAGCAAAATGTTTTGGTGATCATGCAATTTAAAATGTTAGTCCATTTCAATATGTTTAATCAACACTTTGTTTAGCTGTGATAAAATGCCGAAGACTTTGATTAATAGCCAAATTATAAAGAAGACTCTCTCCATTAGATCAGAATGGTTCTCAACAATTTAACCATAATTTTCAATGTTTGACCTCAACAAAATGTAATGATCCATGAAATCTAAGTTTAGATAGTGCAAATTAAAGCCTCTTCCTAAACAAAAGGTAGTGCAGACTAAACATTTCCACTTGAGCCATCTCCAATGCTGCCTCCTTAGTTCACACGAGCCCAAATAGCCTTCTATTGTGCAATTACCCAAACTCTCCCCTCTTCTGCGGTGATCGTGCTTGGATCTTTCAACATGATCTCTCTCTCAAAATTAATTTGATCTTGTTCACGTTTTGTTGCAATCTTCATGTGCTCTTGCTCTAATTTAGCTTGAATTTTCATTCGTTCTCGTTCAGCTGCCATAAAAATCTCTTGTTGAACAAGTTCTTTCTGCTCCTTCCTCATGTTGCTAAATTATGAGAAGATAAAGTTTACACCCTTTGACTGATCGCCCTTCTTCATTCAGCGTGGATTCTTTGTTTCTTTACGACTAATGGGTCTTCGTAAATCAGTTGGTCCATCAGTGAGTGGTGATATGTTATCATCAAGGCTAATCGGTGCACCAACTGAAGATGGTGTTATCGGAGTAGAAGGATTAGAGGGACATACAATTTCATCAACATCTAGAGTACTTTCACGTTTCTTCCGCTGTGCAATTTTTTCATTTCTGCCTTCTTGTTCTTGCATGTGATGAAACCATTTTGAGATATCTTTAAGAATTAGCCAACACCCATACCACTTAAACTGATGACCATTTGTGCTGTAATACAAATCTTTTGCAGCCACAATTTGGAGAAATAAAAATAAGACTTGAAATTAATCTCCTTTCGATTAAATGCATAACTAACATTACAGAAAACATACCAATTGTTCAGCATTACAGCCGCTAGTTGGATTCCTCTCGATTGATCATTTGCAACTAGAATATTTGTTAACGTGCTGCTGAATGATCGCCCAATGGTGCATCAATCCCTTGCTAATTCTTCCCATCTCATAACCCAATATGTTATTAAACTCGGCGCAGACACGGTCCCATAACTTTGCTCTTGCTTGGTCTGTACCAATAGCCGCATCTTCGGAGACGCGCAACCATGCCTTACAAAGAGCTTCATCTTCCTCCTTGCTCCAATTTTGTTTCCTTGTAGTTTGGACTTGAGCCTTGTTCTTCTTTTGTGATGTTGGAGGTTGTAAATCACTACTAGAAGATTGGTGAGGAGGGATTTGAGATGATTCAGAAGGAAATTGGTGGTATGGAACAAAGTTAAAAGATGAGTTTAGTTCATATGGTTGGGACTCAAAGTGGTCGAAATTACTCAATTGAGTGGGATCCATTGATGGGAGGGATGGTTTTTAGCCCTTTGGTGTTCAATACATATATAGAAAAACTCTGAAAAAGGCAACGGTAAATCAAGTGAATGGTAAGTTTTCAAAAAAGAAAGTAGTGTGGGCATTATATTTTATGGTTGAAGCTTGAATTTATAGGGATAGGATCCACTTATTGTTTGTTAACTTCTTTGCTAAACTTGATAACCATGCTAACACACGACTACATTTAGCACACTTTAACACACAAGCATTGTGGCACAAAAAATACAATTTTGTTTGTTAAGTCTTAACACACACAATTAACACACTAGTTAACAAACCCATTGCAGATGCTCTAAGACTAAAAATGCTAATGGAGCCATCAGAAAAGCAACAAATAAAGTGTCACTTACAGAGCTTATGCAAAATTCTTGATCAGGAAACTTATGTCCGACTGTCCTAGTTGGTAAATCAAACAATGAAGTAATATGAAATGTATCTAATTTTTCCTCGCTCCAATCAATTAAAATACCATTAAGAAGACACAAATTTTGAAAATGCAAGAACCAACCATAGCACAACCATCAAAAAAACTGTAGAGACCGGTAATTTAATTTCTAAATTTTCATATTTTAATATGTGATTGAGACCTTTAATGTGAGAAACATTTTGGGGTTCATAGTGTAGTTTCATGTAATAATGGGAGTTAGTGTAATGTTTATGTGATTGAGGGGTGTGAGTGTGATTTACCCTTTATAAACAAAAGTCAAAACATGAGAATTCACTTTCCCCATTTTTTCCCTCACTTTCTCTCTAAGATTTCATCTCTTGAGAGTGATTTTGAAAAAACTCCAATTATTAAAGTTGTTCTTCGGAGCAAGAGCTTTCTATCTATCCAAGAAAAATCATCATCAGATTGCTTTTGAGCTCCTTACCTTTTCGGATTTCTCAATTGAGCGACCAAGAACCTGAGAAAATCACGTAATCAAGCTTGGAGGGAGTTGTTCTTGGTGGAGATCACGTGTTTTGAGGTTTGAAGAGGGAGTAGTATTCGGCTGATTTCAACACTTGGAAGTCTAGGGCTTGATTAGATTCCTTGGATTTGCTCTCAACTCTTGAGGTAGGGATTTCTAGCTTCCTTTATGTGTGTATAAGTTGATTGGGTGTCAAAATTGTGTTTGAAATATTGTTGTTAAGCTTGAACAAAATCTGCTATGTTTGTCATGTTTATTGAAAATTTTCAAATTGGTACCGGAACCCCACTTTTGCCTAGTTCCGCGGAACCCTTTGTCCAGTGGTGGATTTTCAAGTTTCTCGGATTGAGTTCCGAAACCCCTCTTTTTGCCAGTTCCGAAACTCAAGACAGTTTTTCTAAAAACTTCCTTTTTCATATTCCAAGGCCGTGGTTCCTTCTACGGGTTGGTTTATGATTATTTAAGAGTTTGTGGACCTTGTTGGACGTTGGACATATAGTGTATCATCTTGGGCCTTGAAGGATTAATTATTGTTAAAATGAAGGTTATAGACTTGTTAAGAGCCATTGATAATTGAAATAGTACACATGAACGCTAGTTATGAAATAATGACAATTATGGGGGATGCGATGATGAGCGGTTATGCGACATATTAAAACTAGAAATGAGGATAGATTAAGTGTTCAAAATTCAAAGTTATGTTGACACCTCTTATTCAGTGGTTGAGTTCTCGTAGCACATCTTTGAGTCTGACACCCGGTGGATGGTTATATTGATTTAAGGGTAAGTTTAGAGATGAATTATGAACACACATAGTATAACGAATGATGGTTCATAGAAATTGGAATGTAAGTCCGTTTCTAGATATTTGTATGATATTGAGTTCAAGAATGATTAGTTGACACTCGTAGTACAATCACTAGATTGAAGATGAAGTTACTGATGAAATGAGACTATGAATGGTGGAATGGATGGTTCTCTTAAACTTCGGTTGTTTTGACTTACTTTTGTGGGAACGAGTTCATAGGAGCATCCTTGACATAAAGTATTGACGTTGGTTAAAGTTTGTACTTCAACCCCGATCGTTTTTAACACATTTTTAACATCTCACCATTTGAAATAATGCCTTTCCATTTTTCCCCTAGTCATCTTGGTTACAAGTTGAATGGATTTGTAGCCATGGTGTTGTGTTTGTAAATGTATCGTTGATGTGTTAGTACACGAGAAAACGCTTTGATGTTAATGTTATTTGACTGATGAGAACAAAAGGTTAATTTACAATGTGAAGGATGTGGGTGTAACGTCCCTAATTTTTGGGAACGTTAAATAGACAATTTTTATTGAAAATCTAAGTAGAGTTTGGCTCATTATTACAGCATAATTCTCACAAAAGTACATTTATTCAACAAAGGGAGGGAGATTAGGGTTCCTAACTACTGCTCCGCCTGCTCCTCCATCCTAGCCAACTCCTCGGCTCCGAAAGCCTCAAAGGTGTAGAGTTCACCATGTTCATCTATAAGGTCTGACACATTATACCAGCGTCGCCCCCAATATAATATGTCAGGGTCACCAAAGGTAATACCATGAGCTACAAAAGCTCAATAGAATAATCCATACCCACTAACCCTTAACTTACGAACAATATATCATCAAGTTAACGATTTCCACATAGTACATGCATATTTAATGAAACAGTTAACAATGACACATCCACATTCATTATCCAATTGGCGTTAGTGTCTGTGTAATCAGAGTTTCTCCTACGCGACTCATCGTAGACTGCCTTATTTTCATTTATCAAATCAACATTTTCAAAAGCACTTTTTAAACATGTTACCAATGAAGCTACCATGTCCGGCTTCATTGACAACACACACACACACAATGGGCTACCAAGTTCGGCCACATTGCGGTTTCCAAATCCATACACACAATGAGCTACCAATAATTCACACAATAGGTACCACGTCCTGCTATATTGCGATTTTTCATGGCTCATCTCCACGGATAACCAAGACACACCTCCAATGAGACTACCACGTCCGGTCCCATTGGTAACATACACCACACAATAAGCTACCACGTCTGGCTACATTGCAGTTTCAAAACATTATCCACACCCTAGGTGTCATGTCTCTACTTTCGATTTCTGTGTCTCGTTTGCATGCATAGATTCCACAACAGGACTTTTCACGTAAGTATACATAAATCATTCATTAGAATCTTAAAACTAAACTAGCAAGATCATTCAACTCTATATTACTTACCATGCTCATATTATCTCTAAGTTCACGCAATCATGCTCAAACATTTAGCACACAACTTAAAGCATAGTGTCACATGGACGGACACCTTTGGAGTGCATACCATTTATGCTTTATCGCATATCAAACAAATAATCCTAGTAATCACATATACATTCTCATAACCATCCTTGAGATTAAAATACGAATACTTTGCCATCAAGTTTATATTTTGAAAATTCGTTCATTCTTCCTCTTAGGGAAGTTCAAAACAACATATGTTTATTTAGAGTAAAAGTCGAGTTATTCATCATGCTCATATTTCTCTTTGCGTTTTTAGTAGAATAAGTTTACTAGTTATTTGACTCATTTCTCTTCCATACAATTTCAAACACAAAACGTGAATATAATTTTCTAGAGTACGGGGAATCTACATATACTAAACTTTATACTTAGAGAAAGTGGTTAGAGGTATTCTACTTATACTTAGAGATAGTGAGTAAGGATAATCTACATTATACTAAGAATTTGAGAGTAAGGACATTCTACCGTTCTTCTTAGCGGTAGGGCGGCTATAGAAAAGTAAGTTGACTATCGGACAGAGTGACTTCTTACGGCGAGCTTCCGGTAGGCTTGAAAGAGAAAGGTTTCTTTTGAAACTAGTTATTGGCTAAACTACTAAATTTTTGGATCGAAAGGGTGGTCGATTGGTGGTTTAGTGGTGGTCTTGGATGAGTTTCTTGAAGGACTCAAGAAGAACTCAAGAACAAAGGAAGAACAAGTAAGAATAAAGCAAGAACACAAGGATTTCTAAAGAGAGAAGTTGAAGGATGAAGGTGTGAGTTGAATGGCAAGTGAGGGGTCCTATTTATAGCAAAATTTTGGGCTCTCTCCTCTCCATTTGGCTCTCTCTCTCTCTCTCTCTCTCTCTCTCTCCCTCTCTCTCTCTCTCTCTCTCTCTCTCTCCCATGGATTTGCTCCATGGTCTTGTCCAATCAAGCTTTTCATGCATGCCAAGACTTGTCAATCCAACTTAGGTGTAAGAATAGGTAATTATGGAGATTTTCTAAGGCTTAAAGGCAATCGTAGGTGATTATAACCTAGGTTGACAAGTTTTATTCCTTTTACTCAAAGGATAAAAATTACCCTACAAACTATTGCCCAATGGTTAAAGAGATAATGATGAGAAGAAATATTATTGGAAGAAATATCTTTTTGAAAGTGACCTTTCAATGGAGAGAAAGAGCAATGCACTTTCTAGGAAAGTGATTTGATTAAGAAAGCACAATGATGAGTGGGGAAAATGACAAGTCAATGGAAAGTGAGATGATTAAAAGGTTGGCTTTTGAAAGTGACTTGTCAATGCAAAAGAATGAATAAGGCTTCCAAGTTGCCTTTCTAGGAAATTTTTAGGGTGATATACATACATATATGTATATGTATGTCAAGGTTATTTGTAGGAAGGAGAAAGGAAGTAATGATGAATTATGGGCTACTTGATGTGACAAGACATAATTATGGTTGTTTGGAAGAACAAACTTGGTCTTGGTCGACAAGTCCATGGTAACACTATTTTCTAGACAATAGGAAGTTTTATTTCTATTACCCAAAGGATAAGAATTACCCTACAAACTATTATTCAATGTGTAAAGAGGTAATGATGAGAAAAGATATTCTTAGAAGAATTAATGATGAGCAATAAAGTCTTGAAATAACTAGTCATGAAAGTGAAATGATTTCCTTAGTCTAGGATTGAAAAGGTTCAACTAAGGTATAGAAAGGTTCATTAGATTCATCTAGGGTTAGGAGAATGTAACTAGGTTGAATGGATACTTAGGTTTCTCTAACTAATCGGTTGTAAACTAATTCTACTTGCCAAATAAGATTTCTAGCCAAGAAATACATTTTAAAAATTTTATTTAACATGCTAGGAAAATATACAAGTGCTTCTACAAGCATAATTGTCTTTAAAAAATGACTAAATTGTTCGGGACGGAAAGATATAATTTTGTAAGTCTCAAATTTAATTCTGACGGATTATTAGAAATTAAAAAGCAATTTCCAAGTAAAATAAAAAATTCAAATTTTTAACGAAATTTTTATTTTCCAAAAATTAGGGTCATTACAGTGGGGTTTTGTGTTTTCTTTATTGAAATGATGAAGATGAGATTATTTACGTGTAAGTGAATCCAGTGGCGGCTCCAGGAATTTATAATAGGGTGTTCAGAAATTACCTTCCTTCTACTAGCTAATCTATTAACCGATAATACATATAAAAAATAAAATATATTAATATAAATAGTGCGGTAAAAAAACATTGCCTATATTTGAAAAATTAACTACAATGCAAAATGAGAACTTAAAAATAAATACTTATATTTTTTAATAGTTTTTTTTTGTGATAATTATCTTACTGCGTAGGAGACAATGTTTCGAGAATGGAGGGGGTAAAATTTTGCCGCTGTCCTTGATGAGTTCTCATATTTTGTGCCAACGTTTAACCGACGTATTAATCTACTAGAACAAGTTTGAAAGAAATTGAAGCGAATATGCTGGGGTTGGCCTTTTTGAAAATATGTTCTTCTTTAAGATGATATGATGAGATTTTCTATCCTAATCTTTAATTCGAAGGAGTATTATTCAAATTAATGGGGGGTTTTGCAATGTAGTTGAATTTTTTTTAAACTTTCTCTTCGTAATTCTATAAGTTAACTAGACAAAAAAAATAGTTATTGTCATGAACTCAAAACCAACACATTTAGTCCATCGACAATAAAGATTAAGAGAGAACGCAGATCATAATACTTACACTAATGCATTTCTTTTATCAGCAAAAAATTCTTTATAAATCTTTGAAAAGAGTATAAATATTTAACTAATCAAGGGCACACCGGTGAACGCCACTCGAGAACCAAACTCAAAGGAAAGTAAGAAGCCAACCAAAACACTAATTTATTCTTGTTTTTCTCTTACTTTTTCATTATGCTTGTGAGTTTTATTTTAGGTAATGTGGTAAGTGTTCAGTATGAATTACCTAGATTTTTTGATCCGCGAATTACCTAGATTGATGAGTTATATATAATTGAGTTGTGATTGAGTATTCCATTAGTTTTGGGTTTGGTGTTCAATTTGTTTTTGAGTTAGGTGTTCAAGAATATTAAAATTGGGTGTTCATTGACATTTGAGTTGGGTGTTCAAAATATGGGCTACCCTAAAATTTCTACATGTATTCTAACAAAATTTTTTTTTTTTGGGTGGTCATGTGACCATGGTTGGTTGGCTGTGGAGCTGCCACTGAGTGAATCTAAGTATTCGTGTGCGAGACATGTTTTATAATGTGTGGGTGTAGACATCCTAATTTGGCCTAACAATTATTTCAAGTCCCACTTTGGGAACCATCCCAATGATGAATGGATATAGTAATTGCTGATTGACTTCTCATGAACCTTGGGACTTTTTGTGAATACTTTTAGCCACTTAGAGGACCCAATTCAGAGCCAAATAGCCTTTCAGACAGAAATACAGCATCCTAGGAAAATACATCTATCAGTTGTAAGATTGATTCTTCGGCCACCAAATCCATTCCTCGGCTGCCAAATCCATTCTTCGGCCACCAAATCCATTCCTTGGCCATCAGATCCATTCCTCGGCCGTCAGATCGTCTTTTTCCAGAATTCTGGAATGTTCTGTCAATCGTTTGATCGAGGCAACAAAACCCTAACTGCCTTTTTTCAATTCTTCAGGGCTACGAAAAAAGATTCGAGCAGAGATCTTCTAACCCTATACTACCTTATTGATTAACGCCATTTAATTGGTCGAAGTGAGTCATCCCATACCTATATAAAGAGGCCTTAGGGTTCCAAAATTAACATTCAATTCCTCCATCTCATACCTCCAAACTCAGCATAAATCATCTCTCATATCCTCTCTACAAAAGCCCTAAACTCCTGTAGGTAGTCGCAGTCCTGCGATCAAACCTCCAAAGTACAAACCCCTAACCCTAAGGTTTCGAGAAGCAAATTAGTCAATCACCCTCAATCTGAAGCAGTTAAGCAATTGAGGGATTAAGGTGGTAAGGCCCAAGGGCCTATGATTTGATCTCTTTTATGTTTTTGTGCATTAATAGTAGCGTTTTAATTTTTTGTTAATCGTTTAGTTTGGTGTGAGGAAGAACATCGGCTAGGCCATTGATCCTCGGCCAATATATTAATCCAATGGGATCCCTCGCTGTGAAATCCATTCACGGCCGAGAGATCCATCTCCCTGGGACAATCTGTTTTGTTTTGCTTACTTCTTATGCATGTTTTAATTACCGTACTGGCTCACCTTATCAACTGTTAAAGGTTAATAATCAGATTATGTGTTTAGGATTAAATAAAGTAAGTATTAATCATGTGTCGAACGATTATGGGCCAATCTCGCAAATGGACAAAGAGGGGTGCCTAACACCTTCCTCTTATTGTACTTTTGGCTCCCGTACCCGGAATCTCTATTTGTTTTTCCTAGTTTTTATAAACTAGGTGGCAACTCTGTTTTAATAATAACCATTATCGTGTGGCGATATTCCTAGCCATGAGAATATCCACAATCTTGGTTTATGAAGTGGAAAGCAAACAAACAAACAATGATCAATTTGTATGACGATGCCCTATTTGGGAGGTGTCTACAGTGGGGATTAGAGAAATGGTGGATAAAAGGATTGCTTGCTTAATGAGAATATGTGACACTATATGAGTGACATAGTGGATAATTGAATGGTTTAACATTTGTAAAAAAAAAAAGATAATTGAACTGTTTAACGATTATGAAAGCCACGGATCCACCATAAGGTGGGATACTGGAATGAAAGCCACAGATCCACCATAGGGTGAGATACCGAAAAAGGGGACACACGAGGTCACAAACACCCAAAAAATGAAATCAAAATACGTAACAAAACGGGAACGGAGAATCTTGTTATTGTTTAGTATCATATTAAAATGAGAATGTGTGTGTTGGATGACGAGGCTGTTTGATTAACGAAATTAAATGGATGTAATTGAGAAATTGGGATGTGAAATTTAAAAAGAATAGAACACTCATGTGAGGAACTATGAACTTTTAACTTGAGTTGGTGCCTTGGATGGTTTGAAGTGTTGATACTTACTTTCTTCTTTTCTTATAGACTTCCTGGATTGATGTATTGAGAGGCAGTAGTAGCTTGGAGCACCTGGTGTAAGGTCAGACATTTGTTAAAAGTTAGGTTGAAAGAAAGTTGCCTCAGCATCATAGTAAAATATTTTTTTTTGGAAGGTGTATCTATAATTAAAATCTAAAAACTTTGGGCTGGAGTCCCTTGCATTGTAATATCTTGAACTGTTCATATTTCGGTGAAATGAGTTTGGAAAACCTTTTGTTGGAGTTATGTATAATATTGCGAGGATTTTATTTATGACATGTTATTAATAATTATATTTAAATTCGAGGGCATGACAAAAACACAACACTTGTCGTAGGATTCTGATGTTTAATCGTACATCATCACCAAAACAGGTTCAACGATTCAAGTGCAATGCATTACCGGGGCAATTTATCAGCACTTAATAACAAAACCTTGTTGAAATGGTAAAAATGTCTAGTGTTTATACGTCTCAATTTCATAACATCCATCTCCTACAAACATATTAAGCCGCATCAGTCAATGAAGAAAACAAATATGAGGAATGGAGTTTTACCCTTTCCACATTAGCTGACATATAGTTTTCAAACAATTGACTACCCACGGATACCCTACAACCTCCTACCTCTTCATCTATTGTTGGGCATTCAATCGAACACCTAGTAGTTGCCTTCTTCTAATGGTTTAGCCTGTCTTCTTCCCTGTAGGGGTAATAGGCTGAGATTGATGCCTTCACAAAGGGAGTCAAAGTAAAGAGTAAGCGAGCTGCACAAACAAATAACTAGCAAAAAAAGAGAGAGAAATATACAAAGTATTTCACGAGGAGAGGAGAAAAAATCACTTTGATGAACCACAAAGGTAACCCCTAACCAAAAGATAGTTTAGATGTGAAAGAAAGTATGGGAAGAACAAAACGTTGGTGGCCGATGATGCCATCTTCATTCTCAAGAAACCCTAATCGAAGAGGTAAAAGACTCTTCACCTCTTGAGCCAAAATAATAACATTTTTGGACACAAACAAAACCAATGCAGTTAGCACAAACATGAAACAGAGGGACAATACCTAAACACATACCAGCTCTCCTAACAAATCCACAAAACACAAAGAATTTAGAATTTGGCTTGAAAATCAAAAAACAAAAACAAAAAAGGAATCAACTTACCCGAGAGTGATGGGGGGCTAAAATGAAGTATTTTCTTTTCACTCATCGTCTTTTGATTTTCAAAGAGAGAGGAGGAGTCAAGGAGAGAGAATGTGTGTTATTAGGAGTGGTTTGAACTTTGAAATGACAAACAGGCTTGTAGCCTAACAGCATTTCCTCACCTCTTCTACATGGAAGGTGAGGTTCAATTCTCGTAAGGAATGTGAGTACTTGGTGTGGTGATTGATGTCCTTTGAGCTTGCCCTACCCGTATGCCACTTAGTGGGTATCCCTTCTCCATTCCCTTAGGAGTAGGTTAGACATTTACCTAGTAAAAAAAAACAAACTTTGAAATGGAGAGAGAGAGAGAGAGAGTTGTTTGAAACTGGGGCTGCCGAGGGGGGATGAGGGTCTCTTACTTTGGATTTGGGATAAACGTGTCACAAAGAAACCCTAGACTCTTACTCTATTTTCAAATAGGGTGCTAGCCATTGGATCAAAAAGATGAATGATTTGAATTTATGCTTTTGGCTCAACCAATCAAGCATTGACCTATACATATTTTTTTGAAAAAACTGAGCTCCCTTATTATGGATATTCATCAAAAATCAATGACTAAGATATCTAGCCAAAACAATACATAAAATGAATTACACTTTTGGAGTCTTACAAATCAATTAATTTTTAACCTTCCAACTCATCTACATAAACAAAAATAATGCACTTTAAAATCAAAACTGTATCAACTTACCTGGGAATGATGGAGGACCAAATCAAGTGTTTTTTTCCACTCTTATTGTCCTTCGATTTTCAAAGAGAGATGGGGGAGGAGAGGAGAAAGAGGCAAGGCAAGAGAGTGGATGTTCATTGCTATTCGTGGTTAAATTTTGAAATATGGAGAGAGAGAGAGAGAGAGAGAGAGAGAGAGAGACATTTGAAATTGGGGGTCCGGTGGCAGAGAGAGATAGAGAAAGAGTGTTGCTTTGGATTTGGATTTGGGACACGTTTGAAACTTGATAAGCACCCGATATTGCAAGTTAGGGTGTGCTAGGTCTCTAGTTATAGTTAATTTTATTGATAACTTAGCTGTTTTAAATTACTTTTGCACGTAAGGTATTTTCTTTTCGTTTTGTAGAGAAATCATTCAATTCGGGAATTTTAAAGCCCAAAGCTTGTTAAAGATATCCAAGGTTCAAAAATGACCAAGAACGGAGTCATCGGAATCCAAGCACAAAGATTCAAGGACCCGAAGTTGACTTGACGAGACGAATGGCCAAGGTAAAGAGCAAGAAACAAGTGTTGGAGCTAAGCAGCTCGGTACCGGTACCACCAAAGTCCTTTTATCGGTACCAAGATGATCAAGACCGAAGCTTCTAAAGAGCTCAGTACCGGTACCATATCTTTCCTTCTATCGGTACCGAGCGGCCTAGCACAGTAGCTTAAGGTGTTTGCTATCAATATCGAGGGCTTCGGAGGGGGATTTTTGGAGCATCTTTAGAATATTCCGTGCGCAAAACTTGGGAACTATAAATACCCGTGTTGTCATTGTACAAAGAGATTGTATTGCATATTTTTAGATCTAGACTAGATTTTTGAATTACTTTTTGCATGTTCTTAGTGTTCTTCATTTGCAGCTCTTAGATTTAAATTTTCTATTTTGATTAATTAGTTTTTGCTACTTTAACCTTCATTAAAGTAGTAGAAAATCATTTGATCTATCATAATCTCTAGTTTATTTCAAGTCTTGTTATTTCATTATGCTAGCTAGATTTTTACTTGCTTTTATCTCTCTAGATATGAGTGAGTAACTTTCCAAGGTTAGGTCATGGGGTGATTAGTACCTCATGGCTAAAGTAAAATTGCTTTTCTCGCCGTAAAGTTTGAATTTTTGGTTTAAAAATCGATGTGTAGTTCAGGTTCGTTTGTCAAATTGCTAAGGTGTTAATCTCCTTGATCATGTATAGGTAAGAGCGAGCCTACTTACCACACATGATGCTTAGAGCTCCGTCACTCGAGGTGTTTGCCAAATGAATTCTAGAGTTAGCTTGGTAATCGAACCATGTATCTTCCGGGTTGAGGACCTTAGTTGAGTATCTCAAACCGACTAATAGGATGAGAACAGTGATTTGACTTGAGTTATGGGTGTTAGAAATTCCTAGACCTAGCCTTCTTTTATCTTAGTTAATGCTCTGTTTAATTTTCACCGCAAAAAATAAAATAAAATTGGCTATCTAAAGGCCAAAAATCTTGCTTACATCTATAAATCCATCCAAGCCGTATTAAATATTTCCTTAGGTACGATTCCGGTCTTCCAGATTATTATGCTTCAAATGACGTATTTATCCTACGCTTGGGGTGATTATATTTCAATATATTGATGCAAACGAAGCAAAACCCTGGACTCTTGTTCTATTTTAACAAATAGTGCTAGCTGTTGGATCTAGTACAAGAAGGGTTGTGTTTTCATACACTTTTTTTTTTTTTTGAAAAAACTGAGCTCTCTTATTATAGAAATAGGCAAGACACCAATAAAAGTAAGTCAAGCTCAACCTGCAAATAGAACCGGATACAATCAATTCTACATCAATAACCATCACAATATACCATGTAATCTTGCATTATTTCAAAACTCCTAGACCTTTGAGTATCCCAAGAAACTTACCATATATCATGTACCATGTGGATTTGATGTCCATGATTCATCGGACCTCGTCCAACACACAATGTTCATGAATTATTCAATGGCTTTGTTGTCCATTAATTCCCTCGGATCTATCATAAATGTTAAACTATTTAAAATTTTAAAAACAGGTGACAAAAGATAGATGGAAGCAAGAATGAGAGCGGACTCACCAGCATTATAGGCTTGACAAATATTGATGACTTCATAGATCTAGACCCTGCAACTTCATGAAAAGTCCACACATTTAAGAAGTAGAAAAAGAAAAAAATGTTTAAATTAAGATATTGCCAAACCCCTATCTACACCCAAGAGAGACACTACAGAAATGCTTATACTTTGCTTGCTGGCTTACCTTTTGAGCATGGAGGCATATACCTCCTATTCATTCAAATCTCAAATGCCCATATTTTTCTTTTATAAAAATTCAACCAGAACACTCAGAGCATTCCCCTGCAGCTTCACTTTGACACCTTTCTTTGAAACCTTGGTTACCAAAGTAACCATAAATTTAGCAACTCAATACCCCAAAGAATGATGAGGGAATTGCACCTAAAAATATAATACACATATATCGGCGAATAGCCAAAAGGTCAACCCCCAAAAGCTTATCGAATAACAAGTTTCATGCTTCAAAGAAAATAAATTAAGACACAAAATAACGCATTTGGATACAAAACCGTCTTAAATCAAATAGAGAATCAAACAAATAGAAATACACCTACACATACTAAAGTACTTAATCACATCTTGATCCCATGAAATACAAATGGGCAAACTCTTTTATCCACCTTTTAATATTAATCTTTCTAAGGCCACCCAACATTCTTTTAATTTGTATGTGAAGAAGTTTTCCAACTCTCTGACTCCCAAGTCTATATGTCATCTATAGCTTTTTATACCTAAAGGCACATCCAAAGACAATTTGACTTCAATAATTGAATTCAAAGAACCATATAGATCAATCCAAGATGCACATGCATAGCATATTTTTTTCTCTATTAAATAAAACAATGATTGACTTTAAGTCAAACAAAAACGATCTCGACGCTAATGATAGATTTGTCTTAATTGAAATAAAGTCGCATACAATTTCAAAACTTGAACCTTTAACAATTTTAAACCTTTTGCACACTTCACCATCTATATACGCACCATGATTTTCAATCAACATTGAAAGTATAATGATGTTTCAAAATAACATTGAGTAGATAAAACACAAAAACTTATCAATTGGCAGTCGGCGCCTTTACTAAACAATTTTCATGGAGCCAATATTCATAGAGTATATAAGCCAAGAAAATACACATTGCAATCAAACGAATTTGAAATGTGGATTCGGAATTTTTTTCGTATATAGTGTTCTAGTAGCTAGTACACGAATGAATAATTGGAGGACTTTTCAAAATAAGGGAGGCGAAGTGACTCACTAAAAGGCAGTGGAATAATTTTTTTTTTTTATCTTGGATTCGGGTTTTCCCTAGCATTCTATCCATATCTCCTCAACTAGTAACCATCACCGAAGAAGACATGATTCAAATAAAGGAAAAATCATTATCTCCAAAACTAGAAGCAAATAACTTGCATTCATGAGTTATTCAAAAAATGGGATGGATAATGCATATGATCCATATGAGTCATGCCAAAAATAGGAGAATAATACTCAACGAAATTTTCAAAAAAAAAAAGAAAGTAAAAGGGTAATTACTCTGGAAAAAAATTTAAACATGTAGATTTGTTGCTTGTATCCATAAGAGATTAGAACCTTGGCCAGCTTGAAAAATGAGAAGCCTACGATATTCGTAGATACAAATTGGGAAAAACGGGAAAAGAAATCTAGGGTTGTACGATGGAGAAGATATAAAGAAAGTTTAGGTTAGCTTACTTGCTCTCGGAGAGATAGGAGGAAGCAATGGCTGCAAGCTCCACCATGATCATACAACATAAAAGAGTCAAGTGAACACCAACCTGCGTATTAGGCACCAAAACACTAATTGAACCCTCCATAAAGACAGATCTACTTACCTGTGTATGGATTCATTCTGTTGAGGGATGATGGATTTCTGATAGAGAAGATGGTGAAGGATATGAGAGAGAGAGAGAGAGAGAGAGAGAGAGAGAGAGAGAGAGAGCAGTGCTTACTTAGCATTTCAATTATTTTAAGAGATAGAGGAAGAGGACGAGGGGGAGGAGCAGATTGCAAAAGGGAGAAAGGGAGGGATCTGACATTGGGTCTGGGGTGTGCAGAAGGAAGCTTCTTCCTCCTATTCTTCTAAGATCCAACGGTCAGCAGATGGTCAGGAAAAATCATAACAGATCTAACTATTCAAAATATACATTTTCAAAAACACTGAGCTACCTAAAAATATTGGCAATCAGGTGACGAAATATAAGTAATGATAAAAAAGTATACTGAATATAAGAGTTCAGTCAATATCTATTATTCTTCTAACTTGTTGCTAGCTCTGGCTCATTTCATTCACTTCCTTTCATCAGGGATCCAAGTCATAATCCATCCAATGCAGTAAAAAGTCTATCTCCACAAAATAGACGAAGTCTCCAATCAAGTTATAAGAACTCAAATTCAACCAAAAACATATTCCAGGTCAAAATTCATAAAACCATTACAAAAAAGGGACAATGTCTCCAATCATGTAATAATCAATCTTTAAAACAATCACTCTGCTTGATTGAACTTTTTGAGAGTAACTTTTAACTCTTGACACAGTTTTCAATAAATTTTTCTCTCTATCTCTCTTCACTCATTACCACTCAACTCTCAAAAATAACTTTCTAAGATGTAAACCAAAGAAAGTGAATGATACTTGGGAGAATACGTTGAATTAATAAGGATCAGTCTACATTGATACTAATGACTTCGCAATTCACACCATCAACCATTCGTACTAACTCTAAAAAATGAGTATGTCTAATGCCGCTAAGACTTGTGAATTTGCTACGTGATAACTACTAACCTATATTGTAAGATGTACTACGAAAGACCACTTCACATTCAAAATGCATGAGAAAATGAATGGAAAAAAAAACTTACACAAAATTCCCCCACGGATACTTAGAAGCTCCACTTCAGATTCAACCTTCAAAATCAAACAAACATACTGCGAAAATCCAACTACTCATAAAAGGGAAAAAAAAAAAAGCATTAAGAGTGGATGGAACTTAATGAATGACAAATTAGAAACTTCAATGAATTCTTAGAGAGTCATAGAACCTAATGAACATAAATCAACATAATTTGAAGTTCAAGAGTTGGCTTTGAAGTGGAATAGCATTGATGATAATGAATTCCAAGAGGTGGTAGATATTTGGAAACTTGTTACAAACATTGGAAACCCAAAATACAACCCATCAAAATGCTAATTGAGCCATCAGAAAAGCAACAAAAAAAGTCACTTGCAGAGTGTATGCAAAATTCTTGATTAGGAAACTTATGTCCGACTGACTCAGTTGGTAAATCGAGCAATGAAGTCATATGAAATGGATTTGGTTTTTTCCCCCTCCAATCAATTAAAAAATCATTCGAACAAAACCATATCAAAAGACAAATTTTGGAATTGCAAGTGCCAACCATAGCACAACCATCCAAAAAACACAACACTTGTCATAGGATTCTGATGTTCAATCCTCCATCATCACAATAACATATTCAACAATTCAAGTGCAATGCAATACTGGGACAAGTTATCAGCACTTAATCACAAAACCATGTTCAAACGCTAGAAATGTCTAGAGTGTTGTCACAATTTCATATCATCCATATCCTACAAATACTGAGCTCTCTTATATAGAGATTCACCAAAAAACAATAGCTAAGATACCCAACCAAACAATACAAAAAATGAATAAGACTTTTGGAATCCTATAAATCAATTAATTTCAAAACCTCCTAACTTATCTACACAAAAAAATATAATGCAATTTTAAAATCAAAACAATATCAACTTACCTGGGAATGATGGAGGACCAAATCAAGTGTTTTTTCCGCTCTTATCATCCATCAATTTCCAAAGAGAGGGGGAAGGAGAGGAGAAAATGGAGGCAGGAAGAGAGCGTGGATGTTAATTGTTGTATGTTTAGAATTTTGAAATTGGGAGAGAGAGAGAGAGACGCACATTTGAAATTGGGGTCCAGTTGCAGAAAGAGAGAAAGGGTGTTGCTTTAGATTTGGATTTGGGACATGTTTGAAACCCTGGACTCTTGCTCTATTTTCACAAATAGTGCAAGCCATTCGATCTATTAGATGAAGGGTTGTGTTTTGTCTCAACCAATCAACAAGTGAACACATACACAATTTTTAAAAAAAACAGAGCTCCCTTGTTATAGAGATAGACAAGACACCAACAAAAGTAAGTCAAGCAAAACTTGTAAATAAAACCAGATACAGTCAATTCCTACATCAATAACCATCACAATATGCCATGTAATCCTGCTTATTTCAAAACTCCTAAACCTTTAAGCATCCCGAAAACTTACCATATATCATGTACCATGTAGATTCGATGTCCCTGATTCATCGGACCTCGCCCAACATACGATGTTCATGAATTATTCAATGGCTTTGTTGTCCTCAGATCTATCGCAAATGTTAAACCATGTAAAATTTAAAAAACGGGTGACCAAAGACAAATGGAAGCAAGAATGAGAGTGCACTCACCGGCGGTATAGGCTTGACTTATATTGATGTCTTCTCAAAACTAGACCCTGCAATAACCTCATGAAAAGTCCACACATTTAAGAGGTAGAAAGAGAAAAAATATCTTTAAATCAAGATATTGTCAAACCCCAATCTACACCCCAGAGAGACACTAAAAAAATGCTTATTCTTTGCTCGTGGGCTTACCTTTTAAGCATGGAGGCATATACCTCATGTTCATTCAGATCACAAATGCTCATATATTTCCTTTATAATGTTAAAGCATCCAACTCCAAACAAATTGGTAAGGAGTGGAGAGGCTACCCATGCTCATATACTAGTATTTGAGGAAATAATTAACCGATGTGGGACAAGCTCCAATACTCCCCCACACGTGCGACCCCCGACTTGCACGTGGAGAGGTAAACAAAAGATCCGAAACACATGGATCACAACGAAAGAAAGTGCAACTATGACACAAACAAAGGGGAAAAGCCTCCGAAACCCTAGTCTGATACCATTTTAAAGCATCCAATTCCAAACCAATAGGCAAGGAGTAGAGAGGCCGTCCAAGCTCATATACTAGTTTTGGAGGAAATAATTAGCCGATGTGGGACAAACTCCAACATATAAAAACTCAATGAGAACACTCAGAGCATTCCCCTACAGCTTCACTTCGACCCCTTCTTTGAAAACCTCATATACCAAAGCAACCGCAAAATTAGCAATTCATTACCCAAAGAATAACGTGGGAATTGCACATAAAAATTTAATACATATATATCGGTCTATAGCCAAAAGGTCACCCCAAAGGCGGACCTAATAACAGGTTTCATGCTTCGAAGAAAATAAATTAAGACAAAAAATAGTGCATCTAGGATACAAAATCGTCTTAAATCAAATACAGAAATCAAAAAAATACAACTACACATACTACTGTACTCAATCACATTCTGATCCCATGAAATACAAAATGAGCAACCCCTTTTATCCACCTTTTAATATTAATTTTTCTAAGGCCACCTAAAATTCTTTTACTTTGTATGTTAAAATGTAACGCCCCAAATTTTGGGAACATTAAAAATAACAGTTTTATTCAAACTTTAACGTTTAATAAATGAAAGTAGCATAATAAGTCATTACATTCCAACTTAATCTCAAATCAAGATTTCAATTAATTAATAATAGGAAGGGGTACTACAGAAATTTCTATTCTCCAAGGTGGTTGTCTTCCTCAGCAATATTCTGTTCAGCTCCGTACTGCTCCAGATTATAATATGCCTCATGTTCGCCTTCTAAGTCTGGCATAAGATGCCAGGGTCACAAAAGTAACACCGTGAGCTTTTAAGCCCAGTAGCTAACTCCTACCCCTATGTCCCATACTTTAGCAAAAAATAAAAAAAATAAACAACAAAATAACATCTATTTTACAGGGCATCTTACAGGGCATCAAACAGAACTTTAACAATCAACTAATATA
Source organism: Rhododendron kiyosumense (assembly GCA_019656275.1). Lineage (NCBI taxonomy): Eukaryota > Viridiplantae > Streptophyta > Magnoliopsida > Ericales > Ericaceae > Rhododendron > Rhododendron kiyosumense. The sequence goes on from BPLS01000574.1 coordinate 673,640, forward strand.
AACATCGTACAAAAAAGTGTCAAGTGTAGGGTTCAAAATAGTGTATCGTACTTCGTGTCAAAACGTCAATTTCACTTATTATCAATTCTTTTCTTTTAGCACTGGTTCCGTTTACTCCCTCTTTCAGAATGACGGTCGACCATGCATTTACAAACTCTGGTTCCGCCGTTCCGGTCTCCCAGGTTTACACATGTCAAAATTTCTCCTTTGCTCTTTTAGTTTTCTCGTTTCTCGTGTCTCGTACACATGCATCATTTTCTCGCGAACACGTTATTCTTTCAAAGCTTGCTAAGATCATGTAGAACTAAATCCTATTTTCATGCTTTCTAATAATAAAATAAAGTAAATTAAAACGTAGTCAGTATGCTTCTTTTCTAAACTAGGACAAAATCAGCACACTGGGTAAATGATGTACACTGGGTTTGCTTCTTTTCTAAACCCAAACAGAAGTCAGTAAACTTGGTAAATGAGACTTTCCCTACGCCAATAAAAAGTGATACTATGATTCCTTTCAAAACTAATACTATAGTACACTTGGCAAGTGAGGCTTTTCCTTCATACCAATTAAACTCCTTTTCTTCTCTTTTTTTTTTAAGGGTCCAGTAATTACTCCACTGTTCCTTCATGCAACATTACAAGCAATTGCTCCAGTTCCTTTATACAGTGTACAACAGAAGTTATAACTACAATAATGTTAACATTTTAATTTTTCCCCAACAAACTAATATACGGGTAACTATAAAATTCTCTAGATCAATATTTTTTTTTTAAATCAACGAACACGTAGCACTACTATATTTAGGTGAGTAGGTAGGAGGTTTCTACCTTCCTTCTTGGCGGTAGTGAGTTGATTACGTTAGCGTTGGATCGGGTCGAGAACAGTACGTCTCCTTTAAACCTTGATTTGACCGGACTCCTAGCTTTTCTCCTTAAGGAATGAAAGTCAAAAAAAAAAAAAAGGTACACTAACTGGGAAGAAAAGTGGGGCTCGGCTCTCACTCTCTTTCTTTCTATTCCTCACAGGTTTGCCAAAAGAGGAAAAGTAAGAAGGAGTTGGTGGTACTGTAAAGGAAAATGGGGTATTTATAGGTCTCTCATCCCTCTCTCCTCCCTCTCCACGGCACACACCACCCTCACTCTCTCAGACTTACATTGCTAGACTGGCTAGGCTCTCCTTAGTAGACCAACTAGGTGCAATGATTTGCAGGAGGCTGGCAAGGCTATTTTTAATAGTTATAAATGTAAATAGATAACATGATGTGCAGGTGGAGGAGAAAAGAAATCTGGTAAGATCTTATTCTACTCTCTCTCCCTCTCGGCCATCTCCTCTCTCTCTCTCTCTCTCTCTCTCTCTTGTCTAGCTTGAAGGGCTAACTATTAGGATGAAGTAAGTCTAGTAGGATGAGATTTCCCTGATATCCCATATCTCTTCCCTCTCTCCTCTCGGCAATATCTCTCTCCCTTGTCTAGTCATTTGTAAGCTATACCCTCACAGGCTATATGTTATAGGATGATGAATTGTGTAAGTGTTTGTTCCCTTCCCCCTCTCTCTCTTTCTCTCAAGCTAATATGTATTAGGATTTCATAGCCTAGTTTCTAGTCCAGACTAACGAGAATTTGGATAAAAATCCCAACTTTTTCCCCACTCCATCTTCGGCAATCTCTCTCTCACGGCACACACCCCTTCACACCTATATTTTAAATTACTAGTCTACAATTCTATCCATATGGATTTTGTTGGAGGACAAGATTGTGCAAGTGGAAGAAGAAATCAGATGGCAATGAAGAGATCAACTTGATGACTGGTACTTTGGGATAAAAATCCCAATCGGCTCCCTCTCTCTCCAAAAATGTGTATGTATATATGTATATTAAGGCCTCCTGGTTTAAGTTAATAGTTAAAGATTTATTTTTAACAACACTCGAATAAATAAATAAATAAATAAAACAATCGAGTAAAAGAAATTTTATTAAACTTATAATTTTATTGACAAAAATTAGGGTCGTTACAGAAGAAGTTAACCAACTCTCTGCCTCCCAGGTCTACATGTCATCTACAGCTTTTTGTACCTAAAGGCGCATCTGAAGACAAATTGGCTTCAATAATTGAATTCAAAGAACAATAAAGATCAATCCAAGATGCACATGCATAGCATGTTTTTTTTCTCTATTAAATTAAACAATGAATGACTTTAAGGTCAAAAAAAGATCTCGACGCTAATGATAGAGTCGTCTAGTTAAAACAAAGTCGCATTAAATTTCAGAACTTGAACCTTTTACAATTTTAAAACCATTTGCACACTTGCACCACTATGCACGTACCATGATTTACAATCAACATTGAAAGTATATGCGGTTTTAGAATAATATTGAGCAGATAAGACAAAAAAACTTATCAATGGGCAGTCGACACCTTTAGTAAACCATTTTCATGTAGCCAATATTCGTATAGTATATAAGCCAAGAAAAATAAACATCGCAATCAAACGACTTTGAAATTTGGATTCGGAGTTTATTTTTATATATGGTGTTTAAGTAATCGAGTACATGAATGAAAAATTTAAGGACTTTTCAAAGGGAGGCAGAGAGACTTCAAAGACATAAACATGTGTAAACTAAAGAGAAGTCACTAAAAGGCAATGAATTAATTTTTACTTACCTGGGATTTGGACTTTCCCTAGCATTCTATCCATATCTCCTGAACTTCAACCCATCACCAAAAAAGACATGATTCAAATAAAAAAAATCATTAGCTTCAAAACTTGAAGCAAATAATTAGGACACATATGAGGTATTCAAAAAATGAGAAGGATAATGCATATGACCCATATGAGTCATAAAAAAAATAGAAGAATAATAACTCAACAGATTAAAATTTAAAAGAAAAAGACAAAGGGTACTTACACTGAGAAAAGACATTTAAACCTGTCGATTTGTTCGATGCCTGGATTTGTATCTTTAGAGATTACAACCTTGGGCAGCTTGAAAAATGAGAAGCCTACGATATTTGTAGATATAAATTGGAAAAAAGGGGAAAAAAAAACAAAATCTAGGGTTATGGGATGGAGAAGATATAAAGAAAGTTTAGGGTAACTTACTTGATTTTGGAGAGATAGGAGGGCAGGAAGCAATGGGTGCGCGCTCCACCATGATCGTCATGCACAAACAACATGGGAAGAGTAAAGTGAACACCAATCGGCACATTAAAATCCCAATCGAACCCTTCATACAGACAGATCTACATACGTGTGTATGGGTCCTTTATGTCGATGGACGATGGGTTTTTGATAGAGGAAACGGTGAAGGATACAAAGGAGAGAGAGAGAGTAGTGCTTACTCAGTATTTCAATTCCTTAACAGAGAAGATGAGATCGTATGGGTCTGGGGTGTGCTAAGGAAGTTTCTTCCTCCTATTCTTCTAAGAACCAACGGTCAGGAGATTGTCAAGAAATAGCATAACAGATCTAACAGTTCAAAATATAGATTTTAAAAAATACTGAGCTCCATTGTTATGATATTTTGATGCGAGTGGTTGGTCGTTACTATCTACCCGAGGCGCCCTCCAAACCAAAGATGGCATGCTTTGAAAAGATGTGCAAAAGAACTAACAAATATGAACGAAAACCAAGAGTTAAGAGATTATAACTACCATAGAATATCCTAAAGAAAATGTACGAACTATCAAAAAATGTAGCATACATGTCTCACACTACGCTACACAGAAAGGTTCACCTCTCTAAAACCATGTAATGTGTACTGAATGTTTATCAACACAATCAAGTAGTTGAAGGTCCTTGTTTTTTATGTTTTTTTTTAATAAGGAGTTATTGAAGGTCGTAAGTAATATACTTGGAATGTCAAGCATAATTAAAACAAAAAATTGGGAAGAACATGAAAAATTAGAGGCAAAGTTAAGAAAATAAAGCGCCAATTACCACACGTATAAAAATAGTACCTCATGAGTAAACAACATTCTAGCCCATTCCTCATCCTTCAACCTAATAACTGATTTTTTTTCTATTCAATTCATTAACTTCCCCTACAAAGAGCAGAGAATTTTCATGAGAAGTCATAAGACTCAAATAAATAAAGGTTAATTCTACATTACTAGGGAAAAAAATAAAGTTGCCTAACTCACCAAAAGAAACTAAGAGTGCCTTGACAAAAAGAATAAGCGAAAAAATCAGCAAAAGTCAAGTCAAGAATTTGCATATTGAAAATAATAACGGAAACTCTTTTTGGTAGCAGTTTTGGCCTACCAATTATAGCATAGGAACAAATTCATAAAAATAAAATAAAAAAAAACTCAAAATGAGATTGAAAGCACTCGAAGGGATTCATGAGAAGTTTAAGAACATAGTGCACAAAAATCTTGCAAGTTGAAGCGCATACCACACAAAAAACAAAAAAGAGAGAAATGTTGTTTACATCATCAAAAATCTAAGAGCATAAAATTGGCACACATGCTAAAGGGACAAAAAGTGGAAAAGGATGTTGTTTAGGAAGGAAAAGTGTGTAGAGTGTTAAATAACCCTAACACATAACAATCTTATTTATATAGGTGACTCACATATTGAATAAGTAAACTAAGCAATGTAGGACTACTATTAATACTATATTCCAACACTCCCCCATATGCTAGAGACTCTCCAACTTGTTACATATCAACTAACAAAACAATTACCTCAACTACTAATCAGCAATAACAAAAAACAACCAACTTGTTAAAATAATGAAACAACTTTCAATAGCAATGACCAACTAACGAAATAACCAACGAAATGACTTCAACGATTTCAACAAACGAAATGACTTCAATGATTTCAACGACTTCAACGAAATAATTTCAACGAACGAAACGACTTCAACGATTTCAACAGCAACGACCAACGAACGATTTCAATGACCAATAAATCAACAAACGAATTCAACGACCAACGAATCAACGAACGAAATTCAACGACCAACAACAACTTCAACGGCAAGCAAAACCAATTGCAACTACCGACCACAACGACCACGTTTAGCACCGCCACTAGTCTTCCTCCCCATCTGGAGATTCTGTCTGAGCAAGCGTAATGGTGGCGGAAGAACCCGTAGTTGGAGACTGAATTGACGTAAGGCGCTGGTATTCCTTTGTAGAGATAGTCACCACATTGTAGGCAAAAGAATGAGTAAGTTGTCCAACATCCTGAGAGATCGCAACCTGATGAGCTTGAGGAAACCAATGAAGATGATAACAATACTCCATAGTATGATTGGTGCCCCAACAATAAATACACAACTTGGAATCACGGCTACGACCACGGCCACCTCCCCCTGACATGCGACCTCCATGAGTACCAAAACTAGAGTCACAATCATCAACACCATGACCACCAAATCCAGAATCATGACCACAATCACTAAACCCAGAATCATGGCCACGACCACGGCCGCAGCTGAATGAGGAGCCAAAACTACCAGAAACAGCAAAAGCTAATGCTGAACGATCAAGAGAGGGGGCAGGTGTAGACACAGGTACAGAAGACTGATGAAGACGACTAAATACCTCATTAAGATAAGGTAAATCTCGAGACCCCAAGAGCTAAGGACTAACAGGATCATAGGTGGATGATGCACCGGATATAAATCGAGCAACCTGCATATGCTCACGCTGGCGTCGCATAACCTGAATATCAGAGGAAATAGGCTCACAACTATTGAGCTCCTCACAAATACCGCGAAATTTGGCATAGTGAGCCTCCAAAGATAAATCGCCTTGAGATATAGAAAAGAAGGACTGATGAAGATCATACGTCCGACGGAGATTGTTAACACCAAAATACATCTCCTGAGCCTGTGTCCATACCTTTTTGATAGTTTCTCATAAAACAAGCATGCTAGTAATATGTTCTTCCATATATTCCACAACTCAGATCGAATCCGAGCATCCTCAGATTCCCATGCCTTATAAGTAAAGGCAGTCTGTGCGGGGGGGATCATCAATCAAATAATGATACTGTGTCTGGCCCAATTAATAAACTTCAACTGCTTTAGCCCAAACAACAAAATTTTTACCATTTAATGGGGTGGAGGTAATAGAAAGCTTCTCCCGAAACCTTGAAGAACTGAACGAACTACCCGTAACAGTTGAACTAGAACCGGAACCAGATTTAGACTTTTGCTCAGACATTTTACCGAACAATGGAGAGATAACCAAAAAATAAAGAACTACCAAGCCTTAATCAATGAAACACCAACCAGAACAACTAATAACTAATCAACTAAGTGCCGAACAAAGTAATGCTAATACCCAACAGTATCAATAGCAATAAGGCATTAACTAATGAATCCGGCAAACCCATAACCGCGATCAACAAATCAGATGGTACAGAAATTCAATTAAAAATAGCGGAAAGACCGTTACAGAAACTGGAAACAAGAGCACGATAGCATACGCATATGAGAGAGACCAGATCTGAATCATCTGATTAGCCATGAGTGATGAACAGTGCTCGCGTGAACAGTGTTCTCTGTGAACAGTAACAGTATGTGGTGGTGATGGGTGGTGGGGCATGGGTTACGATTATGATTGGGGTTAGGATTGGATTAAAGGTGGCTCTGATACCATGTTGTTTAGGAAGGAAAAGTGTGTAGAGTGTTAAATAACCCTAACACATAACAATCTTATTTATATAGGTGACTCACATATTGAATAAGTAAACTAAGCAATGTGGGACTACTATTAATACTATATTCTAACAAAGGGTATATACCATAGCATCGGGGAAAAAGCCAAAAAGAAAAACTAATGACCATGAGCACAGTAAAGTCACAAAGTCTAGGTCCTCAAATAGAAATGCGAAAAATGGAATCATACCTCCATTGAATCACCAAACTATACGTGGACACTACAAAAAAAATAACAAAATTAGTTGAGCACAGTGTTGGATTTTTTATGACCTATGCTAAAATCAATATGACCCCATTCGTTTTGGGATTTTGAATTTTTTGGATTCTAATCATTATCCTAATTTTTTTCAATCATTACTCTCATTTTTCTCTCCATCTCTCTCCAATTTACCCATATTTTCAATCATTACTTTATATCTCTCTACACTCATTACCTATAAATCCAAATCCAAAATCCCAAAACGAGCAGGGCCTATGTTATCTACACTCATTACCTATGTCAAACGTTACAAAGTGAAAATCATGTTCAACATTGCTTGAAGTTAGGACTCACTTGTTGAAAAAGGATCAAAATATGGCTAACTAATGCGCCAAAAAAAAAAAAAGAATGGCTCATTAAAACAACGATCATCAAATTATATACACTGGCCGAAGCGTTCTAGTTCTGATGTCCTAAATTAAGTACCTCAATTCAGCATGCCAGGTTTTAGAAAAGAAAAGGTAATAAGCTTACACTTCCTTAAGAAAGAGGTACTATCAAGTTCAATAGTGATCCATCGAAAACCGATACGATGCAATAAAATAATTCATCTTAGCAAAGAGAGCTGAAGTCTCAACTTGACATTCGCACCATATAAAAATTCACAAAATCAATAGCATGTGGAGAGGACACGAACAATTAGCACACCAAAATATGAATCTTTTAACAGCTATATGATGCCTGCAAAAGAAAGATGTGAATATCTTCAACACCAGCAACCATATTTTCTATGGGGAAGGGAAAATCTAGAACGCGCCAATTTCACGCATCTTGGTCAATGATGGGTCGGCTGTTAAGGACTTTTGGGCAGGGCTTATTACAAAATGAGAATTTCTCCCACTAACCGAAACTAGTGCCATCCCCGTCTAAGGTAGGTTATCAAACTGTATAAAAATTCAAGCAAACAAAGAGGAGTTTGACAAATCTATACAAAACCAACTCATTTTGTGGCAAACGGTGAATAAGAGGTAACTGTCAATTCTAGAAACTAAAGAATGTGAAACGCTAACTTTCTTCAAATGTTTTTTACAACCAATCATAGATACAGACTTGTGCATGACTTAACAGAAAAGCGCACATTGTGAGTGATAGTTAACAAACAAAGCTAGAGTAACACTAAAAATTTAATACACAAACCTCAAGAAACTAATATCGTAGAACTTACCTAGAGTGATTTCTGGTCACACCGTTCACAAATTAGTTCCTGAAAAAAAAGTTGAAAATCAAAACGAAATTCACCAAGAATACAACCCTATAAACACCACCACTCACAAAACTTGACCCATGGAGAAACCATGCCTTACCAGATTGGATGGTGGTGGGTGAGGCGATCAGGAAAGTGCACATCAAAGGTATTAGTGAGAGGAGGGTGAGAGATCCCGAAATCAGAATAGAGCTCGCTAGCAGCCAGACCCATGGTAGCGTTGATACGGCTTGGAGAGGTTTTTGAAATTTGGATACTAGTGTGAGAGAGAGGTTCAGATCTGGTTTGGTGAAATTGGAATGGACGCGTGTGAGTGTAGAACTGAGAAGTGCTTTCATTGCTTACATATGGAGGAATGATCTCAGCCCTCCAATCTATCTTGAACATTGTATCAAGATTGGATGGTCCATTTTCCAAAAAGAATCTGCATTATTCCCATCATTGTTGGGCTACCCCAAAAAGATTACCAAGGCCAGGAGATATCTCCAATTTTATGCCCAATGGTACCTACCTATGTCCTGCCTTTAGGCAAGGTTTTTTTTTTTCCCTTTCGAGGAATGTATAAAGTAAATAAAATGGAAGAGAACCCATATCTATGCTATAAAAAACACAAAAATTGAAAAGTAAGGAGAAAAAATGAAAAGCAAACACCAACTCTTTATATCCATGAGTGATCAATAGAAGTGAAGGAATAAAACGGGATAAGTGCTAATACATCAATAGTTAAATGAAAAATGGTCTTATTTCCAAGGACTACACTACAAACTACATCCCCAATTATTTACTTCAAACTTTCCTAAATCTAACCCCGACATTTGATAAGAACCCCATCACCCATCCAACTCCTCCCCAAAAAAGTGGAAGAGGGCAAACAAATTCAAATTTGCACCAATTTTTTCCCCACTCTATTCATTTTTTCTCGATTGCATTGTTCACATTAAACGAAAAGTTGGTAAGAGCAATCACCAAAAGTGTTATTCACCTTGGAATAGGATTCATCTTCTGCTCATATCAAAGATACCCATATCCCACCATTGAGAATATCTCCATCTCCAATAGTAAAAGGTTCAAGCCATTTTCCCCAACAAGCTGTTCATTTGCCCTGCATCACCTGCATACTAACTTTCCTTAGTTTCCTGTATCAAATGGACATGTCACTAAACCTACTCGTATTTAGTTAAGATGCAGTGCAAACCAAACCAATACTATATTGCAATGGCTTGTTAAAACTCTCACCCATGCAGTAAGTAATAACATGGGCAACCGAAAGAATTATTTCAAAAGGAAGACAACAAAAAGAAGAGAATCGTATTAAAAACTTGCCAATAATCACACACACAAGAAGTCATCAAACAATCTCTACCTTTCTTAACAACCCCAACTTCTTAGACAAAGAGTTAGTCCCTAACAAATACTCAAAAGGTGATAATCGATCTAGTATTGAGGAAAGAAAATTGGTAGTTCAAAAAAAATGCTGAATAGCCATAATAACAAAAAAAAAATTCATGTTCTGAAGGCAGAGAGAAAAATTCATGTTTTGGACTGTCATACACTACAACACATGTTTCAAATTTCAGAAGGAAAACAACAGTTGTGCAGCTACAAGGGACGTACTACTTGATATGATTGCATAAAAGGAACCGAATACTGTTTTAAAAAGTGTAAGACGTACAACTTGGGTTCTAATTACATAGAAAAAACATTACAATATACTACGAATTTTAAGATTCAACTACCATTATGGTGTCATACCCGAAATAGGAGTATAAATTGAAGGAAAATAAAGTAGGAGCTCAAGCTGGACACCCCATACTAGAAGGCTTAATGGAGTAACCAAAATTCAACTATAACATCAACAAATACATAATTAAATAGATCAGCATGAAAATACTCAATCTTTTTTCATCTCTCTTTGTGTGCATAATTATGAACTAAACAGATGATCCCTCTAGCCTCCTGTGGTGGCCTCGGTTATCGTCTCAGTAACATGGCTTAAATCCTCTGAACCAATGCCCCGTGAGGGTCTGATCCATAGTTTGGTAAAAGCTAATGGATCCAACATGCTTTTCGGTTTAGCGCTCGGTGACAAGACTTACTGTGTATGCTTCGGAAATTATCAATAGCACGGGGTGTATTTGTTCTGGTGTTCCCGAAGCCGTCGAAGAGAAGTAGTTACGTCAAATGGGGTCCGCGAGGATTGTGCGGCAGGCAAAATCATTGGAATCATATCTGGCCATGTGCTCCATAACCACTTTGCCCCTCTCGTCACGTATGACGTCACCCAATGCGGTTACCCAAGTGTATCTTCCACGCGCTAGCTTGTAGTTCAAGTAAACCTAGGTCTATAAATACAAAAGGATACTCACCTGGAGAGGTATGCCATTCAACCCTAACCTTAGACCTAAATTCCTCCCCTGAGATCTAACTTGATCGTCGGAGGGTCACTGGGCTACTCAAGCCCTAGTGACTTGTTGCAGGTCCAATAGCAAGAGCGCGGAGCCGCGGAGGAAGGAACCTAACTTGAACCACGGTCAAGGTCCCGACAAATCGAACCCCCACACCTCCCCTTCCCACTCTTATCTTCCCACTCTTATTATACCTAAGGCTCAGTTTGGATGACCGAAATCTTCAGTAGGAATAGGAATGTGATTACTAGGAATTTTATTGAGTGAAAATAGAAATATGATTACTTGGAATGAAATTCCTAGGAATACAATACCTGAAGTAATTTCATTTCAGTGTTTGGATTAATTCAGTAATCTTATGCATGAATCATATATTTTGGAAATATCAAAGTCAATATTTCCCTTTTTAATTGATTGAGCTAGGAATCTTAGATTCCCATCAGGGCCGGCCCTGAGCTGAGGTGGACAAGGCGGCGGACTTAAGCCCCCGAAATTTGGCTAAAAATTAGGGCCCCAAATAGGTATAGCTATGTATGTAATATATATTTAATTAGTGCTTCCATCAACCAAAGGGAGTAGTTGGCAAAGTGGTAAGTCTAAGTCTTATTACGTAACAGAAGCAAGGTTCAATTCTCAGCCCAAGCAGCTTGCTACCTTTTATCATCCTTATGATTTTGTTTTCCTTTTGAGGTTATTTTTTTTTAAAAGAAAACATAGAGGGCCCCTATTTTACAAGTTTGACTTAGGCCCTAAGAATCTCAGAGCCGGCCCTGATTCCCATGGGATAAGGGAGGGACCAGATTCCCACTCAATCTGGTAATGTGAGTTATTCAAAAACTTGAAGCAAATAATTAGGATTCGTGAGTTATTCAAAAAATGAGAAGGATAAAGCATATGATCATATGAGTCATACCAAAAATAGGAGAATAATAACTCAACAGATTGGAATTTTAAAAAATAAAAAAAAAAGACATAGGGTACTTAGAATGACAAGAAATTTAAATCTGTAGATTTGTTCGTTGCCTGGATTTGTATCCTTAGAGATTAGAACCTTGGACAGCTTGGAAAAAGAGAAGCCTGCGATATTTGTAGATACAAATTGAAAAAAATAGGAAAATAAACGAAATCTAGGATTGTATGATAAAGAAGATATAAAGAAACTTTAAGGTAGCCTACTTGATCTCGGAGAGATAGGAGCTAGGAAGCAATGGCTACGAGCTCCACCATGATTCTCACGCACAAAAAACATGGGAAGAGTCAAGTCAACACCAACCTGCGTATTAAGCATTAAAACCCCAATAAGACCCTCCATACGGACAGGTGTACATATGTGTGTGTATGGGTCCGTTCTTCAATGGATGATAGAGAGAAAATGGTGAAGGATACGAAGGGGGGGTGAGAGAGAGAGAGAGAGAGAGCAGTGCTTACTCAGCATTTCAATTTTTGACCAAAGAGAGGAGGAGCAAATCGCAGGAGAGAGAGAGAGGGAGGGATCTAACGTTGGGTCTGGGTGTGCAAAGGAAGCTTCTTCCTCCTATTCTTCTAAGATCCAACGGTCAGGAAATAGCATATTAGATCTAACAGTTCAAAATATATATTTTCAAAAACACTGAGCTCCATTGTCATATAGATTACCGGTAACACCAACGGCATGAGCAATTACCAGTTAATCATCACATTCAATGGTAAAGGAAACTGTGCCATCAAGCTCAATCTTGGAACATGAAGCTCCTATTAAACGGCTTGAGAAACAACATGGTTCTCACTAAAACAGTAACAAATTGGTAAACAACAATGAACTGAGTGGGCTCTCCTGCTCTGTCTCTCTCAGCGAAGGCAACCCAATTGCATTTACTAAGGAGTCAATAAGAACAATTGTGCTGTTAAAGCATATAGTAGTGAAGTTTATTACCAACAGTGATACTCAGGGATGAGCTTAGGAACTATGAACTGTACTTGTTCAAGACGCGCAAAAAAAAAAGAAAAAGGATAGAGGGATCACAGCATCAGCATTTTGCCATTTAGTCCTGCAATTCGTCGTTTCGACTTTCTTTTGTTTCTCCTCCACTAAAAGCCCACTAAAGCCATGAATTAACTGAACCCATCTAATCAACTTTAAAACAAATTATGCTTGGTCATAAGGATAAAGAAGTTGAGAATCAAACCTTCAAGACCACATGAACAAGTCACCCCTGGAAAGGAAACAAACCCAAAAAAATCAAACCTTTTCCACAAATGGAAAGTGGTAACAAAAAATAAAATCCACATGAAACCCATTTGTATATTAACCAGTGATGGTGGGAGAGATTAACCTATTATAGAACCAAAATAATATGCAAATGGAAGAACTAACTCTAGCAATAGAGAATTGAAAACACAAACGAAATAACCAAGAAACTGGCTTGGGGGGCTGCTTGATTAGTTAGCGTCTTCATACAAACGAATTTGTACCAACACGGGTCATAGAATATGAAGAGTATAACCCGGGTTCTCTTATACTTACTCAATAAATAGAACCAAGAAACTGGCTTGGAGGGCTGCTTGATTAGTTAGCATCTTCATACAAAGAAATTTGCACCAATACAGGTCATAAAATATGAAGAGTATAACCCGGGTTCTCTTTTCGGCACCTTAAGTACCGATTGTTATACTTACTCAATAAATAGAAAAGGAGACCTTAACTACGTTTATTTGAACAGAGACAAAATGAATTGAAAAGAATAATCATTCAAGTAGGTTCTTTGTACCTTTAAATGCAGCATGCTAGTTCTCAAAGCAAGATTTCCATACTTCTTTTACCGTCACAATGAAAAAAAATAAAAAGAAACTATGGACTATGTAGCACGGACACGACACGGACACACAAATTTTCAAAAAATGGGGGACACGACACGTTGGGGGACACGTTATATATATATAGTCCGGTTCCTATCCACACCCTTCCCGTCCGCACCTCCCCTTTCCCGATCGAATTTCGATGATCCGAGCCGCTTAATGCGTTCAGAACGTGATTTTAAGCGTACTCTCGAGAAATCGGCAAAAAAAAATGATCGGGGAATGGCTTGATTTGAGTAGTTTTTTTATTGAACCATTCAATAAAAAACTGTTCGGATCAAGCCCTTCCCGGTCATTGTTTTTGTTGATTTCTCGCGGGCACCCTTAAAATCACGTTCTGATCACTTTGAGCGGCTCGGATCATTGAAATTCGATCAAAAAATGTGAGAAATGAGGAGGTGTAGACTGGAGCTCCGGTCAGGTCTTCCTGACCTGATCCTGACTGTATATATATATAGAGAGAAAGAGAGAGTCCCCTCCAGGTAAGGGCGTCCGCATTTTAAATAAAATGCGGACATCCCCTTTTCTCCCCTTTCCCGATCAAATTTCAATGATCCAAGGCATTCAATGTGTTCAGAACGTGATTTTAAGAGTACCTGTGAGAAATCAGCAAAAAAAAATGACTGAAAAAAGCTTGATTTGAGGAGTTTTTATTTGAACCGTTTGATAAAGTACAAGCAAAAACTGCTCGGATCAAGCCCTTTCCGGTCCTTTTTTTTTTGGTTGATTTCTCACGGGTACCCTTAAAATCACGTTCTAAACATATTGAGCGGCTCGAATCATCGCAAATTAGTCGGGAAAGGGACGTCCTTAACTTAATACGGTAAGGGCGCCCTTACTTGAAGTTTTGTGTGTGTGTGTATATGTAATATAATATATAATTAAAAAAAAACATTCAAATAAGATTAACGTTTAATAATACTATAACCAAATAGTCCTAAATCTGATCAGAGAGAAAGAAATAGAGAACACATTCAAACAAAGAAAGTGTCCCTAAATTGTCCTAAAAGTGTCCCTAAAGTGTACACTTTGATCCATTTTAAAAGTCCTTATAATTGCATTTTCACCCCCAAAGTGTCCGTAAAGTGTCGGACCCCAAATTTTGGAAAAAAAAATAGGACACTCTGAGAGAAGTGTTGGACACGTGTCCAGAGAGTGTTGGTGTCCGAGAAGTGTCCAACACCAGTACGTGAGCTCCGACGAAGTGTCCGTGCTACATAGACTATGGAATAAACCATATAGTGTGATGGTATCCCCTCCAACTAAATATTCAGTTCATATCTATTTGGGTTTCAGTATCAAACATCAAACAAATTGCATAAAAGACGTCATTTATATTTAAAATACTATGAAACACACCAAATTACTATCTTAAATAGCAGTAGAATTTTACTTGATATAGGAATACTTGGCCCAAGCTACATGGTGGGGTTCTATGCCAAAACCTGAAACATGAAAAGGATTTTACACTGAGTGTGATTTTGTTAAAAAAATCAGTCTATTTTCCCGGTGTTGTTCCACCATGCCATTATTCTCTAAGCAGAGTATCTTCCCAAGTCCATTCTTGTGGTCTTCATTACTTAGCTTAGAAGATTAGCAAGCCTCAATCAAAAGAAGCACCTACAACAAAATATGATGAAAAACAATAAAGATCATCTGTAAAGTTCAGCGACATTCTACCGATTGCAAAAAGGGAGGAGGCGGGGAGGTAGCGGTGACACAAAATAAAATAGGGACAGAAATAAAAAGAATTTAAGCAGAAAGCCTGCAAACGATCTCAACGGTGGTGCCATGGACCAATGGAGATGGTGACTTCGAGGGAGGAGGTGGCTCTGCGACGGGCGAGATGGGTGCAGCAACAGTGGGCGGGAGGTATAGGTTTTGATTTATCTTTGAGAAGAAGATGAGGGGTTTCAGCCTTCAGCGGGAAAAGGGGAAAGTAGAGGAGAGAGAGCAATTGTTTTGAAAATTGAAATGTAAAGAGAGGTGTGGAAAGTGAGTTTTACTCAATCAGAAAATGAATGCAAAAGCTGTCAATAACTATCATCCTCTTCTTAATGGCAGTGGTAGATGTTAAATGAAAGTGAACCATAGGATTGAAATTCAGACTTGATCCCAACCACTAGCAATGAAAGATTGGAGTGCTGGTTGAGCTTTGAGTAGACTCCACTGGATCAAAATTGGACGGTCCAAAATATAGGATTTCAAAAACCCTAAGCTCCCCTGTTATAGAGATGGTCTTTGTTCCCCAGTGCGTTAGCAAACTATTTTCGACAACGTCAAAATAACATAACAAATAAAATTTGCATCAACCCAAATAAATTAGTTAACTATGGAATTTCTCATCTAGAAGAGATTTATGATCAAAGTGGACCCATACTTCAAACACGTTCATTGTGGGCAACACCAGCATGAGCAACCAGGAACTTTATTACTAACACCAATGTTATTAGTATTGAGAGAAAACACAGAACTGCTAATTTAGAGAATAAGTCAGCTTTGTTTTTATTTGGAGAATCAGATTTACCAAGCAACACATTTCCCGCTCCCATCTCAGCATTTAAGGAGCATTTAGTCAATGGGCAAACATAACATTAAAACCAAAAGGATGAGAGAAAAATTCAAGTTTTTTTTATGGTCATACAGTACATGTTCCGAATTTCAGAAGAAAAACAACAGTTGAGCAGCTACTAGGGAAGTACTACTTGTTATGATTGCATATAAGGAACTAAATACGGTTTTAAAATGCGTAAGATGTACAACTTGGGTTCTGATTGCATAGAAAGGAGATGAAAATTTACACCCCGTTCCAGAACTCATTTTAAGTACTTATTTTTAAGAAGACAATTTCAAGCTCAAAAATAATATGTTTACGCAAATAATTTTTCTAGCAATATGGATCTTGTTTGATAGTTCTCATTGAGATCTTTTGAACAGTACAAAAAAAATCAAAAAAAATTTTTTCCATTTACATTATTTTTTAGTTCAAAAATGTGAAATAAGTACTTATTTTTTAAGGTGTTATGGAACGGGCACTGAATTTTAAGATTCAACTACCATTATGATGTCATGCTCGAAATAGGAGTAGCAATCAGTTTCTTCCGATGGAAAACAAAGTAGGAGATAAAGTTGGACACCCCATCCCAAGAGGCTTAATGGAGTAACCAAAATTCAACTACAACATCAATGAATCAACAGTTAAATATATTAGCATGAAAATACTCGATCTTTTTTCATATCTCTCTGTGTGCATAATTATGAACTTAACAGATGATAACCCCTAGCTTCCCCTTCCCTCTTTTATTATCCCTAAAAGCTTTCCCCTCTCCAACACCACTAAGGCTACCACCCTCACCACCATAATGATCCCCATCAAAGCCAAATACTAACTGCAATAAAATCTTCATTTTGTACACAACTACATGGGTAAAAACAACAATTTAGTAACAAAAAAACGCCCTAGCTATAGGGGGAAAGCAATTGAAAATTCCTTTCCGCATTTTTTGGCAAAAACCAAACAGCAGAATAGCGAAATTAGATACACTGGCACATGCTAACATCCAATAGATTGCAGACAAAACAAAAATAAGAAGTACCAAATAGTTGCAAAAGGTGTAGCATTTTGGAAAGCACAAAGACAAAGCAAAGGGACAAAACGATTTATGGGTAAAAAGAAAAACCTGCTTTATGAGCATCAACCTTTGCTAAAATTCAATATAAACCAGCCTTTGTTGATATTTTGGCTATATGTTGGCATTGCAAAGGTCATGAGAACTAAGAAACGGGAGGCTTGATTTCTAGGTAGAAAACCCACCTACATGCCACATAAGCACTTCACTAACAATTATCTATTAAGATACCCCGCCAAACAATAGATAAGCACGAATTAGTATTTGAGAGCCCTAGGAATCAATTAATTTCAAACCTTCTTAACTCATCTACACAAACACAAAAAAATGCTGTTTGAAAAAAAATAAAAGAGGAAGCAACTTACTTCAAAGTGATGGGAGACCAAATAAAGAATCTTCCTTCGATATCAAAGAGAGGGGAGGAGAGGAGAGTGAGGTGGCAGGGGAGAGAGAATGGGTGTGGTTTAAATTTCGAAAGAGAGAGATGCTTGAAATTTGGTGTGGGGGTGTGGTGGGCCCGGTGGGATAGGATACACCTCAGAGAGAACCCTGTACTCAACTTTGTTTTTACAGGTGGTGCTAGCCGTTGGATCTATTAGATGAATGGTCCATTCCACTTATGTTTAGAATTTCAGCCCTAAATCAGCTTGGTATTTACTGAATTGCCATCCTTTGTCTCAGTTATAGGATTTATGGGTATAAATCCAACGGTTCAAAATATAGGGGATTAAAAAACAGAGCTTCCTTATTATATAGAGGGTGAAAACTGTGATTCTAAATGAAAGCCATATTAAAGCTTACTGAATTTATCTTCGTAAACTCTCAATTTGTGGCATTCTTTAGATTTCAATCCGGAAAAGAACTTTTGTACCTCTCTTGAGATGAATTCATGATAGTGAAGTTGTATTTAAATTGCTTAATAACCCAAGGGGAAGCATGCAAAGTTAGTGTTTCCTTACCGTTTTTTATGGCTCCATAATTCTTGAAGAGTGGGTAACATAACCATTATACATGAAGTTTACATGCAACAAACAACACGAAAATGGAGTTTGAATTCATGACAGATGCAATATTCATAACCAAATTCTGCATTTTGAGAACTAAATCAGGGAAGCTGTAAGATCAGTTCAAAAAAGAAGAAAATAAATATTGCCCGATGAATCCAAAAAGCACATGCAAAGCATGCTGGCTGATTTTCTTATGAAATTTAATTATGATTTGACTTTTGATAGGAAAGAGGACACAACCCCAACAAAGAGTCATCTTATTTCCAAAAATTCACATTCAATTTTGGAATAAGGGCCACGTACACTTTTATAGCTTTTGCAACTCATTAAGGCAGCACAATCGTAAACCATACTTCTTACAACTTCACAATGCTCGGCAATGCATAATAGGCTATCTCATACAATAAAAACCTCAACAACTCTCTCAAAATAAGCATAATTGATCACATAATTCGGAATCATATCTCAATTCCAATGACATTTTAGCTTGGCAATGAACGTATGTACCAGAAAACTCATCATAAGTGTATTCCAATTCAACTTTTCTCAACTGTATAGTCATAGAATTCAAAGATATTCACATCATGGAACACATTAGGATATTAAGGAACTTGGCTCGATTGAACTCGAAGGATTAGTACCATTGGTATCAAACAAAAACAAAAATAAAAGGACCTAATTCAAATCACAATACTATTTTGAGGTTCGACTAAAGAATAGAAACGGAGGATCTTGTCAAGCCCTTTACATGCCACACTCGCTGTTTATGTTGGAATTCAAGGTTAGAAAGAACTTAAATAAATAGGGAACAAATCATCAAACCAAAGAAAAATTCTAAGAATCCCAACTGTGTCGATGATTAGGTACTTTCAACTCCCATAGAGAAACCCGACAACAAACCAAATAATGAGAACTTGAAACACGAAACTCTTGTGCAACATAGAACTCTAGAAAATGATTCCAATAAGTCTTCGGACTTTGAACTGGTATCAGGTACAAAGTGGTAGCCATTTACCAAATAAACAACAAAAAAAGGAGCAAAATGATAACTTATACATAAAGAATAAAAAATATATCCTATGCTTCATATGTGGGTGGCCAAAATTATTTCTCACTGTCATAATTCCCATGCCTTGGTTGGAATTAAGAACATGCTTCCAATTATCCTATGCTATAATACGGTATGATCATCACAAAACATGGACACCACAAAGTCAATATCATATGACTGAAGCATTTTATCAAACACATAAAAGGCAATTTCGTGGATTCCCAGTTTCACAAAGCAAATGAAGATCAAACAAAACACCGAAAAAGTAATTGAATTTTGACTTAAGCAACTCTATTTGTCAAAGAAAATGAAGGCGAATTTCAAAAACTTGCACACCACAGTCATAACATGTAGAATGTAAGTATGAATGAGGGTACAATTTTAACATTCTTACCGACTTTCACAGAATCGGAAATTCGCCCGTGCTAAGGTAGGAAGTTGGACATGTATCGTAATCAGTGAGCTACTTGGGAAGGTATCGTATTTGGCGAGAGTTTTGCTCCATTTGCGATGAAACAATAAAAAAGGGACTTCAGAAATATGAAAAACAGGAAATCGATTGACGAAGAACAGGAACTTAGACTGGAAAGACTACATATTATTGGACATAGGGATTGAACAAAGAAAATAAATTTTCATAACTTACTTTAAAATGAGATTGCAGAGTTTTCCCCTTCTATATAGCGAGTGGACTACAAACGATTCTTGATTCGATGTCTAAAACACTGTTTGTGTGTGTACGTGTGTGAGAGAGAGAGAGACTAGACAGGCAATATAAATTCAATCATGTATGCAGGAAATTATATCAAACGGCAAAGTGTGCCACTGACCTCTACAATTCCTAAGCATTTAACCCTCACAATGTGGATCATATACTAACAATTATTTTGTAAGTATATACAAATAATATGAATACTTTAGGTGTATCAGCATCTACATTATTACCATATATAGACATCATTTCAGAGTAACTAGTATTAAGATTACCAATTTATGTATCTCTCGAAATATTAAAAGTCAATTGAGACTGCCATAATTCCCACTTCATTACTGGCGATAGGACAACATAGCCAATTGAATAGAGCTCTATCATCATACAAAAGACAACCGCAGAAACATTCACATGACATCACAATATCAATTATACGACTTTAAAAGGCGAAATCACTAACATGTTTTCTAGGCTTTTGTTCCTCAAACACCCGTACTAAGTAAAACGACATGTCCCACCCATCTAGTCCCCTTTATACAAACTCTCATACCAGTTCGCTATTCCGCCAACTTGTCCCCAAGATAGAGACTAACTCGCTAGTGCTGCCATTTGCACAACAGCACAAATGCAAGGATCTCACGCTAACTGGCTACATCGCCTTCCCACAACCTCTTCATCACTCGCACATTGAACATTGAAGACGCTATCCAGGTAAATATATTAGGCTCGCACAATTTGCTACTCTATCATAGTTGTGTTCTAATTTTTTGTTTTGACATTACTGTGACCATGGGGGGTTATATTTGTTTAATCTTACTCTGTTATCTTATTCTTATATAAGACGGGAGGCTTGGTGATTTTATTTTGCTTTCAATATTACTCTTACTTAAGATATGATTTAGTTACAACTTTCCAAGGTTGGGGTATATCCTTATCCTCTTTGTCAAACAGAATAATCTATAACCAGAAATCCACAAGTATTACAAAGGAAAGAAAACTATGGCAGAGAACATGTTGGAAATGCGACAGACAGGAACTACGTGATTTTTTGACATAAAAAAAGAGTGGAAGTATTCTACCCTACAGGTTTGTATCATAACTACAGAATATATCTCAAACTAAAGAACAAGAAAGTGAGTTGAAACTTAAACTTAAAACACCATAAGATAACTAAAAATCATATACCATATGCAATGCACGTTCAATAGTACTAGTCCAAACTAAAAACACAAGCAGAAAAACTGGGTGTCACAGGTCCATTGCTTAAAACCCAGTCCACAAAGGGTTCTAATTACTCTAAGTATCAAGTCATACCATGTTATAAGTCAAGCCAATTTGAATTCAGGTTCAAGTAACAATGAGAAAATACCACAAGCTCAATTTCCAATGAAGTCAGAATAGATGATAACTGGAAAAGATTAAAAAAAATAGCTTGCCTCAAGATTGAACTTCTAACAGATGGCAGTACGGCTGGGATATGAGAACCAGGGTGCAAGGTAGTTCGATCCAAAAAAAGCATTACGAATTACGTATAGAACAGAGTAAGGCAGGCAGTGATTTGCAAAAGTCCCAGGACAGCAGCCAAGCCTCTCGACATTGCCTCCATAAAGCACACATGGGGCCACACTTCCAAGGAGGCCTATTAAATATCAACTTAACACACACACACACACACACAAAGAGAGAGAGAGAGAACACAATAGTGAACTAAAGATTAGAGAGCAACTTATCCAAGAGGTCAAGAAGATTCAAAGTTAACTGCGTCTCAGCCAGTTAGATTTGGAGCTAAAAAAACTTATTCTCCAATTCTAAGTTTCTAACATCTGGACTGGGTAAACAACTAGAGACGGCTCAGACAAAGTCAATTTATTTGACCAAGCATAAAAAATTATTTGAGCAGTTCAAACATTTAAAACAAAATATCATTCGCGCAAGGATGAGAATCATTAGATAGACTATTTGTGACATCAAACTTTAGTCCATCTAGCGCTTTTAGAACAGATTGGAATGTTTACAGGTCACCTCGTATACATATATATTATGAAAGAACATTTATCCTATTTCGACAGGAAGAAAATTAAATGCAGATGTAAGACTGAAGACAAAAATTTCAGGTTTCTTGAGTCAGATATGAACATTCATCTACCATTTATCTGGAAAGAATAGACCATTATAGGAAGTTGGATGCAAAAATAGGTTGATTGCTAGGAAAAACAACTAGTTTTCAGTTTATAACCGACCAAATTACACAAAATCTGATTATACGCGTTACTCCAACCACTATGGCAATATTTATCATAACCAAATATGACACAAATACACTTGTTGGACAAATCACACCCTTATAGTAACATACCACATATCAGCAAACAAAAAGGGTATTTAAAGAAGGATAGGGTCAATTTCTCTTCCATGATTCAATCACCGTACTAAACTTTTCCCTCTTACCATAAATTCCACTACAACTAATAGCAATAATCTTCATAATTGTATCTTTCATAAATTTTCAGATTTGAATAAATGGATATGCACGGACTTATGCATCTCTTGATCCAACATAAAGCGATAGCACCAAGTCGTAACGCCTCTCCCATTCCATATTGTAATGCAATTGAATTCGCAAGCCATTCAAATCCAACTATCATATGCACATCCATACAACAGGCAGCATTACGCTATTAGCCACAATGGAAGAATTAACATTGGTACTACCGTACTAACATCTAAAAACCAGATCTAGATGGGAAACTAAGGCTCCAATTGGATAGCTTTGCATCTCAAAATGAAGGGGTTTGACCTTATTGTCTAATGATAATAAGTCAAACCCATATCTGATACTTTATAAATGAACTTTTGACATCGAATTCAAGAATTTTTCACAATCAATTTGAATTACTACATAGATCCTTCATGTTAAGGGTTGTAACCATACAAGGATCTCAAACAAAATACATCTCTTATACCTCTAACCCATCCTTCATTAAAGTTTCACAAGCCACCTATAGCTAAACCTCTAAATTATTAATCGTAATCACTAACTAATTACCTTCATTCGGAATTCACATCTGTCCAAATGGAGTCTAAATTCAAGAATCCGTCAACATTGAGCATCAAATTCATAAAAGCTTATCCTTTTCAGCCCAAGAATCTTGAAAACTATTGAAAACTGCACAAAAAGAGGAAAATAAGACAACAAAATTCAAAGAGAAACTCACAAACCTTGAGATCCATCCTTTACAGAAGTTTCACAATCCACCTATAGCAAAAACCCTAAACTATTTATCCTAATCACCAATTAATTTCCTTCATTTGCAATTCACACCTATCCATACAGAGTCTAAATTGCAAATACCCATCAACATTGAGCGTCAAATTCTTAAAGCTTACCCTTTTCAGCAAAACAATAACACTTCACGAAACCAGAACAAAATAGGAAAATAAAAAGAAAACAAAACCCCAAAAAGAAACTCACAAACATCGAGATCTTTGCTACGCTGGAGTCCCACTGAAAGCATCTCCAATAGCCTCAATGAGATTCTAAACAAATTAACTAGAAATACATATTCACCGCCATCTCCACCTACCGTCCTACCGGAAATCTTGCCGGAATCATACGCCTGGCCCCAAATCACAGACCCACCTTGACCAACCAACCACAAATCCATCTCTCTCTCTCTCTCTCTCTCTCTCTCTCTCTCTCTCTCTCTC
>BPLS01000574.1:707501-748976 GCA_019656275.1 Rhododendron kiyosumense
CAACATTTTTCCGTCTTTTTCGCAGACTCGAAATTTGTGTTCAACAGCAGCCGTGAATTCACCCCACGCACCTAAAGCCCGAGCCAACGCTCCTTGTGGAGACACGGTCTTGCCCTGGAAAACCATTTCGTTTCTAGCAATCCAAATATACCAAGCGATGAAAATTGCTTTTGCCAAAAAGTCACTGCTCCAAGACCCCTTATCCATCTCTTCTTTTGCAGCAATTGACCAGGAGAGAGCAGAGTTGATGTCATTTGGGAAAAAACCCCAGAGATTGGGCTCATGAACCACACCTTCTTTGCCCATTTACAATGAAAAAGGAGATGTTCAATAGATTCACTATGCTTGCCACACCTTGGGCACATGGGATTCTTGGTACAATTCCTACGCAATAGGTTCTCTTTTGTAGCCAGACGATTTCGACAAACCTTCCACCAAAAGTGCTTCAGCTTTGGAGGTATACTTAAATTCCAGAGAGAATTTCCAAAAAGCAAGGGGGGGATTTATGGATGAGGATGGTTTATCCGGTTTGGACAAGATCAAATCAGTCCAGATTTTGTGGTAACCACTCTTTACGGAATATTTACCGTTGGTAGTGAAGTCCCAAAGCTTAGAGTCCTCGGTGTCAGTCTTGGATATAGGGATACACGAAATAGACAATGCTTCTTCCTCACTTAAGACCTGCTTTAGTTTTAGGATACTCCACTTCCCCGATGTGGAGTTGATACCTTCAAATTATCGGCCCACGGGGGTTTGGGGGATTGGATACGAAAGTTGGGAGAATGGGGAACCCACTTGTCATTCCAAAAATCAACTATACGTCCATTGTGAATCTGCCAGCGCAAGCCTTTCTCCAAAACATCCCTACCTTGGATGATGCTAGACCAGGCCCAAGACGGTCTGTTTCCTTTGCGTGCATTCATAAATTTACCCCTGGGGAAATAGATAGCCTTCAGCATTCGAACCCAAAAAGCATTCGGGTTCTGGATCAATCTCCAACCTTGCTTGGCCAACAGTGCTAGATTGAAACATCGAAAATCTCGGAAGCCCAGACCCCTATGGCTTTTGGCTTTACAGAAATCATCTCCCCCCACCTAATGGATTTTCATGTCTTCTGGAGAGCCAGACCAGAAGACTTTCCTGATGTTGCGGTTCAGATTTTTGCAGAATTTCTTCGATAACAGGAAACAAGACATAGCATAGCATGGAATAGCCTGAACAACATGCTTAAGCATCACCTCTCTGCCCGCCGAATTTAGTCTCTTTGATTTCCAGCCTTGCATTTTAGTAAGTGCTCTTTCATTGAGATAAGAGTATGCTTCCGTCTTTGATCTCCCCCAAAAAAACGGCAGACCAAGATATTTTGCGTCCATATCCATAAGAGGGATCTGAAGGTGGTCACATAAAGCCCTTTTGGTGGTAGGAATAGTATTGGTGGAGAAACAAACAGAAGATTTGTCAAAGTTTATCAACTGTCCTGAGGCTAGGCAGAATTGATCTAGCAAGGCTTTAATATGGCTTATACTCCTAGAGTCTGTAGAGGAGAAAAGAAGTGCATCATCAGCAAAGAGAAGGTGTGATAGAAGAGGGCAGCCCCTTTTTATGATGATACCAGAGAAAAGATTGTTCCTGGCTCCATTTCGGATCATAACAGACAAGACATCAATCACTAGAAGGAAGAGGTAAGGGGATAAAGGATCACTTTGTCTAAGGCCCCGATGAGGTAAGAAGGAAAATCTCTCTTTGCCATTCGCTGTCACCGAACAAGAAACCGTGGTTACAATTTGGAGGACCCAGTGAATCCATCTCTCATCAAAGCCCATAACACGCATGACTTCTGCCAAAAAATCCCACTGGACTCTATCGTAAGCCTTGCTCAGGTCAAGCTTTATTGCAGCATAAGAGTGTTTTCCTCTCCTGTGGCCTTTTAGGAAATGAAAAGCTTCATGGGCCACCACTATGTTGTCTTGGAATTGTCGGCCAGGAACAAATGCAGATTGGTGAGGGGATATAATCTCATTCAAAATCTTCTTTAATCGATTTGCCATAACCTTAGAAATAATCTTGACAGAAAAGTTACAGAGGCTGATTGGTCTGAAATGTGGCAAGGCTTCTGGGTGAGGGACTTTTGGAACCAAGACAATATTGGTATGATTGAGTTTCTTGAGGAGATAGTTCCCACTAAAAAAACTTTTGATTGCTGCACATGTATCACCTTTAATCACCTCCCAAAACTTTTGGAAGAAAAGCCCTGGAAAACCATCTGAACCGGGTGCCTTGAGGGCGCCCATTTGGAAAGCTGCAGCTTTTATCTCGTGATCCCCCACGGGCCTTAACAGCAAAGTATTCATCTCCTCCGTAATTGAGAGAGGCACATGAGCAAGGACAGGAGCCATATCCCTGGGGCCATCATCGTGAAAGACTGAGGAAAAGTAAGAGGCTATTTCCTGATTAATACCATCATCTGTATCCTTCCAATTAATATTTGCAGCCTTCAACCTCAGAATTTGGTTCCTTTGTCTCCTTTGAATCATTGAGGCATGAAAGAAGCTGGAATTTCTATCCCCGTAATTCAACCAATTTACCCTTGACCTTTGGTGGAGATACATCTCTTCTCGAGCTAGGACCACCTCAATTGCCTCTTGAATACCCGCTTGGACAGCTAAGTTCTCATTAGAAGGGGTTAGTTGCTGGACATAAGTAAGTTGATTCCTTAACTGACCAAGGCGAATTTTATTATTCCCAAACTCCTTACAACTCCATTCCTTGAGAGCTTTCCTGAGAATTTTGAGCTTAGAATTCCAACGAAACATGGCTGAGCCCTGAACTTGAGAGGACCAACTAGCTTGAATCACTTGCAGACAGTTGGGGCTGGTCACCCACATAGATTCAAACTTGAAAGCTTTGGGCACACGAGAAAGAGGAACACAGAATTGTAGAAGAAGGGGGGAGTGATCAAAACCAATAATTGCATCCTGGAAGACTTGAGCATAAGGGAACACAAGACGCCAGTCCACATTGGCAAGAGCCCTATCAATTCTCTCTCTAATGTTATCCGAGCCCACTCTATTGTTGGTCCAAGTATAGCTAAGCCCCTTGCATTCAAGATCCATAAGATAACAGTCTGAAATGAGGGTGTTGAAGGACTGCAATCTTGAGGCAGGAACAGGACGGCCTCCCTGCTTTTCCAAACACGAGGAAACCTCATTGAAGTCCCCTATGCAGAGCCAAGGTAACGAGGACGAGTTGCATACACTCCGAAGGTGAGACCAAACAAGGGATCTAACTCCAGGGTTTGGGTTCACATAGACACAAGAAAGCCTCCATTTATTTACCCCACCGGGTTGCGAAACTTCAGCGTAAATAAAAAACTCAGAACTGGTAATAATATTAATAGAGATAGAATCATCCCACCAGAGAGCAAGACCCCCAGAGAGACCAACCGGATCTACGTAGAAAAAATTATTCAGATGGGTCTTATCCCTTATTTTGTCAACAACCTGTGACTTATTCTTAGTCTCCATAAGGAAGACTAAAGAGGGACGATGGGCGTAGCACAGCCCTCGAATATTCTGGAACGTCAGAGGTCGCCCCAACCCCTGAACGTTCCAGGAGATCATCAACATTTATCGTGTGGCTGTGTCAGGCCAGCCACCAACGCCTTTTTGTCATCCAACTTCCCATGATCTGATTGAGGGGGATCAACAGAGTTGATAGGGGTAACTTCCACCGGATAAGCCAAAAGATCAAATTGAGTCTGATTGAAGGAGGAATTGACCAGAACATCACAAAGCTTTTTTCCTTTCGACGAAGTACCACCCGCCCGATGGTTAAAAACTCTACGAGTTCTCTCACAACCCGTAGAGTCGGGCAATATAGTCTCACCATCCACTGTTGGGATATCAATTTCATCAATAGGAACAGAGCGCCTAGCCACCAGATTAGGGTTATCGGATCTCTAAAGTTTTGAAGGGAGGGAGAACGACGGGGAGGAGGAGGGTGTTTTCCGTTTTAGACAGAGGAGGTTTTCAAAGACAGTGGAGAGGCCCACCGTAAGGGTACTTGGTCGAGAGACCGGGCTTTTTTGGGCTAAAATGTGGGAGGCGGAGGGAGGGCTAAAGGGTGGTTCAGAGATGATTAAAGGAGGAGGGTTGAAGAGTTGGCTGGGACTTTTATGGAGGATATGGGTTAGGGGAATAAGAGGTTCTCCATGAACTGGGCTATCGGGGGGTTCTTCGACAAAATAATCTGGCTTTGGAAAAGGCCCAGAAGGACCAACTTGGGCCAAATTTGAGGCCCGGGGGGAGAGGGGTAATAGGCCCACCCACAGGAGGCAAAATAGGATAGGATTGGGAAACGGACAAAGGAAAGATAGGATCGTTACCTCTTTTGTCCTCAGAGCGCACAAAGTGGGAGGTGGACGGACACGTGGCCCAAATAGGCTCCTCTGTACCGATTGTCAACTTGCCATGCACCATGCTCGTGGATTCACCCAATGGCGATGAGATCCGTACACCATCAGTACCCTCCAGAGCAACATTCTCAGGTGGGTCACGCGCCACCTTATCCAAAAAATCCTCCACCACAAGAAGGTTTTCCGACGAAGAGCTTGGGGGAGACGGAGCTCTGGTGCCCTGGTTGATTGTCTCAATGATTGAAATTTCCGCCCGCAAATAACTTCCATACTCCAGGTTAGAGCGATCCCCAGCAGACCCTTCACTACAATCGTTCATACCATGGCCAATCTTCCCACAAACATAACAGAAGTCCGACAGCCTTTCATATTTGAACTTTATCCAAAGATCTTCTTTCCCTTCACGCTTGAGGAAGAAGCCCTTCTTCAGTGGTTTAGTGATATCGATGATAACCCTCAAACGAAGGTATCCCTGAAATCTTGCCGAGGAGAAGCTAGTATTCCCCTGGACAACTTCTTGCCCAATCATGCTAGCAATCAACGAACCGTGTTTTTTGTTCATCTGACCCAAGGGAAGCCCATGGACTTGAACCCAGAAAGGAGATGAGGAAAAGTCCAGCTCCTCCACCGATTTATCATGGTCCCATCTTGTAAGAAAAAGAAGGCCTCCCATCACTGACCATGGAGCTTGTTCTTTAATCTTGATGAGATCCTTCTCTAAATCAAAAGTAAAAGCATAAAGACTATTTTTCCATACCGAGATGGAGAAATTTCCCCTCGTACGCCACGCTCTGTTGATAATGTTGAAAACGCCTTGACGGTTTGGGCTTTGGTTGGAGATGATTTTTCCAACGAGAATGAAGTTTGGGTACTCATTAGAGCCATTTGAGCTCGCATCCAAAGAAAGAGACTCAGGGGAGGCGGCCATTGCAAGAGAGGTTAACAAGGTTAAAAAAGGAGGTGAAGAGAAATAGAAAACCGAGAAGAGTGGAGAAAGGAGGAGAAAAAGAGATAACAGGAAAGAGAAAATTAGCTGGAGAAGAGGGTGAGGAGGGTAAAGAAAAGAGGAGGGGGTCTAGGGATAAAGGCGGCACAGCCCTACCCAGGGATGGTTCTCACGAAAGTAGAGAGAGAAGCTCTCATTCTAGAGAGAGAGAGAGTTAATGCACGCACGCAATGAGTAAGGGACAATCCAAATTAAAATACTGAACTCTAAAAATGGACGGAATGAGTACTTAAAAATACATCATTGTTTAGAAAACTAGATTCGAAGGCAAAATAGAGTAGGAAAACAATGAGAAGAGAAGAGAACAAGTTCGTTCATATTGTGCAATAAAACTTCCTAAAACGTCTTTGTTCCTCTTTTACGAGACTTGTCTACTACGGAAACTGTTCCCAAAGAGTTCTATGGGGCGTAACCAGTATTTCAGCTTGATACAGATCAACCTACACAAAACCCAGTCTTTCATTGAAATCGTTGGTTTTCCCCTACAGCTGCCTGTCTTATTAGGCTATTTGTGTACTTTTTGTTGTTTTTTTACCTTTTCTGTTACTTGTATTCAGTAGAGTCCTTTGTTCTTGTACTCGTCTTTCGTAGCTGCCATATATGCTATGATATTATAAGTTTCATGTCATTCTAAAAATAAAGGAAATGTCATGTTCAAAAAAACCAGGAAGTCGTTTCCGCACTGGATAATCTTACCAAGCAGAGAAAGAAATGAGCAGGTAGGGTGTGAAGGTGCCACGAGGGAAAATTCAATATCTTTACCTACCTACATGCCAATAGAGATGTCGTAGAGAGCGTTCATTTGATCAACCACAACAATTTCACAGTTTTTGCTACACAACCATCTCTGTCCATATATCCCCTTTCACATCAGTACAAGCAAAACATTTCTGCATGGTTGACTGTTTTGGAGGAATTCTAAAAAATGAACTGTTAATCAACTCAGGATCAAGAAGGATCCAAAATTGGGCAAAACTCTGATGGTTCCACAGCTGTAACCATTTTCTACTACATGCTCATTAATCATACATATGCTATGCCTGAAAAAACCAATTTATGACAATCGGGTGCCAACCCTCGGGAAATAGTTTGACCTGTCACTCAAATGGTAAGAAATCAGTTAACATGCCAACGTCTACAACTGAAGACAGACAGTGTTCACTCTATTACCAGACCACAACAATTTGCAGTTTTAGTGTCAACATGATCTCAATCAATTAACCCCTTTGGCATCAAAACAAAGATGGCACTTTATAGCCACTTCTTTGATAACAATTACCAGGCAAAACAGACAAATTTCACAACTCTACCACAAGGAAGTTTACTACTGATGGAAGAAGGAAATAATCAAAAACTTGTTCACTCAAGACCAAAATCTGGCCAAGTACAAATGTTCAAAACTTCCAATCAAAAATAAAGGGAAAAGTGCCTTCGAACTGACATACCACAATCTAACGCCAAGTTCTGCCACACGCTATATTAGCACTAAAGAAAATAACTCCACCAAAACTCACATCGCAGTAAATGCCTTCTTCCCAGTACCAGAAGAACCAGCTGGAATCACCTTCAGCACGTTAAACCTCACTGTCTTTGACAATGGCCTGCAAAATGGAGCACAACCACATGCTGAGAAAAGCAGTTTTCTTTACTCTTTTTTTTTTTTATTGGGGACAAAAAGGAAGCAGTTTTTACAAAATAATACAAACATCATAAAATTCCAAAGCTGACCTGCACTGGCCAATAGTAATATGGTCTCCCTCCTTCACACGGAAGCATGGTGATACATGAGCTGGAATGTTAGAATGCCTCTTTTCGTACCTAATGAAAATCAACATCAAACAAGTAAAAAATTTACGCTAAAGAGTGGAGAGAGAACGACAACAATAACAACAACAACAACAACAAAAGGAAAAGACAATCAGCTTTACCTTTGGTACTTCTTGACATAATGGAGGTAGTTCCGTCGAACAATTATTGTTCTCATCATCTTGGCACTGTGACAGGTTCCAGAGATTATACGACCCCTGATTGACACATTCCCAGTGAAGGGGCATTTCTTGTCAATATAAGTTCCTGCAAACAGAGAAAACAATAATTACTACATACTTTTAACACCATCAGACCAGGAAAGATTGACTACTTCTACAATGATGACCCTCCCTCATATGACAATATTAGCAAAACACACTACACCACAATAAAACCCTGACTGATGTAATCAACATTCAACCAGGCTTCTTCCCCATACCAAAAAATGTAGGGCCTACTGGGAGGAAAAGGGGGAGGGGGGTGTGTCACCGGAGCTTATCGAAGCACTTCACTGGACACTAACATAGGATAAACCCTGGGAGACGAAGTATAAAATGGGGGGAGATGACAGTTAGTCCAACCTAGCCTCCAATCCCATTAAACAAAGACACTTCAAGTATGCTGCAAACATTTCAATAACCCAACAAATGTGGCTCGACATAATCTCCCTACAGTAACACAAAGCATCCCCACAAAGATAGAACCTATGGTGGTGTATAGTCCATAGGATTCCATCTATTTCTATTTTTGAAATCCATCCTCTTGAATATTGAGGCTTCAGTTTGGTTTGGCGTAAGCACATACCTTCAAGCAAAAACCATTTCACCACAAGAAAATGCCAAATTGCATCCGTAGAAGTAAGAAGTGACGCTACTAAGGTCAAACCTCTTTTCAAGAAAAAAATTCCTTCAAAATTTTTCATAAATTAAAAGAGCTCAATGATATTTACTAAATTGTTGAAAAAAAATCAATTTTTCTTGAAAAAATTGTATTAATTCTAAGTCACCGTTCTGCTGCTGGACAAACATTTTGAGATGGAGGGAGTAATTTATTGTGTGGCCCTTGTATCTAATCACATGAGTACAATTTATTGCAGCCTTTGTTTCTAAAGAAATAAAAAAACAATAAAACAATATGGTGCTGATAACAGTCACAAGTTCTCCCAAACATAAGATACCAAAACTCAACATCTAGTATTTTCTTATTTAGTTTTCCTTAGCAACCACACGATGCCCTGGTCTGTTTCTGATATAACACTATC
Organism: Rhododendron kiyosumense; assembly: GCA_019656275.1. Lineage (NCBI taxonomy): Eukaryota > Viridiplantae > Streptophyta > Magnoliopsida > Ericales > Ericaceae > Rhododendron > Rhododendron kiyosumense. The sequence goes on from BPLS01000574.1 coordinate 715,992, forward strand.
AAGTCATAATTCTCAGTGTTCTAACGCCTAGGCCGACCAGTCCCCACCTAGGCGGTGCTCCGACACCTAAATTAGGCAGCCGACTAGTAGACGCCCCTCTTCTGCCCGACTAGCACCTAGAGATTTTTAGAACATTGATAATTCTGAACCACTAAGAAACGAAAATGAAGCTCCGAACCAACTAATTTCCCAAACTCATTTTCCACACGCATCAAAACAACAAAACAAACAACTGGCCATAAACACATGAGACGTATTACATCAGCCAAACAAAACCACTGAAACTACAATCAAACATACCAAAGTTCACATAATATGACCAACAAGAATGATTTCTTATTCAAAACATTAGCATTATAGTTTGTACCATCAATTGCTTCTCTGGGAGTCTTGAACCCCAAGCCGACATTCTTGAAATACCGATTGCCTCCCTTTCCAGGCCTCTTCCCCTTTCCTGTTTTCTTCGAGCTGCAAATACATCAATTACAATAAATGTGCTAAATCCTCTAAACCTCATTATAAAACCAAAAAAAAAATCTACAAATATCATACGGGAGCGACAAATGAAACTATACAAAATGGTACCTAAGGAACACCTTTGGCTGCTTCAAGAAAGCCTTCTCCGTCTGTATAACAAACACATATCGATCAGGAACATTAGAGAGGAGAGAGGGAGGGGGAGGCAGAGAGAGAGAGGTATACCTGTTCAGCCATGGTTGAGTGCGGGGAGATACAGAAAGGCAGATGGGATGGGAGAAGGAAGTGCGAGAGAGGCTGGAACGAAACCCTAGCGCAGCAGCAGAGCGAGAGAAAGTTTGATGTAGAGAAATGTTTATACTACTGGTAATAATGAAACCCTAGAGTACCGCAATGACGAGATTACCCTTTTTTGCTTAGGTTTTGATATGGTTGCGGGTCGGGTTTGCCCGTGGGAAAATGGGTTGACCGTATGGATTTTAAATGCCCTGGGAATCCATACGTCACTAGTTCGATTCCCTGGGCTGCCTTTCTCCAAACCATTTCTTTATCATTGATTGGTATACTAAAGTATAAACAAAAAGAAAAGAAAAAGGAGGAGCTACTAGGTGAGGACGTGAGGTTGAAGTTTTCTTTCCTCTAGGATAATTATAAAAAAGATTTTTTTTTCCTAATTTTCAATTTTTGGCGAGGTTTAGTTTTTAATCAACAAAAGCATTTTATTAAGAAATCCATCGCACTTAGAATTAACCCAAAAAAAAAAACAAATAATTTAAGCACGACCCAATAAGTTAAAAATAAACAAATTAAAGCAGAAATAGGAGAGTTTCACTCACTCTGTTTGGTTCACGTTTTTGGATTGAAAATTTTAAGTTAAAATGTAAAATTATGTGATTTGATGAGTTATTTTGAAAATGAGTGGGACCCCTGAGACTGTAGCCAGAAAAGAAAAAAAGAAAAAAGGGACCGTTAAAGACTTGGCAAGTTGGACACTTCTCATTACTCCCAACCATTCATCTCTCTCTGCAAAAGTCATCCCCTCTATGTACAGCTTCTTGTTTCTAGCTGGGGATACAGGAATTTCTGCATTTCCTCTGTCCCAACCATCTCTCTCTCTCCCTCACTCTCTCTCTCTCTCTTCAATTACGCCTTCCCACCCCATCCAACGTTAATTCATCCCAACTTCCACAAGCTTATTTTGTAAAGTCTACAGAGAACGAATCTAGCGCAGAAAGGGTGGGAGTGGTGGAGCCCATGTTACTATACACCACTAGGTTCAACAGTCAGATTTTAAAGTTAAACAAATACATCCTTGCCGGCCTTGGAAAGCTCTTCTGGCCCCACACTTTTTTAGCATTCAAAAACAACTTCCTGAAATAAAATCTCAGAATCGGTTCCTGAACAAAGTGACTATCTCTTTCTTTTTTATCAAGAGACGAGCCCCGTGATATTTAGCACATACAACAAAGTGGATCGAAAATGAGTTGGGCAATATGTGAGTCAAAGATAAAGGAGTAAAAATCCTTGAGGGTAAACTAGATTCAAAACAAAGAAAGCATGGAAGGACCATATATTTTCTACACAAAAGGCAAAGAAATTAGAGTGGGGGAAAATCCTCTAAAATGGAAGATTAGAAGAGAGCGGTACAATGAGTTCTGAACTCCAGGTCTCCAAAACTCCAATCGCTCAGAACTAAAACCACACATCCTCTTTGGTTTTAGATGCAAGTTGTGTAAGAGGCAAAAGACAATGATTGTGGAATCAGCAATAGAAGGCGGTTATGGAACAAGCGATGGTTTGTTAGCAATAAGAGGAGGTTGTAGTCGATGGAAGAGAGGGCGGCAGCCTAGGATATTGGGGAAGGCTTAAGGAGGCCAGTTGGGGACCTAGGGTGGAGGAGGGCTAGCTTGGTGGTGGAGATAGTGGGGGTTGTTGAGAATAGGGGAAAGACGAGACAAATCCCATAATTGATATGAAAAACCCTCGCTGGGGTGCCCGTTTTGGAAAGTGGAAAAAGTACTTATTTTTAAATAAGTATTTTTTTTTGTAATTTTCACACTTAAAAATATTAGGTTTACTAAAATAAAAAAATACCTAATATGGATTTTATTTGAAAGATCTTTTATACGATGTAAAAAAAAAAGTAAAAATTATTTACGTAAACCTATTATTTTTAAGTTTAAAAATTACAAAAAAAAAATACTTATTTTTTTAAAAAGTTAGTGGAATGGGGCCGTGAGTTGACTGTAAATTGAAACTGCCCACAAAAGATAAAAAGATTCACGCACAATTGAAGTTATAGAGGACTTGATTAATTGTAGGAGCATAATATACAAACTAATACCAAATAACCACCCAATGAACCCACATCAGTTTCCCTCCCACTGCAACTTCTCCCCTGTCACAAAATCTACTTCTTTCCCCTTTGTTTCACCCGGTCACCCCTGAACATTACCTGTACCCATCTTCCTCTGTACACTTTGCACCATTTGACACTTTCCACACACAAGCTCGGTGATTCCTATTGCATCAAGCGTTTTGGTGTTCTTCATCATCCTCTGTGCAACTCTATAAGTCTACATGATGCCCTCATGGAGAGTTTTTAACTTTATGCTCTTCCTCTACCCATCGGACCAAATGATATTTATCATTTACATGTTATTAGACGCCGGAGCACACACGATGTGTGTTGATTGAACAAGCAATATTAAGCAGGGAGCTATTGTGCATATTTTGTCAAAATTTAACTTGCACACAAATCGCGTGTGCCTTGACCTCTAGTACCTTTTGAAGATTGTACGAGTACGATAATTGAGACATGAGTGTAAATTAATTAAGGTTATGCTTCTTGGATAAAGTAGGTCAAATTAATTACTTCCAAGTGCAAAATTCAAAATACAACTTAAGAGTTTTAGCTTAGGGAAAAGGACTTTTGACTTTACAAAGAGAGGAGAAAATTCAAAATACCTCCCAAACTTTACATTTAATTTCAATTTGACTCTTAAACTTTCAAAAAAATTAATTTTACTCCTAAACTTAACTTCCGTTAATTAAAATGCCCCCTCTGTCCCAATCTATTAAATGACTAGGGGGTGTTCCACTTTCCAAAAAAATATTTTTTGAAAAAAAAAGATAATTTCAAACTCAATTATAATGAAAATGAAAAATATTTGTTCAATTTTTTTTGCACCATTTAAAAGATCTTAATGAGATCTATCAAATAAGATTCATATTGGTAGAAAAATTATTTGCATAAACATATAATTTTTGAACTTAAAATTACTTTCTTTTTTCAAATTTTTTTTTTTTGAGGAAAGTGGAACACCCTTAATAGGACTTGTTGAGTTTTTTTTGGAGTTGGAAAAAGGGTGAGAGGGGGCGACCAGCGTAGCAACTTCCCATGGGCGTGACCATAGGGACTCTCAACCCGCCAACGGAATGTCCGGTTCGAGCCATAGCTACCGTCCGAGTGGACGGGCCATCACCGCGGCACCACTTTAGTGCACATCTGGTGAAAAGTCCCCCCCTTTAATTCACAGACGGGTTTCGAGTACATGCCGGGACTCAAACCTCCGCCTTCGTTAAGGGGAGTGGTGACCCTCACCAGCTGGGCTACCACCTCAGTGGTGGACTTGTTGAGTTGGATGTGAGAAAAACGTTAAGAGTAACAGTATAGTGACCAACATCTCTCTCTCTCTCTCGCACCCACTTCTTGGAGCATCTCCACCAGCATCTCCCTTAGACAACATCGGCCGATTCACTTTGATTCCGACCAAAGTTCTGTTGGATGACGACGAAACTTCGATTCTGACCAAAATTGTTCGATAACAATAGGAACTGTTGGACGACAAAAAATAGAATCACCATAATCAGACACCCAAACACCACCGCCAAGCAGATCAAAACAACAAACTTGGACCCATAATCACCATAATCTGACTTATTTTATCGTTGGCCCAAAAACGAATTTCGCAAATTTGAAGGTGACCACCCAAGCTGAAATCTTCACAAAATTCCTAAATTGAACTTCCCGTTCTCATAATCACCAAACCCCCATTTTTATCCTCCAAACCCCAAATCCTTATCCATAAATTTGCAAGTTGCAACCCACAAGTCGGATACCAAGATCGTAGAAGAAGAAGGGGGTGGGGGGGCTTACTATAGCGGAAAAGATTTTGACAAGGTGAGAGGCAAGACTGTTGGGTGAAGATTTTCAGGGTTTTGCTCTGGTAAGAGGCGAATTTGAAGTTCGATGAGAGAGAGAAAGAAGAAGAGAGGCCTCTGCCGGAGTTTGGTCGACGGGAGTTATGGTGGCTCCATTGATGCTTCTGAACTTGGAGGGTTCAGTTCGGAAGGAAGAACACACACAATGGGAGATGACAAGTGGTTTTTATTGGACGCGGGTTTGTGTTTATGACTTTTTCCCCAAATTAGGCAATGTCACCATTTAACAGTCACTGTAACGGAGAGAACAGTCCGCATCAGCAAAATCTGTTACCAACTTGACATATTGGGACGAATGGGACATTTTGATTAACAGAAGTTAAGGTTAGGAATAAAATTGATTTTTTTGAAAGTTTGGAAGTTTAATTGAAATTGAGCGTAAAGTTTATGAGGTATCGATCAATCCATTACCGAGTGCAATTTTGTTCACCCTCTTTAAAAGAGAGTGAACAATACATTTCTTCCTATTGATTGAAATGGTGTGAATCATTTTGTGGTGAGTCTACACCATTTCAACCAATCTATCTATCTATCAATATACTATAGAAATGTAGTTGTAGCCTAAAGTCTTTCGACTCTCAATCCCAAATTCCTAGAATTTTGAGGTTTTTTTTTTAAAAAAAAATAGTAGATGGAAAAACGTGGGAGTGAGGGAGGGGAAGAGAGAGATATGGGGAAGGGGGACGTGGGACTTGGGAGAGGGAGAGAGAAGAAATTAGAAGAAATTATTCAATGCCCCAGCAGCAGGGGTACTAGCACATGGTACTCTAAATTCATTTTACACCATACATGTCTTTTAGTGTACAAAATGAGACTAATGCTAACATGCATCGAACATGGGACCAAAAAAATATTAGATTATATTTTTTATCAATAGCGTTGTACCAGTTCGATACACAGGGTCAAAAAAACTAATGTTAATTTTTTATTCCATGTATTGAACGGGTATAATATTTGATTTTTTTTGTTACAAATTAATTTGATTTAATTTTTTTTGAAGTAATTTAATTTAATTTAATATTTGTTGCAATATGAGTCGTCCAGTGCCGAGTATGGACGGCCCGAATTGGCCCAACACTCATGTTGTTCTTGAGTGATAGCATGCACCCCGGGTTCCTTTTCTATCAACTAGCGTTGTTCTCGTTCGATGTACGAGACAAAATATTTGTGTGGTTCCGCTACAAAATATCGAGCTCACACAAAATTTGTTGTTGTTTGTCCCGTGCATCGAACGGAAACAAAACTCAACTCCCACTTTGGGGGAAAAAAAAAAAAAAACGATTTTCACTTTCCAGATTTGGTAGAGTGTAGCTGTGGAAGAGGCAGTGGTCAGCAAACAGTGGGAGAAGGCTATGGTTGGTAGTGGAGAGGGCGGGAGCTTGTTCGGTAGAGGAAGGGTTGAAGAGGCCTGCTTGGTGGAGAGGCAATGGCGTTGCCACGAATTTCATTCGGTAGGGCACTATTAAATATGATTTTAGAAATTTCTTATATCTTTTTCTTTTGATAACCGAATGTTCAGACCAACTTGTGCGCATATCAACTAATTCTAGGGTCATTAAATTAACAGCCAAACAAACGGATCTCTGCAACTAAGCGATAGAATTAGTCCTCTGGAATTAATCGAGGTGTGCAAAAATTAATCCGAACACTTAAATTAAAAAAAAAAAAATTATTGGAAATTATAGTGGGACCTGTGTCCCCACTAGTCGTATGCTGCCTCCGCCGACTAATTAGCCGCCTATAACTTACTTAGGGGTCCGAAGCGAAACGTAAATTTTGGGGGGCCTTTACATATATTTATTCAAACATAATATTAAAAGCTAAATCAACCAAGAAAACTGTACAAATACAAAACTTCCAAACTTATCCTTATAACGAAATACATTTTACCTGTTTTTTTCCCCTCATGAGCCTCAACCCTTAGTAGATTTTATATGTTTTTACTCTATTTCTTCTTGTATTATTTATTGACATTGGTAGCTCTGGACAGAGTTCAATGAAAAAATAAGATTCACATAGCGACCCCACTTGATTGAGACAGAAAACTCGATTTTGTTTGATTTGGGTTGTTTGACTTGAGAATCAAAAACAAAGCAATCCCATAGAGAAAAGGCAAATCATTAGGAGGCTCATGTTGCTTTAAAAAATCTTCAACCAAGTACCAAATGTGCTCCTATCCCACACCAAATTTACAGAAAGCAAACATTTTACTCTACAGTCTCATAGAATAATTATGTCTTCCTTGGGCCCACTTTTGGGCTTGGGATTGGGGGCCGTAGCTTCTTTGGCCTCTCCTAAAAGCCGGCTCTACATGGTGGAGAAATCATTCCATAACATTTGGACAATATATTTCTTGTTGCACGCATTCAAGATTTTTACACTTACTAAACTCATATGGATAGGTGGGGTTTATACTCATGCCACATATAGATTAATTTCAGATTATAGGTTTCGTTAATACTGCAAAACATGCAGGAAATATCAGGTTGATTAATCAAAATTGTTCTTTCTAATTCTAAAAACAAACTAATTAAGTATTTGTATTGGCCAATCAATTATAGCCATTTGGTGCACTTAGAACCCTTCTCATGAAAAGTAACTTTTACACTGCTATATACAGTAGTATAGATGAGATGGTTATACGCATCTCTTCAGCGGATACATTTAGAATTTTTGTCCATTGAGATCGTGCGAATTTTGAAATTTTTTCTTCACAAGTGAGCTCAAAGTTAAGCCAGCCAGTGGCGGAGGGAGTTCATGACAAGTCGCATGTATTAGATTTTGCCTCCACAGATACGAATTTCTGGCTATGTCACTAAAGCCAGCCTTTACTAAATGAAAACTTTATATAAACATGTTAATCGCGTTCAATTTTCTAATTAAACAAACTGAACTTTGATTTGCTTACTAAGTTGACTCGAAACTACTAAACAAAATAAAAGATTTTCACTCAAATAGTGCATGAAATATCTAGACCGGTCCATATTCTGTCTCTACAAACTTTTTTAACAAGTTCAATAAAGTCAAACGAGATATCTACGCACATATAATGTATTCCTAGTTAGTTTGTAGAAATTGACCCTGTAATCCTTCAAGTACCTAATCTTGGATTTAGGGGGAGAGTAGAATACGTACACAAAATAAATATGAAAATAGAGAAAATAAAAAAAGAATATTTCTAAATTTAAATTTTTAGTTTTTCTTGTGGAAAGATTAATGAAAATGGAGTACAAATGTGTCAAAATTGGTTATGCAAAAAAGTGATTATTCATGGAAAATCTACCCTTCAACTTTCCATTTTCCTTCAAATTCAGGATCTAGACATTTGTGATGAATGAATATATTCCTCTTGCATTTGTTTGGCACCAACCTTTTCAGGCTGACTTCTTTACGATTTCTCCTTTCTAGGCCCCCATTTGAATAGTAGTTGTTTGTATGGTTTTGAGGGATGAATTTTTGGGTAATGAGTCGGGAGATCGAGATAGATAGAAAGATAGGGTAATAAGTGGAGAGAAATTTATTGAAAATCATGTACAAAGAGAGTAAGAAATATTTTGAGATCTCAAGAGAACAATATGACTAGGAGGTCTTGAACCCTAAAAAAATAAAAATATTTTTAAAAAACTTGTTAGAAAATTTTGAGCGGCCAAAAACTAGGGGTGCATACAGTCCGGATTGGTCCAGTTCTCTAGAAAATTAGTAACAGAACCATTTCAAACGGTTTTAGAAAATTGGGAACCAAAACCTAACCAATATATGCGTAGAACCTAACTAGAACTAAAATGCAAGACCGGTTCGGTTTTGATTCGATTCTGATTTTATCCAATTAGCATCCAAACACTTATTTATATGAACACGCAAAATTAAAATTTAAAGAACCAAATAACGCATAGGTAAAATAAAATTCAAATTTTTATTAAGAACTTTCCTAACAAATAAGATTTCATCCCTAAATAAGTTAACTTTAGCAAAGAAAATATTAATCTACCAAATCCAAATACATATTTAATTACACACACATGTATGTTTTTTTATATATATATTAGTTCTAAATGGTCTGATTCAGTTCTACTCACGGTTCTTTAATTAAAAACCCGTAACTGAACTAAAACTAACGGTTCTTATTTTTTTGGAGCCATAACTTGACCAATTAATTGTAGAACTGGACTAATTGGGATGGTTCGGACTGTTTTCTTGACCACTCATACTAAAAACAATCTTCTAAGTTGTAATTGCAACCTAATGGTTGCACACATAATAGTGTTATTATATATAAAATTTGTTCAACTTATGAACAAAACCGACCTTAGCTCAGTTGGTAGAGCGGAGGACTGTAGTGGGAAATTTCCAATAGCTATCCTTAGGTCGCTGGTTCGAATCCGGCAGGTCGGAAATTATTTCTCCTCTTTTTGTTTCTTCCAAATTTCCAATGATAAATTGCAATATTAGTCCCTCTAGTTGTAGAAACATTTCACTTTTGTCTCTTTGGTTTCAATGTGTCTTAATTCGGTGTGAATGCTACTAATAAAACCTTGATGGAGGGTCTAATTAACATTTTTAGCCCTAAGTAGATGGAAAAATAGTTTTGAGTGTGCGTTACGAGGCCAAACAGAAAAATGTACTTGCAAAAATATTAATTTCCAACAAAATTTAGTGTAGGGTTTTTTGTTGGAATACAAATTTTGTTGGAAAAGTCAGAACTATGGAGATATTAATTTTTATATCTAGTGAAATATGGCTTGGGGGACTTTCGACATATTTATAGTTAAGCTCAATTGAAACAAATCTTTTCATTTTGCATAAATCGTACTCCGTAGTTGATTGATTTCTTGTATATTTTTTGCCTTGTTTTAGTAGATATAAAAGGTGGTTTAACCCCTCACTTATTAGGGCTTTTGGATAAGGTCATTATTACAATATTGTTAGGACAATGAACAAGTTTTCTTTTCTTATTATCTAGGCCAATGTCATGTACCGACATTTTAAGTACCAAAAAGTTCTGAGTTCAAATTGATAGACAAACATTGACACTCTTTATAGTAATATAATTCACGAACTCACTATCATTACTCATGAAAACCAAAATTTTTAATTATTGGGTAGAGATGTTGTCTAACCCTTTGGCAAAGATTTTTCTTTAATTGTCTAGACCTTTAGAAAAGAAAGGTGCCTTTTGACACCCAAAAAAATAAAAAATTAACGAAATTTAGCGTTGGAAAACAACTGAAAGTTGTAAGCTAGCGCCTAACTCGCCTATTGAAAAGGCGGGCCATAATATTGTTATTACTTTTATTATTGTGTGAGAACTAACATAAATTTGGAAACATAGAGAATATGGAGGTGTGAAAAGAGCACTGCTAGGTCTCTTTGGCAAAACTTTGTATCTTATTCGCATGGTCTTTTGATTGTTTTTTTCTTCGATTCTTACGATATTGGGGCATAATTTTAACATAATTGTGAGACCCTACTATCCCACATTAGGAAATTAGGAAACAACTATGTGGTATATAAGGATTTGTGAGTAGCTACTGTACGGCTCGAGATTAACCTTTTAAGTCACGTGGTTAGGTTGCTTAAATAGTTTTTGCCTTGATTTGAGGAATCAAAAAATTATAAAAACATCGGCAAAAATTGAAAAAAATTCATATAAGACAACGAAAAAGACCCCAAAACGCGAAAAAGTCAAAATTTTGGCTCTTTTTCGTAGTCTTATATAAACATTTCAACTTTGGTCTTTATTGTTATACTATTTCGATTCCTTTCGTTGAGACAAAACAATACTCCGTATATGATATAAAAAATTGACCCGAATCATATGAATATTAAGAAAAGATATACCCAAAAAAGGCCGTGCTACAAAAGTCCTAAGGAGTTGTCTAAAGAATCTTAGCTAGAGTTCTTTTCAAACCTCCATATTCTGTGTGTTTCCCGGGATTTGATTAAGAGGAAAAAAGGATGAGATTAAGAGGGGAAAGGATCAGATTCCTTGAGTGGGACATGCTTTTTTCCAATTTCTCTTTTTAAAAGTATTCAACTTAACCTTTTATTGGCGATTTAAATCCATATTACTTTGTTATTTTTATAAGGTATATATATGATGCATAAAAATGATCTGCTCAATATTCAGAGATCAAATGGAATTTGAAAACCTTAAATAAACTCAACCTGATTCCCCGTTGAATATATGTGCAAAGTGCCAGGTTCATGGGATTGGAAAATGTTACTATGTTGAACAAACAAAATGGGACTGCAAACGAGTTGGGAAGATTAGTTAGGTTTTGAATTTGATTTAGAAAACGTATTCGACTATTCAAGTTTGATTTGTTCATAGGAATTTCGAAATTTAAACATGTTTTGAAGCTCTGTATTTCTCAGAGCTTCAACGAAGTCTTGTCGCGATTCTTACACAAAATCGTCACCAGTGCATTACAGAAACACTCCATCCAACCCATCCCTTGTCCATCCCTTTATGAGAAAGGAATAAACTTATTTGAAGCAATGCGAACCTTACATCATCAACTTACACAGATGGCCTATGGGAATCTAAGTCCTTGTTCGCTTTTGGGTTTTGGATTCTAATTATTATCATATTTTTCTCTAATTATTATTCTCATTTTTCTCTCTATCTTTTTTCGATCATTGCCATTATTTTCAATCATTACTTTATTTTTCTCTACACTCGTTACCTACAAATTTAAATCCAAAATCCCTAAACGAACGGGGTCTTAGTGGCTCATGATTATAATCCTGCATATGTGCATACGCAATGACACAAAATGTGCGTCGTGGGACGGTGGGTTTATAGCATGGTTATCAAAAAGAAAAATGCACGTCGTTTTGGAGCACTGACAGAGCTGGAAGCGCCCATTGTTTCAAACATGAGAATTGGTTGCATTGACAATTGAGAGATACACCTTTACCAGATTCCTTGAGTGGGATTTGGTTCCTGCTTCTCTCTCTCTCTCTCTCTCTCTCTCTCTCTCTCTCTCTCTCTCTCTCAATACCCACAAGAAAATCAAGTTGGAATGTGAACACTCTGAAAAGAGCAAATTAAAATAAAGCCTGTACTTTCCTCATTCAATGATCATAGTAAGGAGCATCTAGTTCTTCACACTGTATAAAGTGCTGGAACTAGATTTTCGAGTATCAAACAAAAAAAAAAAAAGAAAAAGAATTGAACAAATTACCAAAACTTATAAGTTGTGATCCCAATTCATTAGCTTTTTGGTTGAAAGCACATTCCATTAAGCTCTCCATATTTTTCTTTCATTATTGCTCTTCTTCTTTCCTGCAAAAAAGGGCAATAAAAATGTCAACCATCATCATATGTCCTAACTGCCATAAACAATTACAGGGAACATGTTCCGCTATTTATCGCTGCCAGTTCTGCAAAGCCAAGATTTCAGTGGAGAAATGTGAGACTGTCCCAAAGGGACCTTTAAGCTTCCGTTGGACAACGAAGTTGTACGGAAGTGGTAGCCTTTGTTCTACTTCAGATCAGAAACCAAAACCTATCATGTGTAGTACTTCTGGACATCAGCCCAAGAAGGCTTTTCTTTGTGGAGTCAGTTACCAAAAGAAGAAGCACAAACTCAAGGGAACGGTTAATGATGTCAACAGAATGAAGTCTCTTCTGGTTGATAAATTTTGTTATCCAGAAAATGCTATTCGTGTGCTTACAGGTATAGTTGCATTTTCACTCCTATTACCTTCTTATACACTAACACTTTTTTGGCAGTCACTTCCACTAATGCTAAATCAGCTAAACCTCAATACAGACTCTTCCAAGAAAAAATGTTGCTGCTTCATAAATGGTTAAATCATTTTGGCAGGTATTCCTCATCGGAAAACTGTAAATGAGAATAACTTCGAATACATAACTTCCATACGCGCTTCATATGCTCCTGTGGATTCTACTCTATAGTAAAGCCGGATTATGAAGTAACAATAATCCTATGTGACCACAGTTTGGATACCGTGTGAGTTGTCCTTAATGGATTAATTGGTGGAACAGACCCCACCTGTCTTGCTTCTTACCAATGTAGGAATGACAACTCAAGTCGTATTCAAAACATGGTCATCAAATGTGGTCACCATAGCATTGATCATGATGAAAAATACATTCAACTTTTCCTGGAAGCATAATACATGAAGTTACTAGAACATCTTACGTAGGAAGTCTGATAAGCCACAATTGCTGAATATCCAGGGAGCCCTTTTGTATTTGTTCGAGTACGTAAATAAATCGTGAATACTGTCCAAGTAATAAATGCCCAACTTTCCTTTGGGTCCCCATTCCAATATGATCCCCATGCTTCATTAGCCACTCCTTCATGCCTAAACTGCATAATCACAAGAAAATACATACAACTTTCTCTTGGAATCTCTATAACGGTAGTTTAATTTGTATTTGGTCTATATGTATAAGCAGCTAAATATAGGTGGTTTCCTTAAGAAATATTTGACTGAGACCAGGTTAAAGATGTTCGAAATAGTTGTTTCAGCTTATTATAACTTCTGAACAGTAGCCCAAGAAAGGAAGCTTACCTCCAAATTCCAATAATTCTCATATGCGAACCTGAAACCAGATTTTAGATACACGGTAACATGAAACAGCGAGTGTTTGCGTTTGTGCTGCATCCAGTTTATGCATCATAAACCTGTAAAGAATGACCAAGAAAGAATCATTTGCTTAAAAACTGTACCGGAATTCTGATTCAAAGGACCTTGCAGTTCCACTAAACAAGTCCTGTCAAAGAAGAAAGATTCCATGAGTCTTCACGGAGAAGGATTTTAATTCCATAATTCCATTCTCCCTCATATGCTTATATTCAGATTCCAACAGTTTTTTGTGCTGAATGTCTTTATGTTTCTTGTCTCCTCGTGTTCAGTTTTATTTCTGATCAGATAAGAGAAGGGTAAAAACGAAAACAAAACGTAATGCTTATTTTGCTAGAAAAAATAAAGCATTGAGCAAAACTCAAAAATTCAAAATGAATGCAGTAAAATGTCTGATTATTTTTACTTCGTAACAGATGCAAGACTTCGAGTTACCTAACCTATAAAATGCATACTGCTTGTTTTGAGTTGTAAAAATGCAAAACCAAATTGCAGAAGAGCAGAGTGACCCAAATCTTACTCCAACAAAGAAGAACATACAAAAGGCCTTGAGCTGGCTTGTGGAGGGCTGCAAGTCAGGGGACACCTTGGTCTTTTACTTTTCGGGGCATGGATTACGACAACCTGATTTTAGTCAAGATGAGATTGATGGCTATGATGAAACTATCTGTCCTTCTGATTTTATGACAGCTGGCATGATATTTGATAATGATATCAATACCACCATTGTCAAGCTACTGAAAAAAGGTGTCCAGCTTCATGCTATTGTTGATGCCTGTCACAGCGGAACCATTCTCGATCTGGAGCATGTTTACAACAGCAAACGGTAAGTTTTTTGAGTCTTGAGATAGTCTTCAATACAACATTATACGTTAAAAGGAATCTCCAAGGTCGTCCCAAAGAGGAAAAAAAAAAACACGGCGTTGAGATGCAGATTTGATTAGTGCACAACTGCACATCCAATGTGCTATTTCCATCAAAGTGTTGAGAAAAACGAGTTCATATATATTCAGGGGGAATGCACATTGGAATTATTCAAATCTGATATGAAATGGAATGGTTAATACAATTTCCTTTGGTTGGATGGTACCAAGGATGGAGGAAGAGTGTGATAACAGGAATCAAGTGACCCCACCAACTTTGTAAAAGTTATAATTTTTTTTTTGTACTAGTCTATGCACTTGACCCCTTAAAAATTGTTCCAAAGACTTCACTAAATTGGCTTTCACCATCGCCAAAACACAAAACCCAAGTCTTTTTTACTTACTTTTATGCAGAAAACCATATATGGCTGTTGGTATTTGACCAACCACCTAAACTTTAGCAGATTTTGTCCATAACATGTTGAAACGTGTACATAATACGATGGTTTAGATTATTTCTGGCTCTGCCCCTGCATTATTGTGACATCGTAATAACGGGTACTCTTAGTTTGTTTGTCATAATTGGATTTCAACAGGAAAAGTTGGGTAAATAACAAACCTCCATCAGGTGCTAGCAAAAGTACAAATGGTGGACAAGCCATCTCTCTGAGTGCCTGTGCCGATGATCAGATGGCTGCTGATACAAGTGTAAGATTTGACTTCCTTTGACAATACTGAATTCTTGAAGAAAAGCCAGAATTATTAGAATATGAGTCCACCCATTTAGGCTGCTGAAGCCAAATTTTAGCCAAAAAAGAGAGAGGCAATATGATGCTCTACCCATAAGTCAAATTGAGATTAAAATATGGCAAAGCCATCTTTTGGGGCCAAATTTGGCAGCAATATTGGCTTTCTCAAATCTGCCATATCATTCAGGCCAATAGATTTGCATCAAAAAATGAGAGGAGTTTAATTCAATGGTCTATATGTGAGATTGTACCAAAAATGACTCGAGCGCATCAACATGACTATTTCAGTCTTTTTAAAAATTAGTATAGGGAAAAGCTCCAATACACACCCTGTATGACTAAATATGTTACAACTATTTTGGACAAATGTTATGCCTCTAACTGGTAAATACAAATATTATGCCTCTAAGTAGTAAATGTTATGCCTCTAAATGATAAATGTTATGCCTCTCAAAGGTTAAGGGAGCATATGGTATGAACCGTTACGCCTATTTGGTAAAATGTAATGCCTAAAATGTTACACCTATTGGTAAAATGTTATGCCTCTCAGTGGTAAATGTTATGGGTGAATATCGTATGCTAAGTGTGCACGGTAGCTGTTCCTGATAGGAAGTCATATTACAGCTTTGATGAAATAATTTTGACAATAAGTATAAAAAAAGAAAGAAAGAAATAATATTGACATTTAACTGGTGTACTTGCTCTTTGGAGTGATTTAATTTTGATACAAGAAGTTTTTCATTTCATATTAGTACTGACACACCAGACTGATTCCCATAACTCCCTACTGGATAGATAGTTTTTATCCTTGTTTGTTTCAAAATATGCAGGCCTTCACAGGAAATGAAATGAATGGTGTCTTGACTTTCCTTCTGGTCCAAACAATTCAAGAAAATCCCAATATAACATACGGTGGTCTACTCAATAAGATGCATGAGAAGATTGTGCATGCTAATAAACATGGATGCCTCAATGCTCCATTCCTAAATAAGCTGTTCCGAAGAAAATTACTACAGGTCAAGTATCTTTTCTCTTTTCGCCCAGACTCTCTGGTGCCAATGCCGGTTCGTGAAGTGGAATAATCATGAATTTTGTTGGACAATGTCCACTTCCACTTTGGTCATACTAGAACCACATTCTAGCATATGATTGAACTTAAATACTAAACCACTCACCTTAATTAGGCTGCATAACAGAATCAGAAGTCTAAAAACTGCTTTTTGATTCAAAGGAATTTCCCATTGAATAAGAGGTAAAGTTCATCGTCAGCAGCAATTTTCTGAGGAGCTTCATGCCTGCAACTAATAAAGGTCACCCATGAACAAGATTTTGGTAGTGTTATCAGTCAGTCTAACAGAATTATAGTAGGTTCCTATTTAACTCACACACCAACCAAGCTTTGTCCAATATATAAGTTGGGAGTAGTTTTGAAAAGTACTTTTAAGTGCTGAACCATTTATTTCCAGTAACTCACACACCGTAGTATTTTGTCATCAAGAACTCAGTCACACTAACTGCCACACTTCTGACCATGTTGATGTCTAGAAGTAATATTGCTTAACTGATTTCGTTATTACTTGGAGTTATGCAGGAATGTCAACTATCATCTTCAAATGAGTTTGACGTTGATAAAGAGGCATTCAAGTTATAGACAAGTGCAGAGGAGTTCAAGTTATTTGATTCATCGATGCATGAGCATTGGTCCAAATTTTTCCTATTTACTTTCAAAGATCCGTCAATTGCAAACAACCCCAATGAGCACAAACTCACGGCTATGCTGTGAACCAAGCCGCTTTTCGGTGGAATTACATCATTAGCCCTCCATAATTTGAAGTTTTCCAATTCGAGAGTTTTAATTTTCTCACCTTGGAAATTCCATTTTGATCTAGGCCTTTTGGAGAACGTTTATCTTTCACTCGTGCTTTCAAATTAATTACTTTTCTTAGCAAGGTTTTCCTTTCTTAAGTTGATTAGTAGTATGTTTACTTTTACCTTTATCATATATAAGTTGTAAGCCTTAGAGCTGGAGGTTTCATTAATACTATTGAGTTTCTTTAAGAGAGAAAATCTTGTCATAATTATAGAAGAGGTTTAGTGTTTTTAGCTGCAACATTCTGATGCTGTCACATACTCTACACGGCGCCATTCAATCTACAGGTATTAGAGAAACTTCTCTGTGTAGTTAGAGTAAATGAGAATCCTTTATTATATTCCATGTCGACATGGTTTTCCTTTTTGGATAAGATTTAGTTTTAGAGACGAGAGCACAATGTACGTCTTACGTTCAGTTAAGTAAGGATTCAACTCAATCACTCGTTTTTCGTGTAACAGAACCTAAATGTGCCATAGGTAAAAGGCAGGGGCAAGAGAACAATGCTCACCCATATTTCTAGTAAAAGACCCACTACTCGGCTTTTCAAAACCTCAGCGCTCCATATTGCGAACATGAAACTAGAACCGGAGAATCTCAACTAAATGAAATTGGATGTTACTTATGCTTGGCTAGTTGATTAACTAGATACAATGAATACTGTGGTACTTCGGATTTTCCCGACCAGCCAAGAAGTGAACTCTTCTTCATGTGCTTTCACTAGATTTTCCTTTTACCTGTCATATTATTTACCCTCCACAAATTTAACTTCCGAAAACAGTGTAAGTCAAAATAAAATATTCCTAGTGCAATGGCAGTACATTCAGTATGTAAATGTCCGTCTTTGTCATAACTTTATAGCTGAAAATGGTCTGGTTGAATCTATGCCTTAAGTTTTTTTTTTGGATAAATGATGCATTTTATAACCAACCAACCAAAAGCCACAGGGATAGCCCCACTACACAGGGAAAAAAAACTGTAAAAAAAAACCCTCTTACAAACTACAAAAGAATCAAACCACTTTTAACAAGTGGTAATACCTAAAATTCGAGGAGAGATATTCCAAAGATGACAAAATCTTTGGTTTTCCGTTGAATTAGGAATATGTTTCCAGGAGCTGACCCGAAGTCTCAAATTGTCTTCTATGCGAGCAAAAATCACATCGGAATTCATTGGCCTTCCCCCAAACACCCTAGAGTTTCTCTCAAGCCAAATGTAATACACCCCTGCACCTAAAGACAGCTTGAAGAGGAGTGCTTGAAAGGAATTACCTTTACAGTAACCAATAGCCCATAGAAGTTCGTCATCCCAATTTCTTGGCCTTCTGTGAAATTCAAATCGGCTTAGAACTGAACGCCAAATCTATCTTGAGAAATTAGATTGAAAGAATAAATGATTGGCTGATTCATCATGCTGAGAACAAAGACTACAGAGGGGGTCAATAGGCAGTCCCCACCTTTTGAGTCTATCTTTAGTGGCAAGCCTCCTCAAGCAAGCAATCCACAAAATAAATGCCCACTTGGGGACATTTTTTGAGAACCAAACAATTGAAGACCAACACACCTTGGGTCTCCTATTTCTCAGAGCTTCCCAAGTGTGCTTAGATGAATAACTGCCAGTAGGGGAGATGATCCAAGTAATCACATCCTCCCTATCGTCATGTGGGATGAAAGAGTCAAGAATAGAATTTTGAATCTGCTGAATAATCCTATTACGAGGTCTAGGCCAATGCCAAGCACTGTTAGCAATAACAGAGTTGACTTTATCATAAAGAGAAGGGCCCAGCCTGGATAACGTTTTGTCATCAAAGAGTTTGTAAAGAGGGCCATTTGGATGCCAATTGTTCAACCACAAGAAAGTGGCCTTCCCATTGCCTATTGTGTGCTTTACAAATTTATGCCCCAAATCTCTTAACTGAATGAGCTTTCTAACTGTCCAAGAATAGTCATGAGGAATGGCATGTACCAAAAGTTGCCGCCTTTTATAATATAGGTGTGAACCCATTGAACCCACAGAGTGTCCTCCTTTTTACTTAGAGCCCAGAGGTGCCTCATCATGGATGCTTTATTCCACAATTTCAAGGATTTGAAACCCAAACCACTTTCAGATTTTGGAGAACAAACATCCAGCCACTGCACTTTAGCCCCTGTCTTATTTAGATTAAGCCCAGACCAAAGAAATGCTCTAAGCAAGGCTTCCACCTCTTCCACAATTTTCTGTGGTAGGACAAACAATGAGCACCAATATGTTTGCATGCTGAAAGAATAGATTGGATTAACAAAGCTCTGCCCCCAAAAGAAAGAGATCTATTTGTCCAGCTTTATATTCTTTGCTTGGTGTTCTCCTTTAATTGCACACAGTCTTCATACTTCAATCTAGTAGAAATAAGAGGCACTCCAAGATACTTCATAGGCAATGAGCCCTCTGGGATGGGAAGCAATCGAAGAATGTCATCCTTAACCTCATTACTAACGCCAGAAAAGAATATAAGACTCTTCTGTAAATTTGGCTTCGACCCTGAAGAATGAAAAACTCATCCAAGACTTCCTTGATAATACCA
The DNA here is from genome assembly GCA_019656275.1 of Rhododendron kiyosumense. Lineage (NCBI taxonomy): Eukaryota > Viridiplantae > Streptophyta > Magnoliopsida > Ericales > Ericaceae > Rhododendron > Rhododendron kiyosumense. The sequence continues at coordinate 735,354 of BPLS01000574.1, forward strand.
ATAGAGGAGCAACCAGCTCCAGACAAGAGAAATAAGTCGTCAGCAAATGCCAAGTAGGAAATGGAGAGTTCACTACATTTGGGATGGAATGTAAACTACCCCTGAGAAATTTTCCTTTGCAAGATAGCATACAAGCCTTCCATAACCAACAAAAAAAGATAAGGAGAAATAGGGTCTCCTTGCCTTAGCCCCCTTTTCCCCTTTGAAGTTCCCCATTAATAACCACTGAATACATAGTAGTAGAGATGCATATCCTAATACAGGAAATAAACTGAGCAGGAAACTCCATTGCTATCATAACTTCAAACAAAAATTCCCAGTCTACTGAATCACAAGCTTTCATTAAGTCTATCTTTATTGCACATCTAGGAAGACCACAATCTCTTTGATAATTTCTAACAAGCTCTTGCATTAGTAAAATGTTGTCTGATATTGATCTGCCCTTAACAAAAGCAGCCTGAGCTTTGTTGATAATAAGAGGTAGAATGGGCTGAAGTCTGTTAGCTAAGATCTTAGTGATAGTGTTATACAGGACATTGCAACAAGCAATAGGTCTGTAGTCTTTCATTGTGTGGGGGCAGCTGGTCTTAGGAATTAACATAAGGGTAGTGGCAAAGACATCTTTAAGAAGATAACCTGATCGAAAAAAATGAATGACAGAATCATTTACCTCTTAGCCAACCAAACTCCAATTCCTTTGAAAGAAGTTGGCATTGAATCCATCCGGACCAGGTGATTTATCACCGTTAATAGAGAAAATAGCCACTTTCACTTCTTCAGGAGTTACAGGCAATACTAGCTGATCTTGGAAGGATGGAGGAACAGTAATCTCTCCCCTTGCATCTTGTGATCAAACCTAGTACCCAACAACTTCTGATAGAACCCCAAAATTGCTCCTTTTTACATCATTAGGATCCTTCAATCTAGTACCAGCCTCATTGCAGATTGATAAAATTTTGTTCCTCATTCTATGACTAGCAACTTTTTTGTGAAAAAAACTTGTGTTATTATCACCCAACTTAAGCCACTTCACTCTAGATTTCTGTCTGCACCAGGCCTCTTCAGCTACACTAAGCTCATTGAAATTAAGCAAGCATAACCTTTCAAAAAGAATTAGTTCTCTAAGCTTTAGAAGTAATTATAAAATGAATTAGCTCTCTCTCTCTCTCCTTCTCTCTCTCTCTGGAGAGTTTGAATTCAATAGAGTCAATCAAGACAGTTTTGAATCTTCTGATTCTTAGTAATAGAAGACCTTGTGAGTTAGTAAATGAATTTCATTTCTTGAAATGGTTCCATTACATGATTGGAAATTTGGATATAAATAATGAAATTGCCATACATGATGCTATACAAATTTCACTATGATCAAAACTTAATCAGCTAGTTGACCTAATGACACATACCCGATACTAACTAGGCATAACATTTGAATGGGCTTGCATTGGCACATCTAGGCCTGCCAATAAGGGGACTCATTGATTTTTACTTCTCAGGCCATGGATTAGAACTGCGCGACTTTGATAAGATGAGGTTGACAGCTGCGAGAAATCACGATGCCCCACGTTATTGTGAGAGTATGACCACAGATTAATAAGTTCACTGCATCAATCTTTACCTGGAGAGGGGTTTACAAGTACTTGAATGACACAATGAGAAAGATTATACAGAAAGCATGGTTGCAAATGTAGTGTTCCCTGGTAAACAAATATATGAAGTTCGACATAGAATCAAAATTTCGTCATGGTAACATGGCATAGTGTGACTGTATCTATGTAACATCCAAGTGTTAAATATTATGTTGCATACTTGTATGACTGTAGACATAAATTTTGAACTGTAGAATTTACCCACACTTCGAAATCTATATCTCAAATATCTACTGTTCAAGCAAATAGTGTTGATTGTTTATATGTAGGTTCCTATTTCCGATTTGGATTTCAAATCGTTAATTACATACTATAAAAGTAAAACCTCCGATTAATGAAGAATAAAGAACAGGAAACAGACTAGAACAATTTAATTTTATTGATAATTGGGGTTTAAAACCCTTGTTTACATCAAAACAGAGAATATTTGATACATTTAGAGAGATTGGAACCCTTTACCTATCACTTGGTATACTTACTCTTACTGATCTTCGAAGTTTGCTGAAGATTGCAGGTGGTAATGAGCGAGTCGGTTGCTTGGTGGTTGTAGATTGTAGTGGTTTTGCTTGAATAGGGTATATTTTCTCTCTCTCTCTCTGTATAGTTTCTATGTTGAGGGAGAAGAGGTGTGTGTATAGCTTCTATGTTTGGGTGGAGAGTATGATGGTGAAGATTTGAGAGTTTTGGCGAAGAGTTGAGAGATGAGGTCTGAGATCTGAGGTCTTGAGGTCGATGAGAGATAGATGAGAGAGATATATGAGAGAGCGATCTGAGAGAGAGCTCTCTTCCTTTGATGATGGACCTCATATTTATAGGGGCCTCCTTCATCAGATGCTTGGCCGCCAAATAATTCCCTTGAATTTGAATAGTTATTGCCAGAGGATAGGATGATATCATATCTTCTCAGTCTCTCTAAATTTTGAATGTTGGTTACATTAGATGACAGCCATCTTGTAGTATTCTTTTGCTTCCACAGGAGTGTTTCTTGGGCTTTATGTACCAATTTGAGACTACGTTAATCTATATTTGGTTTGTAGGCCCTGTAAAATGCGGGCCTACATGGTTCAACCGAATATTTGATTTGTAGGCCTTGCGAGATATGGGCTTACATGATTCAACTGATTTGTAGTCCTGCTACTTCTTCCGCAGGCTCATATGTTCGTTAGGCTTGTCGGGTCAACACGTGTTTGTTGATTCGTGGGCTCGCTGGGTCAACACTTCTTCCGTAGGTTCATATACTCGTTAGGCTTGTCGGGTCAACATGTGTTTGTTGATTCGCGGGCTAGCTGGGTCAACATGCTTTCAGGCTCTTTATATGCTTTTTAGTCCGCAAGCCCAACATATGATATTCATCAATCTTTGGTTGAAATTTATGTGCCAACAAATGCCCCTCGTGAGTTGTGCAAGCAAGTTTTGACTTGCACGAGTCACGATCTCTTGGCATTTCTTGTCACGATCTCTTGGCACTTCTTGTAGTAAGATGGTCTCCATATCTTGAATGTGATGAAATTTTTTACGAGTCCTTGTTTACTTGAACTAAGAGTTCTTGGTGGCCTGGTCTTTTGACTTTGCAAGGCCTGCACCCCTTTTTTTTTTGTTTACCCTAATTTTTGTCTAGGTCGGGTTTTTGACCTAGCGGGATTTTTTATTTTTACACCTTAATTTTGCCTAGGCCGCCCTTGCGGGTTTTCAACCTAGCGGGGCTCTCTCTTTTTTTTTTTTTTTGTTTCTTTGATTTTTTTTAAACAACCATTTTCATGAGCACTTTATTTTTGTGCTGACCCCTCTTTTATTTATTTATATGGCCTCTCCTTTTGGGGTTTTGCATGGACTACCCTTTTCCATGTAGTACTTCCATATATCATGGATATTGTGTGTAGATTTTTTGTAAGTCTTTTCCATAGGCCTTTTCTTTTTTGAGGGCTTTGTATCTACAAGCCACCTCTTTTTTTTTTTTTTGATATTTTGGTGTGAACCAAGCCCAATATTTCGCTCCAGTTGACAACCTTTTTTTTTTTGTGTATTTTGCTAAGAATCCAAGTCTGAATAGGACTTCTTCTTGATTGATGACTTAGATTCCTTCTTTGCAAATATAGTTGAAGTAGGACTTTATAAATCATCTAGCAACTTCTTTTTTTACTGGTTCTTTTGTGTATAAATCCATATCGTAATAGGATTTCAAAGTCTATTTATTCTTGTTTCCAATAGAGTTTGAAAAGGACAATTATAGCTCTTGTCTTGACCCATGCTTGGACTCTTGCCTTGGCCTATCAGATTAATGCCAAGATTTCTTTTATTATGGAAGCTTTAATAACTCCAATAACAGCTGCAAATTTTCCTTTTATAGGAGTCTTTGACCAGGAGGGTTTGGAAAGAACTCTTTAAAGGCTTCTTGAGAGACCTGACTCACTTAGAAGTCAAAAGATATGCACTGGCTACCCAAATTTTATCCCATATTGGCCTCTTAATATAAAGAGTTTCTCTTGTTGCAAAAGTTCTGCATATCTACAGATTTCTTCCTCTAGCAACTCCTTTTACTTGCTGCAAATCCCTTTTTTTTTAATCCAAAAGCTCCAACAACTTTGACTTTTGGTGGGAGTTATCTCTTCTTTTGGATAAAAGCTGTGAATGTAGAGACCCGTAAATTCGTAAAATTTATTTAAATGTTTTAAATAGAAATAAAAAGGAGGAAATTTATTTGGAATATTGAGATTTGGGGTTAATGTGAAAGTGTGTTGTATTTGAGGGGTGAAAGTGTGAAGTGTGTAGTGTGTATATGATTTGTGTGTGGGGTGAGAGGCAGGGAAATAATTTTCCCCAATCCTCACTCTCTCACTCTCCCGTTCTCTTCTCTCTCTCGGTCTCCCTCTCTCTCTCTCACTCTTACCAAATTTCAACCAAAATCACCCAAAACCCAAACAAAATAGCCTTCATTCCCTTGTGTATTGCGGTCCGTATTGCATTGGCTTGAGCTCGGTAGGGGCGAAATCCTTCCATTTTTGAATTTGGAGCTAGGGCTTGGAAAATCTTTCGATTTCGTTCTTCAATCTTTGAGGTAGGGAGTTCTAACTTTCAATATATGTTTATGACTTGTTTCTATTGCTTGAATCATGCCCTTGATCGTTGTTGTCATTCTTGATGTTGTTGCTGTTGAGAAACCATGTGATTCTGTCAAAAATCTACTCGAAAGCCTTTGTTATCGATAACCTTTCCATTGTTATCGATAACACTATGTTCTAAAGTCCAGAAAATCAATCGTTGTCGATAACCCTTGTCATCGTTATCCCTAACGTGTCATTGTTATCCCTAACGTTGCATCGTTATCCCTAACGTTTGTCATTGTTATCCCTAACGTTGCATCGTTATCCCTAACGTTTGTCATTGTTATCCCTAACGTTGCATCGTTATCCGTTGCATCGTTATCCCTAACGTTTGTCATCGTTATCCCTAACATTGCATTGTTATCCCTAACGTTGCATCGTTATCCCTAACATTTGCCATTTGTTATCGATACCCTCGCGTCTGGAATGATATTAACCCATTTGTTATCGATACCTCCCTTCATGGTATCGATAACATTACGTTTTGATTGACCTCAACCTATTGTTATCGATAACACTCGTGAAGGTTATCGATAACACTTTCTGTCTGGACAATTTTGCTGACTTGATCCATCCTTTATTGTTTTGGGTTCCATTCACTTCTGAATCACTCCAAGAACTTCCCGAATGATCCCTTAACTTGAGTACTCATGTCTAGTGTCTTCATTGCACGTATCCATGATCTTAATGCTTATTTGAACAGGATTGTACAAAATTGTTTATGGACCAAAAAAATGGATTTGAACGGTACGGATTGATTGGAAAAGGATTTTGAAACTTTTCGAACACAACGAAAATCTATCAGGACATCCCGAAAGGGTAAAGAGCCTGGCAGAGGACATCGGGGTCCTATAAATGGCCCGGCATGAGCTATATGCTCCTATCAGGACATCCCGAATGGGTAAAGAGCCTGGCAGAGAACATTGGGGTCCTTTAATTGGCCCAGTAAGAGCTTCGGCTCATGACACATGTGCGAGATACATTTTGATTCATGATGCTTTGAAAGGTTACACGTTGATAAATATGATTGATTTTGGAAATGAAAGATTGAAGTTGGATTACTGTTGTTGCTTCATTCCGTTGGTCTCAGTTGCTGTTGTTCCTCTTGTTATCGTTCTTTCATTTCATATGCATACATTGTTGGATTAGAGCTTTCTACTGGGCTAGTGTAGCTCAAACCTTACTTTCTTTTCAGGTGCTAACTTTGGACAGTAATTTCATGACGGGAGTGCATGGATTGTGGACACGATTTTGAAAGCTAACACTGAAGAGTTATTAAGGCATCTTTGTAATTTATTTTTGAAAGATGTATTTGTAACTCTAATTGTAAATCTTTTGATTATAGGATATTGTAAGCTTTTAATTTCTTTGATATTCAGTGCTTTTGAAAGATTTGGGGCCATTGAGCCAAAGATGTACCTTTGTGAACATTTGGGCGTTAGAACGTAATTGATGGAAACGGAAATGTCAACTTTCTTTTGGGGGATTGTACGTATTAATGTGAGACCTTATTTATAAAAATTCCTCTATAATTATGTTGAAAATCGAGGGTGTGACAGTGAAGTTTTCCTTTATAGGAGTCTTTGACAAAAGGGTTTGAAAAGGACTAGTGCCGGCCCCGACATTTGGGTTGCCATAGCCCAACTTTATGTTTTGTTGCCCACCCCCACATACTTTTTAAGTCATACAAAAAAAACATACAAGTATAAAAAAAATTCAAAATTACATGGTTCTTTTAGCTTGAATAACAAAAAAAAAATCAATATCAAAATGTAAACTCCGAGTTATAGTGCTTTATGAATAGCACGATCCGATTCAAAGAAAATAAAATTTTCTTGCATTTTTTGAAGCAAAATTTTCAATTGAGTCGTCGTACCATATTTATCTAAGAACTCGAGCCCATTCCGCTAACTTTTGATTTTTTTAGCTTTTCGGGCTTTTTAGTTGATATATGTGAGAAGAATGACCTATAAGAAAAGGCGTACCATGTTAAAAGACCCCCAAATACCCAAAAATGCTCTTTGTAGAACGGCACCTCATTTTTAATTGAAATCATAGCCAATGTCTTTAATCTCTCTTGCGAAACGGTAGTTCGAAGGTAAATATAAAATCATGTTAGCTCACTCGATTTATTTTAACTATGACATTTTTTAATAAAATGTAAGAACATATTACTTCACATTCCTGTTGTGTTGTTAAATTGAAAATTTTCAACACTTTCGTAATATTGTGGGATTGGGTGGAAAACAAAAACCGGTAAAACAAAAGTGAAAATAAAGCCAAAAAGGGCATTACCACGCGTGGGAATCGAACACGACTTCTCTTAGACTAATCGATCTTGCAGTGACCACAATGCCAAAGAAGCAGTTTGGTCTATGATGGGAAACTTTTTTATTTATATCAAACAAAATTTTTTTTTTTGTTGCCCCGGCCCGGGGGTTGCCCAAGCCCGAAGGCTTGCGGGGCTTACCCCGGGGCCGGCCCTGAAAAGGACTCTCTTTTTTATACTTCTAAGATAACCCACCTCTTTTAGAAGTCTAGAACCAAGAACATGCACCTCTTGTATTTAAAGAGGTGCTTGCGGGTAGGATTCTGCACATTCACAGATCACTTTTCCAGGTGAGAGTTTCCGAACTCCCTTTTTTTTTTTTCAATTTTTTTGGTACTACTTTCTTCTTTGCTAATACTTTTCCTTTTCCTTTGCTAACTATAGATTCTGAATTCCGATTCGGGAAAGCTGTATTCTCAAGAGGTTTGAACCCAGATTTCTTCCTTTTATTGCGACGATCCCTTTGCTACAACTTTTTCTTTTCAGTAAAGTCTTTTCTTTGACTTTGTAGCTGTGTAAAGCTTTTTTGAGAAGAAAGCTGATTGTCGAATAGCTTTTCTCCAAACATCATAAAAGCAGTCTTATAAAATCAAACACAACTCTTCTTCTTAAGCTTCAGCAAGTCTCCCTTTTTGCATACCAGAACTTTTAACTTTTTTTTTTGTTACGAGGAAAGCTGCTACTTATGTACTCCTTACAAGGAAAACTGCTACTTTTTTGCAAACTTATATACTCCTTTTAACAATTTCCATAGTCCACATGGTGTACTGTACTGGAATGTATTTTCTCCAAAAGAGCTAGGCCACAACCAAGCTAAAACAAAAGGCCGAGTCTTTCACAGTTTTTTTTTTTATACTGCCATAGGACTCTTTTTTTTCAACACCCTTATTTTTGCTCCTCATCTTGATTTTCAAGGCCTATTTGCGCAATTCTATTTGCCGTTGCTTGCAAGGTAACAAATTTGTTGTTACTCGGTTTATTTCATGTATTTATGCTCCTTATCTGGCTCTAATTCCTTTCAGGGAATTTTTGTCACTTTTAGCTTTAGTCTCTTGTAGGAGGCTTTTGTCAGGCTCATCTCCAAACCCATCTGGACTCTTCTCTGATCCCCTTGTTGTTGAGGATTTTGTCAATTGGTCCTTGAATTTTCTAACAGATTCTCCTCTCATTTGTCTTTGTTAAGGCCTTTAAGAGGTTTGGTCATGTTATTGAATTTGAGGATTCTCTGGGCTTGTTCTCCTTCAAAGGTTTTGCAGAATATTCCTGTGAAAGGGTTCAACATCTGTCTTGAAGAAGGCTTTGCTGAAAGGGAATTTTCCTTTATTTGTCTCTTAGACTTTTGAGATTTCTCTTAGTGGCTTTATCTTTGCATTGCCAAGATTTTGTCGGAGAGAATATTCTTCATTTGTCTTTAGAGGCTCTCGAAAGAGCTTCCTTTTGGCTTCGGCTCCCAAAGGCTTATGTTGATCCCATTTCTATGGGTTTGAAGCTGTTCCTGACATCTGCTTCCTCACAGGGGCTTTTGTTGAAATCCAATTACATTTAGGGCTTTCGAGGGTTTTCATCCTCTTTTGTCCTCCATGTTGAAAGTCTTTTGAGGATATTCATCTTTATTTGCCTTTTGCTCCATAGTGGCGAAGAGGACTTTTCAAAGATCGAGGCTCATCTCATATTTCCTTGCTCCGTCCCTTTTCTAGGAGCGAAGTAGATGATTCAGTTCCCGGTAGAAGACGAAGAACGAAGGTGTTAAGTGCGATTCTTCTTTTAACATTCGTGGCACCTCCTCGCATCTTCAAGAGCCCATATGGCTTTTCTGGTTAAGAGACGTACTTTCTTCCTTTGCTCCTATCTTAGAAAAGGCTGGCATTTATTCCGTTGTTTATATTTCCCAGTGCCTACGACAATTTCCTCTTTCTCTAGATGGGATTGCATTTGATTGGTATTGTTCTTTTGTTGGGTTTATTGTACCTAGTTAGGAGGTCATGAAAAGTGCCTTCATACAATCCTAATACTTTTATATATAGATGGGACTCACGATATTTGAGAAATGCAAAGGAAAGGCATCCCCAAGGAGGAGAAATGATCATTGATGACGAAAATTCATCTGTTGGATCAGTGAACATGGTGCAAATAAGCGATGAGCCTGAAGAAAGGGACGGGAATGAGGTTGTCCATGTGTGTAAGACATATTTGACTTATAAAAGACAGCCCCGCAGTCAGCCAAGTCAAAATTTGCAAGTACCAGTTACACAAGAAGAAGTCCCAAAAGAAGAAGAGCAAGTGAAATATGATGTTCTTGCTCATCTAAAGAAGATCTCAGCTCTGGTAAGCATGTATGATGCCTTGATGATGTCACCAAAACTTCGAAAGTCATTGTTTTATGCCTTGTCCAATCTAGTTGATTTTCGCAAGGAGGTCCAAGAAAAGGGGCAAAAGAGCACAACTACATGCCTGTCCACAATAGCATTTGGTGATGAGGATATGTATGCAGAAACACAAGATCACAATCGACCCTTGTTCATCACTGGTCTTGTTCTTAACACCAAAATCTCTCGGGTTTTGGTTGATGGTGGGTCCGCAGTAAATTTACTACCAAAAAGGGCTTTGGGCATAATAAGGGTTCAATTATCCCAACTACGAACATGTCATCTGGTGATCCAAGGGTTCAATCAAAATGAACAATGCCCCATGGGGAAAATCAAATTGCGAACTAAATTTGGTGGCATCGAGGAAGATACTGAGTTTCTGGTGATTGATGTAGACACTTCCTACAATGCCTTGCTTGGAAGACCATGGTCACATAATCATATGGTGGTGCCCTCTACCTACCATCAGCATTATGGATTTTACTTTGAAAACAATCGAATACCTTCGTCGTAATTAGGAAGATATTCTAGATAAATTTGGCCCCAAAGTTGCCAGACACCAGTCTATTTATGACAGTTTGACCTCAACATAAAGATCTCCATATATTCCTCCTGACAACATTGACGACTTTATCTATAATGGGATGCAAAAATGTTCCGAGATAGATGGAAGAGGATTTTTCAAAGATCGAGGCTCATCTCATATTTTCTTGCTCCGTCCCTTTTCTAGGAGTGAAGTAGATGATTCAGTTCCCGGCTCTAATTTTAATCTTCTTATCAAGAAGATGAAGAATGAAGGTGCTGAGTGGGATTCTTCTTTTAACATTGGCACTTCCTCGCATCTTCAAGAGCCCATATGGCTTTTCTGGTTAAGAAACTTACTTTCTTCCTTTGCTCCTATCTTAGAAAAGGCTGGTATTTATTCCACTGTTTATATTTCCCAGTTTTCATATACAAGAAATATAAATGTGTTCAAGGCTTTTCTAGAACGCTGGTCATCGGATACCAACACTTTTCATGCAACATATGGGGAGGTTGGCTTTTCTTATGGGATCTTCATCGCATTAGTGGCCTACCCATCTTAGGAGGACTTTATGAAGAGTATACTCCAACGAATGATATCCTCTATTTTGATCGGACTCGTTCTACATGACGTGCTTTATTTGATATATATGCCAACAAGGAAAAATCCAAAAACTTAAGTCTTTAGTCCTCTTACTTCATAGAGCCTCACGCGGATTCCTTTCAGCGAGGGCAAAACATATCTGACGAAGTGTACCTTGCTGGTTTTCTTGCCAGTTGGCTTAGCGGTGTGCTCCCGCACTCTTCTAACGAAGTGTGTTCTTCCACATTCGTAATGGCAAGCAAAATGGCAAGGGGTTTGTTATGTAGCTTGGCTATATTGTCCTTGCATACCTCTATCACTATTTTAAGAGAGTGGCTAACTGTTCTATTCCAGTAAAGAAAGCTATTTATGGGCCCTTTCAATATTTCTTTGGATGGATGTCCATTTACTTTTCAATGATTTATTCTCATGGCAATCCTTCAAATGGTAAGCTCATTGACAAGGTCATTCCATATCTTGGGTTTATAGGCACTCAGGTTACTGGTGATTTCCATTTAAATAAAGAGCCCTATGCGCAACAATTTTTAGCTTCCCAGGATAACTATTGTTTCAAGGCTCTCACTCATGATGACGAGCCTAAGGGAAGGATTCATGATGATAAAGTTAGCTATCTAATATGTCTCTGTCCTGGAATCCTAACATTCATGGTGGGCTCTTCTTTTCTTAGTGAGCCTTATGCCTCAAGTCGATATGCCCATCAGTTCGGATTTTGTCAAGCTTGCCCGAGAAGTTTAGATTCATCTTGCCGTGGACAATCCAATCTTGGCACATTTTTCTATTATTGGTGCGAAATGTTGCGTAAAGGTACGAATGTTATTATTGAGCTTCCCTCAACTCGACATCTTGCATTTGTAACAGAGCCTTATGCTTGTTGGTGGATAGCTTCTTCCTTGGTTGTTCTTCAGTTTTCCTCAGAATTGAAACGAAAACAAAGTAACCAACCTAAGACTTTAAAGAAGAGAATGAAGAAGACGGCTACTCCGATCATTCTTGATACTCCTTCTTCCTCGTCTCGAGATGTTTCAACTTTGAGACGTTCTTCTTCTAGTAGATCCTCGAAGTCTTCTGGTATGTTACTTGGTCCTGATAAAGCAGCGAGACCTTCTCCAAGGATATCTTCTTAAGATCTTGGAGTCCAAGTGTCACCATTTATGTGGTACACCCATTCATTTTGAGTTTGAGAATCCTGAGGCTGTGATTTGCTCATTGGAGATGGAGACGATGTTTCCTGAGAACTTTGATAATTCCTCATGAGAGTTTGTTTCCTCTTTGGACTAATTTCGAGCTTACATTGATTCTCTCTTTGAAGGCAAAGATTCCATTCTAGAAGGAAAAGATGTACAAGCTATCTTAAACATATTTGAGAAGGGACATGAATTGCTTGTCTAGGGGAGAGTTAAAGCAAGCATAGAGGCCCCTAGCCTTTCTTTATCTTCAGAATATTCAGCTCCAGCATCAAATCGTTCGCGAGGGGAATCAAAGCATGACTCGCAAGGAGAAATGAAGGATGAGGATGATGAATGAGGATGAAGCTGACGAGTTCTATAATTATACCCCGTTGTCTAATTGTTCTCCTAAGAGTGCTTTTAAGGGTATTACATCTAGCTTGCATACAGAATCAATTTTTATTTATTTATACTGTTTATTCATCTTTGTCTTACTCTTTTTCCAGGTCATCCTTCTAGCCATTCCACGATATCAACATCTCTTAGCGGATTTCCCAAACCCACTGGTATAACACCCTTTTTTTTTTTCACGTATTTTATTGCCCCATTTTTTTCTAGGCTTTATTCATGTCCTTCATTTTCAGGATCTTTACCCTCAAAGTCTGCCACATTTTCTGTTGCTGTGGCTACCTTTAAAGGTATACAATTCTTGTGTTGAAGCAAAGAAAATTTAATGCCTCTCTTTTGTATAAAGGTCGTTTACTTCTTTTTTTGTTTGTTTATTTGAGATCATGCCGCTTCAAAGAATTCATGGCAAGCAACCTCTACAAATTCGTTGCCTTCATCAACCCCACAAGTCCAAAGCACTGGTAAATTCTTCACCAATTTATTTACCTTGCAAATGTTTGACCTTTCCCCATTTTTCTTAACATGACGCTCCTTTTTTATAGGAGAAGCTTCTTTTGACGACTTGACAGATCCTGTTGAACTTGAAAGGTTGATTGCTAGAATCGATAAACCTCCTGTTCAGTCCATCCCTCTTTCCTCTTGTGAGGCTGCTATCCATATCCAGAAATGCCTTTTTATCTTACTCCAATCATCCACAATAAGCATTGAGGACATTATTACTCAATCCAATGGAATTATTTCCATTTTGAAGAGCTTTAAAATGGACCTTAGTTCTCTCTACGAGAAGGTGAAGGCTTTGGTCAAATATTCTGTTTTATGGACCAAATTATCAAGTACCTCTGATAAAGATGTTTCCCTCGGAGGACTTGAGGCCTAATATGAGGTCAAAAAGACTAATTTTGATGAGATGACCAGTTCTTATGAGGAGATGACTTCTTCCGTCTCCAAACTTTTAGAGCACGTCACTAGTCTTGAAGAGGGGATTGCTCATACGAAGGAGTTACTCAAAAAACTCGAATCCGAATTGTCCTCATGCAAGGCTAAGCATTCTTCTTCCCAAAGTGATTTAACCAAGTATTCCAAGACTATCTCTAAATCTGAGAAGGATCTTCATGTTGCCTTGGATGTTGTTGAGCAATGCAAGAAGAAAAGTGCGCATTATGATGCTTTGAAAGAAGCACTTGATGCTGCTAGAGCTTCTTTGATGGATTGAGCTTCTTTTAGTAATATAGTTTTGCAACTTTGGTTTATTTGAACTCTGGATTTTTTGTTTATTTGAATTCTGGATTTTTTAGACTTTGTTTTTCTGTACATAGTTTAAGCTCTTGCGGGCCAAGAGCATTATTTATTTATTGAGATTGTTTTGCCATTCACAGTTTAAACTCTTGCGGGCCAGGAGTATTTATTGAAGTTGTTTTGCCGTTCACAGTTTAGACTCTTGCGGGCCAGGAGTATTTATTGAAGTTGTTTTGCCGTTCACA
>BPLS01000574.1:748986-877800 GCA_019656275.1 Rhododendron kiyosumense
GTTTAGACTCTTGCGGGCCAGGAGTATGGTTTGTTTGCTTTGTTGGGGTTGTTTTGCCGTTCACAGTTTAAACTCTTGCGGGCAAGAAGTATCCTTAGATTTATCACCTTGGATTTTGGTGTGGCGTTTTAGCAGTTTAGCCACATACTGCACCATTGGTGATTTGTGGTTTGTTTATTTTTTATGAAGGATCTAGGATTAATTGCATCATTACTAAAGATGTATATCCCAACTAGGTTGACACATACACCCCAGCCAATCATGTGCATTCCTAGATCCACCCATTTTATTTTGTTTGCCCTAATTTTTGCCTAGGTCGGGTTTTAGACCTAGCGGGACTTTCTTTTCTTTTTTCTTTTTCTTTTTTTAATGCCCTAACTTTTGCCTAGGCCACCCTCACGGGTTTTCAACCTAGCAAGCCGTTATTTAAGGAAAATACCTTTTCAAGAACCTTGCATTGGTGGGAGGGATGATCCGCTCGCCATCCATTGTGATCAGCAAATAAGCCCCATTAGAATAGACCTTCTCAATGACATAGGGCCCATCCCACTTAGGCTTAAGCTTTCCTTTAGTCCTTCGAGATATGACTATTAGTCTTCTAACCATCAACACTAAATCCCCTTTCTTAAATGAATGAAGTCGGACTCGTTTATTGAAAGCGTTGGCCATTCTTTACTGGTATATCTCCAAGTTTTGTTGAGCATATAGTCTCCTTTCATCCAAGGCTTCAAGCTCGACCATCCTTATTTTTGCACTTTCTTCTTCGGTTAGAGATTCCTGTATTGCCACTCTTAAAGAAGGTATTTGTACTTCCAGTGGCAATACGGCTTCCTCCCCCCCCCCCCCCCCCCAAAAAAAAAAAAAAAAAAAAACCAAGGAATAGGGTGTTGCTTGAGTTGGAGTTCTATGTGAAGTTCCATAGGCCCATAATACTTCTTGTAACTTCTCATGCCAAGTTCTTTTATTTCGCTCAACCATCTTTTTGATAATTTTGCATAGAGTTTTATTGAAAGCCTCTGCTAAGCCATTAGCCGGCGCATGGTATCGGGAAGAATGGTTGATCTTTATGCTGTACTTGGAATATAACTTGTATAATGGACCACTTCTGAAGGGTTGCCCATTATCAGTTATGATACTATCTGGAACTCCAAACCTATAGATGATATGGGTTTGAATGAAATCTGAGACATTCCCACTCTTCATTTCTTTAAAAGCAATTGCTTCGGCCCATTTTGAGAAATAAACAGTGGCAGCTATAATGTATTTATCACTTGCAGAGGATGATGGCTTGATAGGCCCAATAACATCGATGCCCCATGCTGCAAATGGCCAAGAGCATGTTGTCACATGTAAAGGCTCTGGAGGCTGATGGATAAAATTTCCATGATATTGGCAAACTTGGCATCTTTTTGCATAATTAATGCAATCATAAATCATGATTGGCCAATAGTATCCAAGGCGTTTCAATTGCATATGTTATTCTGGATCACTCTGGTGTGCTCCATATACACCACTATGAACTTCTGCCATAACTTCATGAGTTTGTTCATTGGCTATGCAACGCATATACATTCCATCCAAGGATCTTTTATACAATGCGTCCTTCCACATGATGAATTTTGTGGCTCGATGCCTTACATCTGCCCTTTTTGTTTTATCCTCTGGAAGCCTACCATGTTGGAGGTAGTTTATAAAGGGCTCGCGTGCAATCTTCATCACCTTCTTTTGTTATGGCTGCAAAAACTGGCAGTACTTCTGAAATTTCAGTTAAGGATTGTAGAACTCTTCTTTCACCAACTGTAACAGTTATTGTCTCCCTATCAGGCAGGGAGAGCGAGGCAGCCAAACTTGCCAAGGAGTCTGCTTGAGCATTTATCCTTCTTTTAAAATGGAAAATGTTCACTTTCTTGAATTGTGAAAGCAACTGGCTAGCCTTCTCGTGGTATGGGGCCAAGCTTGCTTTTTTAACAATATATTCTCCATGCAACTGTTTTATCACCAACTCAGAATCTACATAGACTAAGAGCTCTTCGATTGGTATTTACAATGCCAATTCCAATCCAACAATTACAGCTTCATATTCTGCCTCATTGTTTGAACATCCTTCTATCAAGGCAAAGGAATGAGGGATTATGGCATTATTTGGTGTGACGAACACAACACCGATTCCATATTTGTTATTTTTTAGATCTTCTTGCTTTTGGCCATTTGGACTCCTTGTTGCCCCATCGAAGTACATCTCTCATGCTTTTTGAACTTCAACTTGCATGACCTCTTCATTTGGTAGATTAGTGGCTAGAGGTGAATCATCAAGGATAGGGTGCGCTGCCAAAAAGTTTGCTAAGGCTTGACCTTTTACTGCTTTTTGGGAAACGTATTCAGTTGCAAATTGTTGGAGGATTACAGCCCATTTTGCAATTTTCCCAGAGAGTATTGGCCTTGACAGTATATATTTCAAAGGGTCAGCCTTCGATATCAATTTAACTTCGTGCTCCAAGACGTAATGTTTTAACTTTTGCAAGTCGAACACCAAAGTGAGACATGTTTTTTCAATCGGAGAGTAGTTGAGTTCTGCACCAACCAAAGTACGACTAAGATAATACAAAGCATGTTCTTTCCCTTGTTCGTTATGTTGGGCCAAAAGGGATCCCAATGAGCAGTCAAGAGCAACAATGTATAGCAACAATGGTTTTCCCTTGGTTGGGCTCATAAGTACTGGGGGTTTCATGAGATATGCCTTGATACTAGGGCTGTTACGAACCCGACCGGACCGAAAAAAACTGAAAAAACCGACCGATCGGTTCGGTCTTCGGTTGGTTCAGGGACGTTTTTGGGCGGTTCGGTCCACCCCGAACCGAACCGAACCGAACCTGGTTCGGTCTCGGTTTTTTGGAAATCTATTCTGCCCGAACCAAAGTCAAACCGAACTGACCGAACCGATATACGACCGAACCGACCGAACCATATATATTATTATAAATCATTTTAATCTTGACTGTCAATCCAATTGGTTTTTTAATCTCGACCGTTCACTCCCAAACCCTACCCTATCTATCTTTTACTCTCCCCAGTCCCCACTCCAGAGTTCAGACGCGCAGCCGTTCCCTCGAATCCCTCAGACCTCAGCTCTCTCCCTTCTCTCTAACCTCCGGTCCTCCATCTTTAGTCCTCACTGACTTCCTCCGCCAGCGCTGCCCTCGCCGCCATCTTCATCTTCTGTTAAGGAAAAAAGAAGCTCCAACCTCCATCTTTTCTTCGTCAAGATCTAGGAGTTGTCGGCCGAAATCGAGAGAGGCAATTTGGTAGTTGCAGACTTGCAGGCCGAATGTTTGGATTTTGTTGCGAGTGAGCTCCTCTTTTCTCTAATCAGGTTCGTTTATTTCATTCTCCTGTGTTTTCAGCTCAATTCGTGATGGTAGTCCTTTTTAGGGTTCATTTGTGCTTCCAAGGCTTCTGTGTGTTGAAACCCCTTGGATATGAAAGTTGTAGCTTTGTATTTGTATTATTTGCTTGTACTGTCTTTATGAAAACCATTCATTTTTTTTTTTTTTGGCATTTCTTCCTTTAGTTGAATTGATTGAACGAATTGTCAAACCAAATAGGAAAAGAAAACAATAAAACATACCGGCATTTTTATCGCCTTTTGAGGTCCTCCTGTGATCAACATTTTTTTTTGGAATGTGAGGATTGAGAATTAGATCGAACTGGTTGAGTAGTTGACTGGTGTCTCAGTTTGATACTATAAGCACAGAGAGACTTTTTATCGCATCTTGTTCGGACTGACGAGGTTTTTTGTTCAAACAAATCGTGTTGGGGTCAGCACTCTCGACGCGTTTGGCTAAATAAGTAAATAGGCCAGGTTATTGTCGAGGGTTGTTTGCAATCATTCTAGCTTAACTGATATTTCGAAGTACCCAAAAAAAAAAATCTGACTTAACGGGGTACACAATATATGTCCAAAGCTACTCCAAAATATTAAGTAATCTTGCAGAGTCTTCCAACACCACACATTCATATATGGCCTGTAGCCTGTACGCTTAGTTCCGAACCTATATGTGCCGTTATGAAAGGAATTGCAGCCCAGAAGCATGCACCCAATAAATATTGGCCTGGACCAATATCTCGCACCAGTTAAACAAAGTGTTAGGGTGCTTGTGGCTTTGTGCTAGTACTACTGTAATTGGATTGTGGCCCCTCTCTCTCTCTCTCTCTCTCTCTCTCTCTCACACACACACACACACAGTCTCTCCCTTGCTATCTCAGTTTTTTTTTTTAATCCTCTCTGTCTCTTTCAGGTTAGGGAAGACAGGGGGCTTTTAATATACACCAAGAGTAGCCTTGCCGACATTTTCCTTTTGTTTAATGGTACTGCTTGGCTGTTAGTATTTTATTCCTTGTGATTACTGATTATCATAATGGTGTTTAATTAATAATTAGTATTGAATTAGGTGCATCATGTGCTGGCCCCCTTCACCATCAAATCAGTTTGTTGTAATTTTTTTTTTTTTGGAATTTCACTGCTTGATTAGTGTGTGTAAGTGAATGAGGCTTATCTTTGTTTCATTTATGTGTATGCAGAGAGGCTAGCGTGAGGAAGGGGAGAAATCGCTATCAGAATCGCGTCACAGATATTTCGAGATTTTTCGACAACGCCGGTGAAATGTCTGACCATGAGCATGAGGTATTCAATCTCAAAATCCTAAATTGGCTTGAAAATCATATTTTTGTTGAATATAGTTCACGAGTTTAATGGGTTTAGTGTTTACAATTTACATAATGCTTAATTTTTGCATGAACATGAGGCGATGGACTGAAAATCAGATTAGTGCACGAACAATATGAAAATCAGATTGTGATTATGTTGGTTTTAATTTTTTGCTGTGTTAGATGGATGATATGGATGATGATGACATTATGGATGAAGGTGCTGAGTTTGATATCCCTCAAAATGCTGAACTTAATGATGATCTCATGCCTGAAATTAATGACGAGACTGAAAAAAAGAAGGTTGTTGGTATGAAAAAAAGGGCTCCATGTTGGAAGCATTTTACATTTATTACACCGGAAAATCATCCAAAACCTAGGGCTGCATGCAATTGGTGTGGGACAGATTATGCTTGTCACTCGAAGTTAAATGGTACGAAATCGCTAACTCAGCATCTAGCGTATCAGTGTACCAAATATCCTCTAAGTAAGAAATTTACGGGTTCTAGGCAAAAACTCCTTAGTTTTCAAAGGAAAGAAAACAATGGTGAAACAAGTGCAAACCTTGTGCCTGTGGCTTTTAGTGCTGACGCTTGTAAAAGGGCACTAGCGAGGATGATAATAATTGATGAGTTGCCTTTTTCATTTGTTGAGGGTGAAGGATTTAGAGATTTTATTACTGTTGTTCAACCAGTGTGGAATCCTCCTCGTAGGCTTGCGATGGCAAAACAAATTATGATCATGTATGAGGACGAGAAAAAAACATTGAAACATACACTCAAGAATCAAAGGGTTTGTCTTACAACGGACACTTGGACTTTGGTCCAAAATCTGAATTACATGTGTCTTACGGGTCATTTTATTGATGAGAATTGGAGGTACCAAAAGAAAATTCTGAATTTTTGTGTTGTTCATAATCACAAAGGTGATACTCTTGGTAGAATGGTTGAAGAATGCTTATTGGATTGGGGAATTGACAAGTTTCTAACCGTTACGGTTGATAATGCATCTTCAAACAATCTTTTGATTAGATACTTGGAGAGAAAGACCAAAGATAGGAAGACCACCATTTTAAATCACGATTTCTTGCATGTAAGATGTTCGGCACATATCTTAAATCTAATCGTACGTGAGGGATTGCAAGAGATTGATGTCCCGATTGCAAGGGTGCGCAATATGGTGAGATATGTGAGGTCTTCTCCATCTAGAATGGTGGAGTTTTGGTCATGTGTTGAGAAGGAGAAAATTGTGTGTAGACTTAAACCGTGTTTAGATATGTCTACTCGGTGGAACTATACATATTTCATGTTGGAGAGAGCTTTGACTTATCAAAAGGCCTTTGATCGATTGTGTGATGACCCAAGCTTTAAATTAAATGTAAGAGAGGAGGAGATGGACGAGGATTTTGATGATGTTGATAGTTTTGAGGGTATAAATAGGGTAATTGAAATTGAGAAGAGAAAGAAGAAGGGGGGAAGGGGGGGGAAGGGCGGAAGGAGTACGTTGGGCATCCAAGTTCAAGTGATTGGGAAAAGATTAAGTTGTACGTAAAATTTCTTCGAGTGTTTTACGTTGCAACTTTGAAATTTTCTGGTTCTTTGTACGTCACTTGCAATGTCTTTTTTGATGAAATGGTGTTGATTCAACAAGACATTATGAAGTTGTGTGACAACGAGGATAGTGATTTGTATGATTTGGCAATGAGTATGCGTACCAAGTTTGACAAGTATTGGGGTGATTTTAATAAGATTAATCAAATGATGATGTTTGCGGTTGTTCTTGATCCTCGATGCAAAGTTGCATATTTTGAGTATTGCTTGCAAAATACCTTGGGCTATGATAAGGCAATAGTTGGTGAGTTCATGGATAAGTTAAAAAGTGAAATTACCCGTCTATTTGGATGGTATGTCAAGCATAATGGGTACATAAATGTGCGCAACAAAGAGGTTGGGGGATCATCGGACACCGTAGATTTGGATGGACTTGAAACGGAAATTGGTAATCATAAATCTTTGAAATCTCAATTTAAGATGCACAAACAAAAGGAGGGCAACATGGCAAGCAAAACGGAATTGGAAAAGTATCTTGCGGAAACTAGTGAGGATGATTGTGACAACTTTGATGTACTTCGTTGGTGGAAGTTAAACTCTTCGAAGTATCCAATTGTCTCTCAAATGGCACGAGATGTGCTAGCAATTCCCGTGTCCACGGTTGCCTCCGAATCCGCTTTTAGCACGGGCGGACATGTCATTGATCCTTATCGAAGTTCTCTCTCTCCGAAGACCGTGGAAGCACTAATTTGCACACAACAATGGATTAGAAAACCAACCAAGATCAATATAAGAGAGCAACTTGATGAATTGGAGGCATTAGATTCGGGTACTACTCTTACTTTTTTAGTTTTTATTGGCAAGTATTTTATGTTCCTTAAATATGTTTTATGTTGAATATCTTACTTGTATGCTTTCTTTGTTTTGTTTTTTTTATTTTATGTTTTTAGTTGTCTTGGAATCAAGTGATAAGGACTAAAGAGTTGGTGCTTGGATTGAGGAGTTCTATTATGGGTACACAAATGTGTAATGTTTACATTTTTTTGGAATTTGTATGTCATTGACTAGTTTGTAGTGGCTTAATTTTGTTGCTTTGTCATAATGTAGGGCTGTGGATAACTTTTTGCAAGGGTTGGAGGTTTGAAGTTGCTGTATGGAAGGGTGACTATCTTAGCTTTTTTGGGAACCCTCTGTAGTTTGAACTTTGGTTTTTTTTTTTTTTTCCATGAACTGTTAGTATTTCGGCATTTGGATGAATGTATTATTTGTTTTGCTAAGGGGCTGCTAAGTGCAAAAGGGTCTAAGTTAAACTGGTAGTATTTGTTTCGGCATATGGATGAATGTATTAGTCGTAGGTTTAACTGGTAGTTTGGTACTAAGTTGTTGGTTCTGGACCTTTGGTTGAAGGTTTTAAGCTCCTGTAAGTGTAAGGGTGACTGGAACTCTTTTAACTTTATTTTTTTTGTCTTTCCTGAACTGTTAGAAGGTGGACCACTGGACTATTTGATTTGGAAATGTTCTGTATTTTTTTTTTCTTCACAAAGAAACACTGGACTATTTGATTTGGAAAGGTTCTGCATTTTTTTTTCCTTCACACAGAAAACATTGGAGAAGCCTTGATTTTTCATTCTCAATAAATGGACTGTTTGATTTTGAAAAAATGGGCCATATAAAAATGGCCCAAAACTTGGTGGAAAAAATGCCCAAGAAAGGCCCATATAAAATAGGTGAAAATGGCTACAAAGGCCCAAATAAGATTGGAAAAAGGCCCAACAGTCGTGGGAAATGGGCCCAACCGGCCCATTAATCGGGTGGACCGAATACCCCGAATGCCCCGAAATCCCCGAACTCACCCTGAACCGAACCGAACCGACATTAATACGGTCGGGATCGGTCCCGGCCTTGCATACCCCGAACCCGATCGGTCCCCGGCAATTCCACCCCGAACCGAACCGAACCGACCGACTAACACCCCTACTTGATACTATCAAACGCGTTTTGACATGATTGATCCCATTCGAAAGGTACACCCTTTTTCATTAGCCTTGAGAATGGCAAGCATCGCCATGCTAAGTTAAAGATGAATCTTCTTATATAGGCTAATCTTCGTTGTAACCCTTTTAACTCCTTCAAATTTTTGGGGGGAGGCATTTCGAAGATAGCCTTGATTTTTGCAGGATCAATTTTGATTCCTCTACTTCAAACTACAAACCCAATTAATTTACCCGAACAAACCCCAAAAGCGCACTTTAATGGGTTCATCTTGAGCTTGTACCGCCTTAAGCGTTCAAAAATTTGCTTCAGGTCACCCAAATGATCTTCCTTATTTCTGGTTTTGGCGACAAGATCATCAACATAGCACTCAACGATGTTGTGTAACATATCACCAAATATCACCATCATTGCTCTTTGGTATGTTGCCCCTGCATTTTTTAGACCAAAAGGCATCAGAGTATAGCAAAATATCCCTTTTCGAGATCTAAAAGCTGTCAGTTCTTCATCTTCGGGGGCCATTCGGATTTAATTATAACCCGAATATCCATCCATGAATGACAAGGTTTCGTAACCTGTGGTTGCATCAACCAGAAGTTTAGTGATGGGTAAAGGAAAATCGTCTTTAGGACAAGCTTCATTGAGATCCCGAAAGTCAATGCAAATCCGTATTTTCTCATTCTTTTTTGGGACTGGGACTATGTTTGCCAACCAAGTCAGATATTTAACCTCTTTGATGAATCCAGGTGTAAGGAGCTTATCGACTTCAGCCTTGATTTAGGACGTCAATTTTGGCCGTGTCCTTGTTGGCGCTTGTTTAACAGGCCATTTCTTAGGATGGATTGGGAGTCTATGAACTGCAACTCCAGGATCAAGTCCAGGCATCTCATTGTAGGTCCATGCAAAAACATTACGATGCTCTTTCAGAAAAGAGATGTACTTTTGAGCCTCTTCCTCTCCCAAGTTTGCACTTATGAAAGTTGGATTATTCTCTCCTTCATCACTGAGATTGACTTCGCGAAGCTCGTCAATTGTAGCTTGACCTCCTTCTTCAGATTGTGTTGTCATGAGATATGTCTCATCTTCAATCCCATCATCCGAGGCTCCTTCCACTGTAATCATATTTACAGAGAGCTTTTCTTCTGCGGCTTGATAGGCCAATCCTTCCTTTGTGGCCACAATAGGACTTCTTTGTTGAAGGGATTTTGCTT
Organism: Rhododendron kiyosumense; assembly: GCA_019656275.1. Classification (NCBI taxonomy): domain Eukaryota; kingdom Viridiplantae; phylum Streptophyta; class Magnoliopsida; order Ericales; family Ericaceae; genus Rhododendron; species Rhododendron kiyosumense. The sequence goes on from BPLS01000574.1 coordinate 758,444, forward strand.
GTGCATGAGTTAGCACTGAGTCAAAAGGCTTGATAGGCCAATCCTTCCCTTGTGGCCACAATAGGACTTCCTTGCTGAAGGGATTTGGCTTGTGCATGAGTTAGCACTGTGTCAAAAGGTGCTGCTATTTGTGTGGATACTTTTCAGGATCAAGACTAGCTTTCACTAACATTTGTTGTAATGTTTGCAGCGTAATTTGGTCTTATTGGACTCGATATCTCCACAGTTTTGAGATTATCATCCTGAACTTTCTTTTCCATGTCACCAAGTGCATGGAACACTATAGGCTTCATGCCTTTTGCTTTCGCAGGCACTACAAATTTACGATAGTTCTCCACATATGTGCATTTTGCCTTTTGTAATGGCAAGACAAATGCATCTTTTAACTCCAAAGTTGGGTTTATCGGAGCAAAAGCACTTGCCCCCGGCTTCCTTTGAGACTTTGGAATGTAGCAAAAATGCCCTCTTTATCGGAGATTTCACGCTTTTAGTATCTGTTTCTGTTGAGCCCTTCATTCTATTTTGCGAAGCCTTTGTGTACAAACGAGCATCCGCATAATAAGCTTCAACCCCATTAAAGGGATCATTATCCGTAACAATTATCCCTTCATTTATAGGTGAAGGCAATGGATATTTGATGCACTAATGGTAGGCAGAGGGCACTGCCATATGATTATGTGACCCTGGTCTTCCAAGCAAGGCATTGTAGGAAGTGTCTACATCAATCACCAAAAACTTGGTGTCTTCCTCAATGCAACCAAATTTAGTTTGCAATTTGATTTTCCCCTTGGGGTGTTGTTCATTTTGATTGAACCCATGGATCACCAGATGACATGTTCGTAGTTGGGATAATCGAACCCCTATTATGCCCAAAGCCTTTATTGGTAGTAAATTTACTGTGGACCCACCATCAACCAAAACTCGAGAGATTTTGGTGTTAAGAACAAGACCAGTGATGAACAAAGGTCGATTGTGATCTAGTGTTTCTGCATACATATCTTCATCACCAAATGCTACTGTGGACAAGCATGTAGTTGTGCTCTTTTGCCCCTTTTCTTGAACCTCCTTGCGAAAGTCATCCGGATTGGACAAGGCATAAACCAATGACTTTGAAAGTTTTGGTTACATCATCAAGGCATCATATATGCTTACCAGAGCTGGGATCTTCTTTAGATGAGCAAGAATATCATATTTCACTTGCTCTTCTTCTTTTGGGGCTTCTTCTTGTGTAACTGGTACTTGCAAATTTTGACTTGGCTGATTGCGGGACTGTCTTTTATAAGTCAAATATGTCTTGCACACTTGGACAACCTCCTTCCCGTCCCCTTCTTTAGGCTTGTCACTTATTTGCACCATGTTCATTGATCCAACAGATGAATTTTCGTCATCAATGATCATTTCTCCTCTTTGGGGATGCCTTTCCTTTGCATTTCTCAAATATCGTGAGTCCTATCTATAAAAGTATTGGGATTGTATGAAGGCATTTTTCATGACCTCCCAACTAGGTACAATAAACCCAACAAGAGAACAATATCAATCAAATGCAATCCCATCTAGAGAAAGAGGAAATTGTTGTAGGCACAACGCTTGATTTTGAGCAGTTTCCCCACATTGTCTTAAACAGAGCTTTATATGCTTTTCAGGATCACCGTACCCTTCATAGATAGAGAAATTTGGGAGCTCGTATCCTACAGGGAATGGTGTTTACTGAACCCATGGAGGGAGCAAATCTCTAGGTTTCATACTTCCCATGTCTCGTTGGTCCAATGCAGATTCGAGCTTCTGCTCCGTGGTTCCTTCTAGCAACTCATATGTTTGAAATAAAACATTTTCATCTTGTAATGGCTCCCACATTTCAAGTTCCATTGGCCATGGTGTATAGAACCTCCTATAAAACCGTTCTGCCATCGTGTCCCAATCAAGGATTGAATTGGGAGGAAGGCTAAAATACCAATCAGCTGCCCATCCTCCTAATGAGAGAACAAATTGCCGCAGAAGTAGTGCTTGACTTCGTATTGTGTTTCCACATAGTGCTAGGAAATGCACTAAATGGCGCCTTGGACATCCAACTCCATTATAAAAGGGAAAATGTGGTATGGGGTATCCTTTTGGGAATAAGACCATTTCAACCCATTCAAGATATGAGTGATTTAAAATGTGTTCTCCACCAATCGCATAGTTTTGGGGAATTCTGGACTTTTCTTCTTTCAAAGCTACAATTACCTTCGCTTGATTTGCTCCCTCCCTTCGAGCAAAAACTCTTGCTTTTTCATCATCCTCTAAATAACTTCTGATTTGTATATCCGCATCTTGAAAATTCACATCCACCGAAATTATGTTGCATGAAAAATCAAAATGGTCACTGGACACACTTTCTCCATCATATGTTCTTGCTGGCGAAGGGTACTTGGGAGAGAAATCTGAGTCTATGGATGACTCGAGGATATGTGGGGATTGAGTAGAATGTTTCCACATCTCGTCATCCGATTGACACTTGAGGCTCAACTTCTTATCCTCAAAATAAAGCCGCTTTCGAGAAGTCCTCATAAGTTCCGTATCCAATCCGTATCCCATGTTTCTTTGAGATGGACTTACTACATACTCTGGAGTGTTTATGTAGAACATAGGAGCTACAGAGGAGTACTTTGGTGAAGCCATTATCCTTTCAGGAGTCACCCAAGCCTTAGGAGTTACCATGAACTCTCCCACTGCGAGATTTAGTGAAGTAGGAAAATTAGATATATTAATCGAACATGAAGCATTGCTTCCTTCTTCTTCATCGTCACTTATCACAATAGGGGAATCCGGTATGTGAATTGGACTTGAAGCACTGCTTTCTTCTTCTTCGTCGTCGTCACTTGTCATAATGATGTTAAGGCATGGGACCTGGGTTATTGCCTTGCCCTTCTTCTTCTTAAAATAAGCTTTTAGCTCTGGAGATTTAAGTTCTTTTGGCAAAATTCTTCAAATGTGATGGTAATGCGAGGAGATTGTTTCAAAGGCTCATCGGGGACAAGCTTCACTTGCTTTGTTTTCTTTTGGCTCTTCTTCTCATTCCTCACGCTTTTACTCACTTTGGTCCTTTTTACCTTTTTGGACGTTTTTGGCTTTCGTGCTCTTTTCTGAACAAAGGGCACCTTGGCTCTAGATGAGGAACTTCGTCTTTTCTTCATTCCTTTTGATTGATATACAACCCATTCACCTTCTTCATCGTCATCAGCTGTAATTGGGTTTGCTGTCACTTTCTCAGGAGAGGGAAGCTCAATAACCCTCGAGTCAAAAAGTTCTTGAATCTTGTCTTTCAAGACAAAACAATCCCTTAACGGATGACTGATAAGGTGATGATATAGGCAACACTTTGGATCATTTTTCTTGCCTTCTTCATGCAGCCTTTTCACATCTGTGAGTGTAATCAACTTCTGCTCCAAGAGGTCTTCGAACATGTCCTCCACCAAGTCATCTGTAAAGGAATACTTCTTTTCCAATCTTTCCTTCATGGTGACCTTTTTAGTTTCCTTTGGTCTTTGTGCCCCAACCGCAACTGGAACTCCTTTCTTGGTTTCAACTATTGCAGCCGCTGAGGTTTCAATCCTATCTACAACCCTCGGCCTTCTTCGTTTGCCCAAGTGTAGTTCCATGTCATGTGCTTTGGTACATAAGTTATTGAACCCTTCAAAGGTCTGAGCCATGACTGCCGTAGAAAGCTCATGTCGAAAATTGTTGAGACACATGCGTATGAGTTCCAACTATGTGGACTTTTGTGGGCATGCAAACGTCAAAGCTCGCCATCTTGCAATGAAGTCGGTGACTGGTTCATTATCTCGTTGTTTGGTCTTAATGAGTTCTGGTACCCCAACACGTCTTTAGGTATTGCAGAACCGTTTGAGGAATTCTTTAACCATGAAATCCCAACCTTGGATTGATCCTTCAGGGAGATTCGAATACCAGGTAAATGCAGAACCTTCAAGAGATTGCACAAAGAGCTGTAAACATAAGGATTCATTCTGTGCTATTGGCCCACATCGTGAGAGGAAATGTGCAATATGTTGTCTAGGATCTCCCGTTCCTCCAAACATTTTGAATTCAGGTTGGGAGAAGCCATGTGGGAATGGAATGGTATCCACCCATGCTAGATAGGGCTTTGTGATCATTCGAAAGCCTTCCTCATCCTTTTCTTTAGCCTTCTTTACTTGCTTCTTCACCATGTCATCGATCATGGCCATGAGCATCGGGTTCACATTACTGCTCATTGGGTCAACGAAGAAATGTCCGTTGCCCCCCGTAAACTTTGTTTTCGGGACTTCGAATGATCCCTCGTCAAAGGCAGATGCTTTCTATTTGCCTTCTGTTACTTGGGCTTGCAAACTTTTGATCTGTTCCATCAGGTGAGACATTTCTTGGTCCCTTTTTGCTAGTTGTTCTTGCAGCAAAGCTACCTTCTCCTCCAACAGCTGAGGGTTTGAACTTTCTTCATCACCCACTTCCGTCACCACCACCGAAACAGCTTTTGTAACACTTGGGCTTCTTATTTGTGGAGGATGACGATTTACTGCAAGCGGGGGATGACGAGTACACTGAGAAAGAGTAATTCCCTTTGATTATATTAATCCCTTTGGTTGTTCTTGCTTGGCCATAGACCTTGTTACTTTCCCTGGCATAGGTATTGAGGTAGCAGTTCTCTTTGCTTGTTCGACCAATTTGGCAAATTGTTCCTCCGTAGTGGTGGAAACAGAATCCCTCTCACCATAAGAAGAGTTCAACTCTGACTCACTTGATTCTGTGGAATACTCAAGCTCGTCATTATAACTACCAAGAGCCTTTTCAATTGTTCCCATAACATTGGCTGCTACAGAATTTTGTTCTCCCTTTTTCAAGGTTTTGTTCCTCATTTGCCTCTGTCTCTTTGGGTTTGAGGCTTTAGTGGGGGATTTTTGGCCGAACCCCTACAGGCATGGAAGAGTAAACTTGTGTTTCCTGGATTTTTATGATTGATGCAGCATTTCTCACAGTTGGATTCATGAGTCAACGATTCGGCATGGATGAATTATGCAAAGCCGTCGAATTGTTGGTCTTTCATTAAGCCAACGAATGCACCACTTTCGGTTAGGCTAACGAATTAGCGTGATTTCGGGTTTGGCTGATCATCTCCTTGCCAATGTTCTTGATGATGGAACAGTTTTCCACAGATGCCCTCTTTTGAGCTTTTTCTGTAATCATAATGGAGTGCTCCGCCTGTGTAATCAAAAGACCCAATGTACTTTAAGTTGTACGGGCCTTGGCCAGGATAACAGTGACTGCTATTGCTTCCTTAGCATCCTTCGCTTTTCTAAGGAAGTCCTACGAGCACCTTGTTGCTCTTACTACCATATATTGTTTGGCAGCCTTTAACAGTTCTTTGGCTACTCCTTTGAGGCTTTCAACTTTTTGGAGTAGCGAAGTGCTATTGTTTGTTTGAGCTTGTGGTAAAATAGCTAAGATCTTTCGCTCTGGAGCCTCCCGATGAGCAGGAACTTCTGGTGGGACAGCTAAGAGCTCGCGCTCTAGAGCCTTCTAGTAAGCAAGGACTTCTGGCGAGACAGCCAAGAGCTTGCGCTCTGAAGCTTTCTAGTAAGCAGGAACTTCTGGTGAGATAGCCAAGAGCTTGCGCTCTGGAGCCTTCCAGTAAGTAGGTGCCGGAGAGACTAACATATCCCTTCAGGATTTTTGAATCCCCGTCGTAGGACTCATCGGTGTCTTCACAGCGAGCCCGTTGTTGGCCGTCATGATTGCAACTTCCATATTTGAATCTGTTGAAGCAAGGGACACTGTTAGAATAATGAATTTTATAGTTTGTTTTATTCTTCAAAAGATGGGAGGAGAAATATGTCTTATTGGGCGTGCCAGAAATTTGTAGATATAAATTTTGAACCGTAGAATTTACCCACACTTCGAAATCTATATCTCAAATACCTATTGTTCAAGCGAACAGTGTTGATTGTTTATATGTAGGTTCCTATTTCCAATTTGGATTTCAAATCATTAATTACATACTATAAAGTAAAATCTCCGATTAATGAAGAATAAAGAACAGGAAACAGACTAGAACAATTTAATTTTATTGATGATTGGGGTTTAAAACCCTTGTTTACATCAAAACAAAGAATATTTGATACATTTAGAGAGATTGGAACCCTTTACCTATCACTTGGTATGCTTACTCTTACTGATCTTCGAAGTTTGCTGAAGATTGCAGGTGGTAGTGAGCGAGTAGGTTGCTTGGTGGTTGTAGATTGTAGTGGTTTTGCTTGAATAGAGTATATCTTCTCTCTCTCTCTCTCTCTCTCTCTCTCTCTCTCTCTCTGTGTGTGTATATTTTCTACGTTGAGGGAGAAGAGGTGTGTATAGCTTCTATGTTTGGGTGGAGAGTATGATGGTGAAGATTTGAGAGTTTTGGCGAAGAGTTGAGAGATGAGGTCTGAGATCTAAGGTCTTGAGGTTGATGAGAGATATATGAGAGAGTGCTCTCTTCCTTTGATGATGGACCTCATATTTATAGGGGCTTCCTTCATCATATGCTTGGCCGCCAAATAATTCCTTTGAATTTGAATAGTTGTTGCCAGAGGATAGGATGATATCATATCTTCTCAGTCTCTTTAAATTTTGAATGTTGGTTACATCAGATAACATCCATCTTGTAATATTCTTCTGCTTCCACAGGAGTGTTTCTTGGGCTTTATGTACCAATTTGAGACTACGTTAATCTATATTTGGTTTGTAGGCCCTGCGAAATGCGGGTCTACATGGTTCAACCGAATATTTGATTTGTAGGCCTTGTGAGATATGGGCATACATGATTCAACTGTTTTGTAGTCCTGCTACTTCTTCCACAGGCTCATACATTCGTTAGGCTTGTCGAGCCAACACGTGTTTGTTGATTCGCGGGCTCGCTGGGTCAACACTTCTTCCGCAGGTTCATATACTCGTTATGCTTGTCGGGTCAACACGTGTTTGTTGATTCGCTGGCTCGCTGGGTCAACATGCTTTTAGGCTATTTATATGTTTTTTAGTCTTCAAGCCCAACATATGATATTCATCAATCTTTGGTTGAAATTTATGTGCCAACAATGACAAAAGAAGCAAACTTAAAGGCGGATATATGGTTTTACAGTGATTGCAAAGAAGCCAAGATTTTCCTTTATAGGCTAATTAGTAATTAGTGGAAGAGGAAGAGGGTAGTGATTTCGCAGTCCAATTGAATGGTGAACAAGTAAAAACTCAGATTAACTGAAAAGGAACATTTTTCTCATTGCGTTAGTTCAAGAAAAATCACTACTTCATGTGCATTATATAGTCCATTAAGGAAACAAGCGCTTTAGATTCGCACTCGAAACAAATTTTGTAGTGAGTGAAGTATCAAAACAAAGGAAAATGGCCAATTTGATCAAACACAACTGCCAGCAGAGCCTGTGCTATATACCTACACAATCCAACTTTAACATTTCTCAGAAGATTATATAACCGCATTCAGCCACAAATACTCGCATATTTGCATCCCACGTACATCAAAACTGAAAAAGGTTTTTCAAGCCCACATACCACTAGTAATGAATATTTGGAAAAACAGTATTTTTCTTCATTGAGACCACAAAGGAGTATGTTTTAAACTTCCCAGAAAGCACTTGAGAAACAAACAGTCCTAAATAGATGTATAGTGCTCCCGGAACAAGATTACATCAGGACATTTTGTATGATCTTAAAATAATTAAAACTGTCCCAACAGGAATAAAAAGCCAAACAAAGGTTTTAACTTTACAAGTGTCTTAGAGCATCCAGATGACTTCATTCTGTGAACCACTGTTCAGTATTAAAACAGACTATTTTGAACTTCATAAAACAGAGTATTTTGAACTTTATAAGTTTCAGTCAACATTAAAATAGATTCTGACCTAGAAAACGGCAAAAAATTGTTTTGATGAACTGTCACTAAACGAAAAAAGAAAGAAGAGAAAGAACTGGGAGTTGGCGCCTACATAAGTGGTTGCTTGCTTACCAAGCCATCCTGGCGAGCTCCTCCAGTTCGATTATTATTCTTGACTTGACTTATTATTATAAAAAGTACTCACTATCCAAATGAAAGACGATCGATTATCTACCCAAGAAGATAGAGAGTCCCACATACGAAAAAAGGTCACAAATAGAGTTAAACTATCCTTTTTGGTATTTTTCGTCGTCTTATATGAACATTTTCAACTTTAATCTGTGCTTTTATAGTTTTTTGAGTCCTCTCGTTGAGACAAAAAATATGATGTAAAAATTTGACACGAATCTAGGAAAATAATAAGAGAAACAACCAAAACACTGTGCCAAAAAAGCGGATCCGGGGGTGCTGTAGTGCACCCTTGTGTAATGCAAAGTTTGTCCAAAGAATCTACCTAGAGTTCTTTTCACACCTATGTGATTGAGATTAAGAGGAAAAACGGATCAGATTCCTTGGGTGGGACATGCTTTTTTCCAATTTCTCCTTTAAAAGTATTCGACTTAATCTTTTAGGGAATTGATTTTTGCACTCCTCAAATTACTAACTGCACTCCAAAAGGAGAGTGCGAAAATCAATCCCTATATGAACTTGATTTTCGCACTCCCCTTTTGGAGTGCCCTTAGTAATCTGGCAAGTGTGAAAATCACTGCCCGTCTTTTATTGGGGATTTAAATTACTTTGTCATTTTATAAGGTAAATGATGCATAAAACGATCTGCTAAATATTCAGAGATCAAGTGGAATTTCAAAACTTTAAATACGGGCTTTGTTCGGTTGCCTTTCCATTTTAGTTTTAGTTTTTGAAACCAATCATTACCCTACTTCTTTCCTCAATCATTACCCTATTTTTTCAATTATTACTTTTTCATCTCTCTCTATCTCTCTCGAATCATTACTCCTATTTTCAATCATTACTCTATTTCTCTCTCCACCCACTACCAAAACTAAACTAAACTAAACTCTCAACCAAACACTACCTTTAAACCTGATTCCACGTTGAATGTATGTGCAATGGCATCCAATTCTACACACCTATACAAACAGCTAGGTTCTAGGCATTGGAAAATATTATATGTAACAAATAAAATGGGACTGAGAACGAGCCGGGTCGATTAGTTAGGTTCTGAATATGATTAGAAAATGTAATTAACCATTCAAGTTTTTCTCAAGCTTGAACGACACCGCGTATATTATATGCCCCTTTTGTGTTCTTACGAAATGTACTGAAAGTGCCCTTTGTTTCAAACATGAGAATTGCTAGCCTAGAAATTAGGTGATGCAATTTTTAGACAGGATGGGGAAACAAGTCTTAATTTTTAGCCTCCAAATGTACGTCCTTGAGTGGAATTTGCTTCTTCTTGTTTTTCTTTTTTCTTTCAATTTTGACCCCTTTCTTGTCTTACCTTAATTTTACCAATATGATTCTTGAAGTGACCAGGTCAATATCCACAAGAGAATTAAGTTGGAATGTGAACACTCTGAAAATGAGCAAGTTAAAATAAAGCCTAGTACTTTCTTCATTCATTGATCATAGTAAGGAGCATCTAGTTCTTCACACTATACAAAGTGCTACAACGAGATTTTCAAGTAACCAAAAAAAAAAAAAAAAGAATTGAACAAATTACCAAAACATGCAAGTTGTAATCCCAATTCATTAGCTTTTTGGTTGGAAGCACATTCCATTAAGCTCTCCATATTTTTCTTTCATTATTGCTCTTCTTCTTTCCTGCAAAAAAGGGCAATAAAAATGGCAACCATCATCATATGTCCTAACTGCCATAACCAATTACAGGGGACACCATGTTCCGCTATTTATCGCTGCCAGTTCTGCAAAGCCAAGATTTCAGTGGAAAAATGTGAGGCTGTCCCAAAGGGATCTTTAAGCTTCTGTTGGACAACGGAGTTCTACGGAAGTGGTAGCCTTTGTTCTACTTCAGATCAGAAACCAAAACCTATGATGTGTAGTACTTCTGGACATCAGCCCAAGAAGGCTGTTCTTTGTGGAGTCAGTTACCAAAAGAAGAAGCACAAACTCAAGGGAACGGTTAATGATGTCAACAGAATGAAGTCTCTTCTGGTTGATAAATTTTGTTATCCAGAAAATGCTACTCATGTGCTTACAGGTATAGTTGCATTTTCACTCCTATTACCTTCATATGCACAACACTTTTTTGGCAGTCACTTCCACTAATGCTAAATCAGCTAAACCTCAATACAGATTCAGTACTCCAAGAAAAAAATGTCGCTGCTTCATAAATGGATAAATCATTTTGGCAGGTATTCCTCATCGGAAAACAGTAAATGAGAATAACTTCGAATACAAATCTTCCATAAGTGCTTCATATGCTCCTGTGGATTTTACTCTACAGTAAAGCCGGATTATGAAGTAACAATAATCCTATGTGACCACATTTGGGGACCACTATTTGGATACTGTGTGAGTTGTCCTTAATGCATTAATTGGTGGAACAGACCCCACCTGTCTTGCTTCTTACCAATGCAGGAATGACAACTCAGGTGGTATTCAAAACATGGTCATCAAATGTGGTCACCATAACATTGATCACAATGAAAAATACATACAACTTATCCTGGAAGAATAATACATGAAGTTACTAGAACATCTTACGAAGGAAGTCTAATAAGCCACAATTGCAGAATATTCAGGGAGCCCTTTTGTATTTGTTCGAGTATGTAAATAAATCGTGAATACTGTCCAAGTAATAAATGCCCAACTTTCCTTTGGGTCCCAATTCCAATATAATCTAGTTCTTCACACTATATAAAGTGCTAGAATGAGACTTTCAAGTAACCCAAAAAAAAAAAAAAAACAAACAAAAAGAATTGAACAGATTACCAAAACTTGCAAGTTGTTATCCCAATTCATTAGCTTTTTGGTTGGAAGCACATTCCAATACGCTCTCCATATTTTTCTTTCCTGCAAAAAAGGGCAATAGAAATGGCAACTGTCATCATATGTCCTAACTGCCATAACCAATTTCACGGGACACCATGTTCCGCTATTTATCGCTGCCAGTTCAGCAAAGCCAAGATTTCAGTGGAAAAATGTGAGGCTGTCCCAAAGGGACCTTTAAGCTTCCGTTGGACAATGGAGTTGTACGGAAGTGGTAGCCTTTGTTCTACTTCAGATCAGAAACCAAAACCTATGATGTGTAGTACTTCTGGACATCAGCCCAAGAAGACTTTTCTTTGTGGAGTCAGTTACCAAAAGAAGAAGCACAAACTCGAGGGAACGGTTAATGATGTAAACAGAATGAAGTCTCTTCTGGTTGATAAATTTTGTTATCCAGAAAATGCTATTTGTGTGCTTATAGGTATGCTTGGATTTCAATGCTAACTCAATATCATTTATCGCTTTTCCTATCCACTGCCTAATGGGTGGTGGATAATTTCAAATGACGGCAAACAAGTTCAAATTTTGATACACATCTCAATTATCATAGATATCGACACTCATTTTCCAGATATTGATGCACCTATTGCATAATATCCACCGCTCTTGGGGTTTTGGTTAGCATCTTACATCTACCAGTCAATTCTTAACAGGTACATTCATCTCTGTAAAAATAACGAAATTGCTAAATCAGTTAAACCTCAGTACAGAAAAAATATTTGCTTGTTTGCTGCTTCCTAAATGGTGACACTTTCTTGGCAGTAGGCTGAATATTTTTACAAAAAGTGGAAGTCATATTCTATTGCTGGAGTATCAAATTCAGCAAAATGTCTGAATATTTTGACTCTGTAACCGGTTTAATACTTGAAGTTACCCAGCAATAGTACACTTATTATGTTGAGTTGTAACAATCAAAAACCAAATTGCAGAAGAGCAGAGTGACCCAAATCTTACTCCAACAAAGAAGAACATACAAAAGGCCTTGAGCTGGCTTGTGGAGGACTGCAAGTCAGGGGACTCCTTGGTCTTTTACTTTGCGGGACATGGATTACGACAACATGATTTTAGTCAAGACGAGATTGATGGTACGATGAAACTATCTGTCCTTCGGATTTTATGACAGCTGGCATGATTTTTGATAATGATATCAACACCACCATTGTCAAGCCACTGAAAAAAGGTGTCAAGCTTCATGCTATTGTTGATGCCAGTCATAGAGGAACCATTCTCGATCTGGAGCATGTTTACAACAGCAAACAGTAAGTTTTTTGAGTCTTGAGATAGTCTTCAATACAACATAGAATACGTTATAAGGAATCTCCAAGGTTGTTCCAAAAGAAAAAAAAAACGTTGAGATGCAGATTATATTAGTGTGCATCCAATGTGTTATTCCATCAAAGTGTTGAGAAAAACAAGGAGTGCATTTATATTCAGGTGATAGCACACTGGAATTTTTCAAATTGATTTGAAATTGAATGGTTAATGTGATTTCCCTGGGTTGGACCGCTGGATTATTCCGAGGGTGGAGGAAGAGTGTGGTAAAAGGAATCGAGTGAACCCACCAACTTCAAAAACGTTATAAATTTTTTCATACTAGTCTACACACTTGACCCCTTAAAAATTGTACCAAAAACTTCACTAAATTGGCCTTCACCATTGTCGAAAAGCAAAACCCATGTCTTTTTTCATTTTTTATGGAGAAAACCATATTATGGTTGTAGGTATCTGACCCAACCACCTAAACTTTTGCTAATTTTGTCCATAGCATGTTGAATTGTGTACATAATACGATGGTGCGACAAGGTAATAAAACGGGTACTCTTTTTTGTTTGTTTCTCATAATTGGATTTCAACAGGAAAAGGTGGGTAGATAACAAACCTCCATCAGGTGCTAGCAAAAGTACAAACAGTGGACTAGCCATCTCTCTGAGTGCTTGCGCAGAATCGCAGATGATCAAATGGCTGCTGATACAAGTGTAAGAGTTGACTTGCTTTGACTATACTGAATTCCTGAAGAAATGCCAGAATTATTAGGTCATGAAGTCCACCCATTTAGGCTACTGAAGTCAAAATTTAGCAAGAAAATGCGGTAATTTGATGCGCTACCCCTCAGTCAAAATTGTTATAAAAAACTACCAAAGCCATCGGTGGTGCCAAATTTGGCAGCAACTTTGGCTTTGTCAAATCTGCGCATCATTCAGGTCAATGTATCTGCATTAATAAATGAGATGAGTTTAATTCAATGGTCTATATGTGAGATTGTGCCAAAAATGACTCCAGTGCATCAACATTGGTATTTTAGGCTTTCCAATACTTTAGCAAGTCATAAAACAGTTCTGATGGAATCATTTTGACATTTAACGGGTGCACTTGCTCTTTGGAGTGATTAAGTATAGCTACACAAAGTTTTTCATTCAAATTCATACTGACACACCAGACTGGCTCCCATAACTCCCTACCGGGTAGATTGTTTTTCATCCTTGTTTGTTTCAAAATATGCAGGCCTTCACAGGAAACGAAATGACAGGCATCTTGACTTTCCTTCTGGTCCAAACAATTGCAGAAAATCCCAATATAACATACAGTGGTCTACTCAATAAGATGAATGAGAACATTGTGCATGCTAATAAACATGGATGCCCCAATGCTCCGTTCCTAAATAAGCTGTTCCGTAGAAAATTACTACAGGTCAAGTATCTTTTCTCTTTTCGCCCAGACTCTCTGGTGCCAATGCCTGTTCATGAAGTGGAATAATCATGAATTTTGTTGGACAATGTCCACTTCTACTTTGGTCATACTAGAACCTCATTCTAGCATATGATTGAACTTAAATACTAAACCACTCACCTTAATTAGGCTGCATAACAGAATCAGAACTCAGAAGTCTAAAACCAGCTTTTTGATTCAAAGGAATTTCCCGTTGAATAAGAGGTAAAGTTCATCATCAGCAGCAATGTTCTGAGGAGCTTCATGCCTGCAACTAATAAAGGTCACCCATGAACAAGATTTTGGCAGTGTTATCAGTCAGTCTAACAGAATTATAGTAGGTTCCTATTTAACTCACACACCAACCAAGCTTTGTCCAATATATAAGTTGGGAGTAGTTTTGAACAGTACTTTTAAGTGCTGAACCATTTATTTCCAGTAACTCACACACCATAGTATTTGTCATTAAGAACTCAGTCACACTAACTGCCACACTTCTGACCATGTTGATGTCTCAAAGTAATATTGCTTACCTGATTTCATTATTACTCGGAGTTATGCAGGAATGTCAACTATCATCTTCAAATGAGTTTGACGTTGACAAAGAGGCATTCAAGTTATAGACAAGTGCAGAGGAGTTCAAGTTATTTGATTCATCGATGCATGACCATTGGTCCGAACTTTTCCAATTTATTTTCAAAGATCCATCAATTGCAAACAACCCCAATGAGCACAAACTCACGGCTATGCTGTGAACCAAGCCCTCCAAAATTTGGAGTTTTCTAATTCGAGAGTTTTAATTTTCTCACCTTGGAAATTCCATTTTGATCTAGGCCTTTTGGAGAACGTTTATCTTTCACTTGAGCTTTCAAATTAATTACTTCTCTTAAGTTGGTTTTCCTTTCTTAAGTTGGTTACTAGTGTGTTTACTTTTTTACCTTTATCATATATAAGTTGAGCCTTAGAGCTGGAGGTTTCATTAATAGTATTGAGTTTCTTTAAGAGAGAAAATCTCGTTATAATTATAGAACAGGTTAAGTGTTTTTAGCTGCAACATTCTGATGCTAGAATGATGCTGTCACATACTCTACACGGCACCATTCAATCTACAGGTATTAGAGAAACTTCTCTGTGTAGTTAGAGTAAATGAGAATCCTTTATTATATTCCATGTCGACATGGTTTTCCTTTTTGGATAAGATTTAGTTTTAGAGACGAGAGCACAATGTACGTCTTACATTCAGGTAAGTTAGGATTCACCTCAATCACCTGTTTCTCGTGTAACAGAACCTAAATGTGCCATAGGTAAAAGGCAGGGGCAAGAGCACAACGCTCGCCCTATTTCTAGTAAAAGACCCACTACTTGGCTTTTCAAAACCTCAGTGCTCCATATTGCGAAAATGAAACTAGAACCCGAGAATCACAACTGAATGAAATTGGATGTTACTTATGCTTGGCTAGTTGATTAACTAGATAGTACAATGAATACTGTGGTACTTCGGATTTTCCTGACCAGCCAAGAAGTGAACTCTTCTTCATGTGCTTTCACTTGATTTTCCTTTTACCTGTCATATTATTTACCCTCCACAAATTTAACTTCCAAAAACAGTGTTACGCAAAATAAAATATTCCTAGTGCAATGACAGTACATTCAGTATGAAAATGTCCATCTTCATCATAACTTGGCAGCTAAAAAAGGTCTACTGCTAAAAGAGAATAATTTTATGGTTTAATCTATGCTTTAAGCTGCTACCAAAAAGAATTAGTTCTCTAACCTTTAGAAGTAATAATAAAAAGGAAGTCAGAGAGCTTGTAGCACAGCTCTCTCTCTCTCTCTCTCTCTCTCTCTCCTAGCAACTTTGGCATCCATGGTAGAAATCTCGATTGGTGTTAAGATGAGACCAATCATGATCGAACAAAGGGATTTACTTGCGTATCTCAGCAAACTTTTTTTCCTAATCGATAAGTTTTGAAAGGGCAAAATCACTGCTTATAAATAACAAAATAGAAAAAAAATAAAAATACTGAAAATGCAGAGAGGAAGAAGGCACACAGTTGTATAACGAAACCATCTCTCTCTCTCTCTCTCTCTCTCTCTCTCTGAGAAGAGTTCGAATTCAATATGATCAATCAAGACAGTTCTGATTCTTAGTAATAGAAGACCTCGTGAGCCAGTAAAATTTCATTTCTTGAAATGGTTCCATTACATGATTGGAAATTTGGATATAAATAATGAAATTGTCATACATGCCATACAAATTTCACTATGATCAAAACTTAATCAGCTAGTTGACCTAATGATTTCCATCTTTGCACGTTTTATTTGCAAACAAAAACATGGAATATGCAGAAGAAGAGATGGACACATACCCGATACCAACTAGGCATAACATTTGAATGGCCTTGCATTGACACATCTAGGCCTGCAAATAAGGGGACTCATTGATTTTTACTTCTCAGGCCATGGATTAGAACTGCACGACTTTGATAAGATGAGGTTGACAGCTGTGAGAAATCACGATGCCCCACGTTATTGTGAGAGTATGACCACAGATTAATAAGGTCACTGCATCAATCTTTACCTGGGTAGGGGTTTACAAATACCTGAATGACACAATCAGACAGGTAATGAACATTTGCATCGAAACTGAAGAAGGTTTTCTAAGCCCACATACCACTAGTAATGTACATACATTTGCAAAGGAATTTAACGTAACTGTTTTCCTCATTGACACCACAATGGAGTATGTTTTAAATTACCCAGAAAGCCCCAGAGAAACACTCCTAATTAGATGTTTAGTGCGCCCGGAATAAGATCATAGCTGGATATTTTGTATGATCTTAAAAAATTAAAAACAGTCCCAACTGGAATAAGAAGCCAAACAAATGTTTTAAATTCACAAATGTCTTAAAGCTTCCAGGTGACTTTATTCTGTGAATTACTGTTCAATCAATAACAGATACGCAGTATTAAAATAGAGTATTTTGAACTTTAAGTTACAGTCAATATTCTCATGTCTTAGTCAGAAACAGAAAAAATGAAGGGGAGTATATAATCCGTTCTCTTTTGTCCCAAAAGGCAATTAAATTCAAAAAAAGAAGAGAGAACCTGATTCTCTAACATCACCAAGGTGGAAGAATGAAGTTAAAATCTCAAAGTACGAGTCTGTTATTGTACTCGTTTCACTGTCTTTTTCAAGACCCCTTTTATCAGCTTTTTCCACACCTACAACCACAAGCAAGAGAAATGGCTGGAAGAAGAGAGAGATGCAGTCGGTGTGGAGTGCAACTACTAGTCCCACATGAGGCCCAAAGCATTCAGTGTTCAGTCTGTCAAGCAGTCACTCGGGTCCGACCTAATGATCCTTTGATTGAAGCTCAAGACACAATATGCCTGGCAACAAACTGTGTAAAAGGTTTTATCAGCAAAGTGTCAAGCAACATCAACACAATGGCCACATCAATGAGTAATTATCCGATGCAGGGGCCATATTATGACGGTCATCGCCCTCAGCGTATCCAACCTCCTTCACTCTTGCTACCGGTTTCAGTACATGGAAGGAAGCGAGCGCTGCTTTGTGGAGTGAGTTACTATGGGCGTGCATACAGGCTCAAGGGAAGTGTTAACGATGTGAGGTGCATGAGATATTTTTTAGTTGAAAGGTTGGGATTTCCAAGCGAGTCCATACTCGTCCTCACTGGTATATATAATCCTACACACTCTTGTTTTCTAGGTAACTCTTATCACGTCAAAGTACACAAGCTAAACATAGACATGAGAGTAACACAAACTCCAGTTCAATTTCAAATCTTTTGCCAAGCTTAACCAAATTTACAATTAGGATACGAAAATATGGATTGTAGATCACGCGGCACTCGAACAACTTGGGCTGGTTGTTTGTCCAGATTAAATCATCGGATTGGACTATAAATTCTACGGGACCACATATCCCTCGTTTGCTTCAAACTTTTGCTGTTATGATTAGGTTTCCTTCGGATGTGAGATCCCGTAAACCAGGGGGTATACAATACCTCAAGGGATTTGGCAATGTTAATCCTCTCACAACTAATAGTATAGGATTACTAATCATATGAGCTTACATTAGTCAATTCAAACAAACAGGGCCTAAGAGGCTAAAAGTCTGGTAGTGTGCATGAATAGAAGAATATTGTTGGCGCCTCGAACCTATACCTATAGAGATACATGGGTTGAGGATTGAATCTGAAACTGCAACATGTACACATTTAAAATGGAATTCAGTTCTCATATCTTGGAACACCTGAATGAATTTGCAGAAGAAGAGACTGACCCGCTGCGGATACCAACAAAGCGCAACATCCGAATGGCCTTTCAGTGGCTTGTACAAGGTTGCCAGTCAGGGGACTCATTGATCTTCCACTACTCAGGCCATGGCTCACAACTCCGTGACATGAACAGGGATGAGATGGATGGGTATGACGAAACATTGTGCCCTCTAGACTATGATACTGAAGGAATGATATTGGATGATGAGATCAATGCCACCATCGTGAGGCCACTTCCCCATGGTGCCAAACTTCATGCTATCATTGATGCTTGCCACAGCGGAACTATTCTTGATCTACCATTCGTGTGCAGGGTGAACAGGTAAGTTTTTCCTACATTAAGCTTGTATGGGTTATAGATATTGCCTACATTTTGCAGGCTCAAACATGTAACGTCCCCACCCTTCTGGCTTTCCGCCAAAAAAGTTACTACTTCCCAAACTAAATTTGCAGACCTCTTATAAAGACTAAAAGAAACAACACTACCAAAGAGAGAACACATGACTAATGTAATTAGCAATAAGACCCATTGGTTGTGTATAGATAGGCGAAAACATCTTTAATAACATTCCAAATAGGACTGTCATCCATTATCTTCATAACATGAAAGTATGTTAGGGTAAAATGTAAGTCAAACTTGACAAACAGCAATGAATATTACAGTTTTCATCTTTCATAAAAATTCTACCACATGTGGATCATTCAGTTGTTCATTAGGACAAATTTTGTGTCACCTTTTCAGATGACAATTTGGTCCCCGCATGACAAAATTCCTGTGCCTACCCCCGATTATTTGTGATTGTATAACCTGATCTAACTGTCACTGCAGCTGTAAAAAAGAACTGCATATTCTTGTTTGTTGTGTAGGGAAGGATACTATATGTGGGAAGATCACAGGTATCTGTCAACGACTTACAAAGGTACCAGTGGTGGACTAGCCATATCACTTAGTGCTTGTGATGATCATCAAAGTACTATAGATACCATGGTGAGTAGTCACTTTATGTACCCTGTCCTTTTAAAACTTCGAGACACTTCTACATTCAAAACTATACGAAAATGCATGCATGAACTACATCCACAATGTGACAATCGCCAAGTTTAGCTCAGATCTCCCATATAAAGTAAAGCATAAGGATGTTATTGCGCGAGTTGCTAAATTATGGGAATCTAATCAACAGATTAACACATAAATTATGGAAAGTAAACATTATACACGTGTAAATTTTCCTAGAATCCTAACTTGGAGAATTAGCAAGTTAACATATGCAAATACAATGACAATCCATAGGATGGAAGCATTAAAATAATTCGAGAGGGTGGGGTGAAGAAACATCCGCATCATGTGAGGCTTTTAACAAACCAAATACCAGTAATATTTCCATCGAATTCTCACGAGCTTCGGCACAAACGTGTAAACCTGAGTGTTTACCATCGACTGTTAACTTGTACAATTTCTTCAATGTAATTAATATGCATCAACATCGCAAAAACTTCGTTGCAATTATGCATAAACTTCTTAATCTTGACTTGATAGATTGTAGAATGAGATATATTTTAAATCTCGATTGGAAGGGATTGCAATTCCATTGTTCAAGATAAAAAGGAACTAGACCTTATACAAAGCCCCTTATTTCACGTAGAGCTGATTTTCCCATCTCTTTCAATCCCCATCAATCCAGTCTTTCATTTCCCTATCTATAAAAGGAGATAATATGAAAAATGAAAAAGTGTTCCACCCACCTTGAAAATCATGGTATGCTCAATTTTGCTGACAAGATAATGAAAGTCTATGAGAGAGAGAGAGAGAGAGAGAAATTACCCATCGATATTAGATGGTCAATCCTATATAACCCCTAGAAGAAAATTAGATATATTAAGTATTGAAAATTAGCATAAAATATTGCTCTGAATCTATTCATATACGTCTTGTGCATTTGATACGTACTACTTGTACAGGCTCTCTCCGGCAACACTATGACTGGTGCCATGACTTACAGCTTCATCCAAGCTCTACAAAACGAACCTGGACTGACATACGGTCGCTTGCTCAACACCATGCGTTGTGCAATCCGTGATGCTAAACCAGGATCGCAGCTAAATGGTCCCATTGCTTCCTTCATAAGAAAAGTGTTTATCACAACACAGGTATACTTCTCTAATCATATTTCTGCAATTATATCGGGGGGAGGCGGGGTGGGTGTGTTGGTAACAGCCAATTGATTTAAAATTATAATGCTAAAACATTAATATTGACATCCATTGGCAATAATTTGCAGGAGCCTCAACTTTCGTCTACAGAGAAGTTTGACATTTACTCAAAACCGTTTAGTTTGTAAGTGCATCTGAAAGAATGGAAACTACATACAATATATTTCTACCGAATAAGGTATTAAGTAATGGCTTAGTCTTGCTAAGTAATGATATGAGAGTTTTAATTATGAGGTCTTGGGTTCAAGTCTTTCCATCCGCATTACTTCACCTTTTGAATGCAACTTCTGTCGTGTATGGCTCAATGGATCTCTAAATTCCCTACAGGTGTAATGGGGATACACGTAAGAGAGGGTATTGGATGTATCTTTTTCTTTTTCTTTTTTTTAGAATGGTGTTGGATATTATGATATATAATGTACACTGTAAATTATTGGGAGAAAATTATTGGGAGATTTGCTAATAGCTTCAGCTTCTCAGATAGCTGGTGATCTGAAGAAATCTATTCATGAATATTTGTACTTCGAAATGAAACTTACGTGGATTACACTTCAAAGTTAAGCATGTTGAGTGTTAGAATTGTGGCTCATAGAGTTCTAGAAAGAAGGCCATCGCTGATGATCTAGTGAAAGTGGATTGAGCCGAAGGCTCAGGCATTCTGTAATTGGGTTGCCCCCCGTGGTACGGTACTGTTTGTACAGGGGTATTTTTGGAATACAGACCAAATACCAGATTAGGGTTAGAATAGAGTCAGTATAAATACTCTATGTTATAAATACTCTATTGTGATAATAAAGAACAGCAGCCGCTCTCGCTCCCGTAGATGTACCCGGTTTTGGGAAATCACGCATATCTCTGTGTTGATTCTTTACTGTTTATACTCATAAATCGTGTGCGTGTGTGTGATGATCCTAACAAGTGATCAGAGCTTCAGGCTGTTTAGATCACACAGAAGAATGACGTCATTAAGTTCGTCTGTTTCGAAGTTCGATGTGATAAAGTTCGATGGAACTTTGAATTTTGGATTATGGCAACAGGGTAAATGATCTGTTGATGCAGCAGGGCTTGTACAAGGGGTTGAAGGTGAAGCCAGAAGTCATGTAGAACGACGATTGGGAAGAACTCCTGATGAAGGCGGTGAGTACGATTCGTCTGTGTCTTGCAGACGAAGTTATGTATCACATGTTGGGTGATGAATCGCCAGCTGGGATCTAGACTAAACTGGAGAGCAGTTATATGTCAAATTCGTTGATGAACAAACTGTTTTTGAAGCAGAAACTGTTTGGGTTGAAGATGGCCGAGGGTGTTTATCTGATTTAGCATATCAACATGTTCAATCAGGTTGTGAGCGACCTGTAATGGATTGACGTAAAATTTGAGGAGGAAGACCGAGCGCTGATGTTACTGTGTTCACTACCGATTTCTTTTAAAACCCTAGTTACAACCTTACTCTGGGGGAAAGAAACCCTAGAACTGGAGGAAGTCATTGCAGCCCCTTCTGGCGTATAATCAATGCAAGCAACAAACAGAATAGTTGCAGGGTGAAGGTTTGGTGGTTAAGGGGTACAGGGATCGAGGCAAAAAGAAGGAGAAGGGTAAATCAGTTTCGGGGCATGGGAGGTCTCAGTCAAAGAACAAGTCCGATAGCACGTTTGAGTTCAAGTGTTATAGGTGTCATGAACCGGGGCACATGAAGAAAGACTGTCCACAGAGGGGAAAAGGAACTGACTGGAAGAAGAAGGGAAAGGCAGGGGAGAGGAAAGATGGATCATCAACTTCTGCAAATTTTGTGGAGTAGGAGTCAGATGATGGTGATATGCTTTCGGTCTCATCTGGTTCGAATGACTTAGGCTCCGTTCCGGAACTAAAAAAAAGTCTTTATTTTTTAAGAAGGCAATTTCAAACTCAAAAATTATAGGCTTATTGAAATCTAAGAATATGCAATATGGATCTTATTTGAAAGATCTCGATGAGATCTTTTATAGGATGCAAAAAAAATTAAAAAATTATTTTTCATTTACTTTATTTTTGTGTTTAAAAATGTGAAATAAGCTGTTTATTTTTAAGAAGGTTTCTGGAACGGGACCTTAGCAAATTCGTGGATTCTGGATTCAGCATGTTCGTTTCATGTGTCTCCTAACAAGGATTGGTTCAACACCTATAGGTCAGTGAATTGTGGTAATGTTCTTATGGGTAACGATGCATCGTGTGAAGTCATAGGTATAGGCACAATTAAGATCAGAATGTTTGATGGTGTTGTGAGAACTTTGGGGGATGTTAGACATGTTCCAAATTTGAGGAAGAATTTAATTTTATTGGGAACCTTAGACTTTAACGGCTGTGGTTATAAAATAGAAGGTGGAGTTATGAGGGTAACGAAGGGTGCCATGGTAATTATGAAAGGTTCCAAGGTTCCTGGAAATATCTACAGGTTAGTAGGGAGTACAGTTGTAGGTGGAGTTGTTGTACAATGGATGATATTGATGATACCATGCTTTGGCATATGCGGTTGGGACATATGGGAGAGCGTGGGATGTTAGAGCTGCATAAAAGGGATCTGCTGAAAGGGGTTAAATCATGTAAATTGGATTTTTGCAAGTTTTGTGTTCCGGAGAAACAGTGTAAGGTGTAGGTTAGGAATGTAACTCACAAAATGAAGGGAGTTCTTGACTACGTTCATTCAGATGTTCGGAGGCCAGTGAGGGTAGCTTCGAAAGGAGGATATCTGTATTTCTTGTCCTTTATCGATGATTTTTCAAGGAAATTTTTGGAGTACTTCATGAAACACAAGTTTGAAGTCTTTGCTAAGTTCAGAGTGTCGAAAGCTGAAATGGAAAACCAAACAGGGAAAAAGATTAAATGCCTCAGGACAGATAATGGGAAGGAATTCAAGAATGGGCCTTTTCTGAAGTTTTGTGAGGAACAGAGGATTCAGCGACACTTTACAGTTCAAAAGACACCTCAATAGAATGGGGTGGCAGAAAAGATGAACAGAACCATTACAGAAAGGGCATGGTGTTTGAGATTGAATGCGGGACTTCCGAAGGTTTTTTAGGCAGAAGCAATGAGTATGGCATGCTTTGTTATAAACAGGTCACCGAGTGCTACTTTGGATGGGAAGGTAGCTGAGGAGATATGGACAGAGAAAGAGGTTGACTACTCAGGGTTGAGAATATTTGGGTGTTCGGCCTATGTTCATGTTCCCAATGATGAGAGGATAAAGCTTGATGCGAAGTTTAGACAATGTATCTTTCTTGGTTATGAGAAATAGGTCAAAGGGTACAAGCTTTGGGATCCAGAGACAAAGAAGATGGTGATCAGTAGGGATGTGGTATTTGATGAGTACTCTATGGTTAAGGCACATCGAAAGGTTCAAAAAGCTGAGTCAGAGGAAGTGAGCAGCAGACAGCAGGGCATACAGATTGAGCTGGAAAGTTTTGATAGAGGTGATACAGAGCCAAATAAACAGCTTGATCAACAGCAGCAGCAAAGCTTGGCCATTGGGAAAACCAAGCGCACTATCAAACCACCAGCGAGGTATGGGTTTGAGGACTTGGTTTCTTATGCATTGACTACTACTAGTGGGGATCCATCTACTTTTCAGAATGCGATCATAAGTTCTGAAAGGGGCAAATGGATGGAAGTCATGGTGGAGGAAATAGAGTCTTTGCATAAGAATAAGACTTGGGAGTTGAAAGAATTGCCCAAGGGAAAGAAGCCAGTGGGTTGTAAGTGGGTATACAAACGGAAAGAGGCAACAACAGAAAAGGAGAGGGAAAAATTTAAGGCTCGGTTAGTGGCAAAGGGGTATTCACAGAGGAAGGGGATTGATTTTGATGAGGTCTTTTCTCTAGTGGTGAGACATACGTCAATTAGGGTTAGCTTGGCATTAGTGGTTAGCTATGATATGGAGTTAGAGCAGATGATTGTGAAAAAGGCTTTCCTCCATGGTGATTTGGCGGAAGTCATATACATGGAGCAGCCTTAGGGGTTCATGCAGCCAGAGATTGAGCATCTTGTTTGTAAGTTGAAGAAGTCACTTTATGGGCTAAAACAGTCTCCAAGACAATGGTACAAGAGGTTTGACTCTTTCATGATACGGATTGGGTACACACGCTGTGAGTATGATTGTTGCGTTTATGTTAAGAGTCTTGATGATGGTTCCTATATTTTCTTGCTTCTTTATATGGATGATATGCTGATTGCGACAAGAAGTATGGTTGAGGTTAATAGGTTGAAGTCTTTGTTGGGTAAAGAGATTGAAATGAAGGATTTGGGAACAGCTATGAAGATACTTGGGATGGAGATTTGCCGAGATAGGTCAGCTGGTAAGTTGTTGTTATCTCAAAAGAATTATGTGGTGAAAGTGTTGGAGAGGTTTCGTATGGTTAATGCCAAACCGGTCAGCACTCCTTTGGCAAGTCATTTTAGATTATCTTCAGCTCAGTGTCCGGTGTTAGATGAAGAAATTGAGGAAATGTCGAGGGTCCCTTATGCGAGTGCAGTGCGTTGCTTAATGTATGTAATGGTTTGTATGAGACCCAACTTGGCACATGCAGTTAGCACAGTCAGCAAGTACATGGCCAATCCAGGCAGAGATCATTGGAAGGCAATCAAGTGGATGTTCAGATACTTGAGAGGTACTTCGGATCGTGAGATTATGTTTGGCAGACAACGGGACCAGATTTAGTTGTGGGGTATGTGGATGCGGATTATACTGGGGGTTTGGATGACAGAAGGTCTACAACTATTTATGTGTTTACACTTGTGGGTGGGCCTATTTGTTGGAGATCCATGGTACAACCTTTAGTGGCTCTATCTGCTACTGAGTTTGAGTATATGGCGGTGACTGAGGTTGCTAAGGAAGCATTGTGGTTGAAAGGGTTTGTTAAGGAGTTTGGCATAGATTAAGGTGGAGTTCAATTGCATTGTGACAGTCAGAGTGCCATTTAATTGGCAAAGCATCAGGTGTATCATGCTCGAAAGAAGCATATCAACATGAGGTTTCACAAGGTTAGAGATTTGATTGATGCAGGTGATTTGATACTAGAAAAGGTGTACACTTCTGAGAATGCAACTGATATGTTGACAAAGACGGTTACTGCAGATAAGTTCGAGCATTGCTTGGACTTGGTTAATGTCTCCCGATGCTAGGAAAAGGGAGGCATCCCCCCAACTTACTGGATGGTGATGGTTATCTTTTGAATGGGCGAGAGTAAATTTGCCAAGGTGGAGATTGTTAGAATTGTGGCTCATAGAGTTCTAGAAAGAAGGCCATCGCTGATGATCTAGTGAAAGTAGACTGGGCCGAAGGCCCAGTTACGGTTCGTACAGGGGTATTTTTGAGATACAGACCAAATACCAGATTAGGGTTAGAATAGAGTCAGTATAAATACTCTATGTTGTAAACCCTAATTCATACTATGATAATAAAGAACAGCAACCGCTCTCGCTCCCGTGAACGTACCCGGTTTTGGGGAACCACGTATATCTTTGTGTTGATTCTTTACTATTTATACTCATAAATCGTGTGCGTGTGTGTGACGATCCTAACACTGAGGCTTCTCTTCGGTATCAGTATGTACATCGAAGCATTCACGAACTTTACCTGCAAAGGGTAAACTCTTGATCTTTTCCATCTATAGCTTACGATATGATTTATCATCTACTGAAAAATGCAGAGTTACTTATCCGCTGCAGAAGTGACTCCGATTTCGACGACTCCTCTTCCTTATCTGCCTCCAACGACAATGCCGCTACGGGCAGTGTTCTCGGAACAGACAGGAAGAGGCAGCATGGTTTTGAGTCTAAGTGGGAGATTGTTAGAAATTATATTAAAAGTCATGGTTTTAGTATACTTTAGGAGACGCTACAGAGTCCCTGATGACATTTTCCTGCAGCTTGCCCCTGTCGAGGTGAATGGGAACAATTTGGATGAGAATAGAGTCCATGTCTCTATTCTCTCAGTCGTCGATGGCGGAGTTCGTTTTCCTCTCCACCCCCTTCTCCGCCAAACCCTAGCCTACTACAGACTTTCCCTAATCCAATGCACCATCAATTTCTTTCGGATGGTTATGGGCATCGTTGCCCTAAATGAGGTACTAGGGACCAATCTAGGGCTTTATGATATTCATCATATGTATAGTGTCATCTCCACGGCTCAGGGGGGCTACTATCTCAAAGCCCACAATGCTAGGAGAAAGCTGGTGACTTACACCCCGGATTCTGCTTAGGGGGATAATGATGACTTCCTCATCATTACAGGAAACTGGGAGCCCGTGGGAGATGATGGGCAGACGATTGGCTTACACTGCCCTCATGGCATTGGCTGTCCTTGTAAGTTTCTTCCCTTCATTAATCCCCCAAGTAGGGTTTTACATACTCGTTTGTGCACTTAATCGCTTACTTATATCTGCCTTTATCTTTGAATGCAGCCACCAACACGAACGAAGGCCATCAAACCATCAGTTTGCAGGTCAACGTCACCGACATCCGTCTTGCACTCGACTACGATGGTATCCTCAGCATCATCGGAACCGGGCTTGGCCAAGCAACTCACATTTTGCTGGGTTACACCCCCTCCTATACCGGGGGCATCAACCTTCTGCCCATAGCATGCACCCAACGCCCTTTCCCCGGCCTTCGAGCTTTACCACCAAGGTCCGGCCACTCAACAAGATGTTTGCACCCGTTTTTGGCCAAAATCAAAAAATGAATTTATGGGCTTAAAATGTGGCTTTGAAAGTCAGTCTCTGGCCTTGAAAAGCCTTATAATCAGTTGCCCATGAAATTGGGCCAATTTGGAAGCCATTGACTGAATTGAGTTTTGAAAAGGCTTGGGTCAAATTAATGTCTAAAATTTCGTTATCACAAGCCCAAGCAAAAGATTGGCCGAAGACTTGGGTTGACCTACTAGATTTGAGTGTTTTATCCAGGTCTAATCTAGTTTGTAGAAATAACAAGGCCTTCTAAGTGGGCCTAAATCAGTTAAAGCTCAAGTATTTTTTCCAGACTTGGGCTCGCATGGCTTACAAGGAGAAGAGGCCTATTATGCTCCTCAAGCTCAGGCCCATGTAATAGATGGGCCTACTTCTTGAAAAAATATCACATATGGCCTTTAATTGGCAGGAAAAAGCCTTAAGCTACTCACAAGCAGCTTAAAGGCCTAGAATGTTATTACTGAGTAGGTTTGAACAAGCTGCTCACAAGCACCTCAAAGGCCTAGAATGTTCTTACTGAGTAGGTCTGGACAAGCTTCTCACAAGCAGCTTAAGGTCTGAGTGGCCACCATCCTTCAGCATGAAGCAAGGCTAAGGACATGTGGCGTACATGCAATCCTTGGAGCTGCTGGCACATGACTCATGCAAACCTAAGCAAGCTGCTGACAAGCAACTCACCTAGGCTTTCGAGAAGTCTCGATCTTCAACATTGGTGGGCCTAGAGGATGTCCATTCAAGTAGTAGCTTGAGTGTTGGAGCAACTCAAAAGGCCTGGATGCTGAAACCTTTTGCCCTTTTGCAAAAGTTTTACGCAAGAAAGAAGGGTTTTTCAAGCCTTTACCATTTCCTTGGAGTAAAGGGCACGTTTTTGTCAAAGAATAGCCTCTCATTGGAGCATTTTGAAGCAGCTCAAGAGGGCCACATGGCAGCCATGCATTGAAGCATTTGAAGCAGCTTGAGGCCTGAAGCTCCTGCCTATAAATTACAATTTTGAAGGTCTTGGCAATGGTCCACGACCATCAAGCCTACGGCTTACCCATTTTATCTTTCAATTGTCTTTACTTTCGTGTTCAATCTAGCACGAACTAGATTTTAGTTCCTTTCATTTCCTTGTACCCAAACTTTGTTAAACCGATTAATAAAGTTTGTTTTCGTTCCTTCATTACCTTTCAGTCCTTTCCTTTTCTTTTATCCATTTTCTAACAACGGTTAGAAAATATTTAAGTCCTTATCCAGCAAAGGTGAACAACGAATCATCACGAGGCCTTACCTTTTGGGCCTAGCACCATCGTTTGAAAGAAATCAGATTTTTGAGGCACGAAGGCCTTGAAATACAGTTTGGACTGCATTTCAGTCCTGGCACGCCCGCAACACTTGCCAATTCGGTTTTTGCACTTTTGTGGAAAAACACAAGGCATCCCCCAAGCTCGTTTGGGAGATAGTGGTGCTTCTTCCTCAGACCATGTGACTCTCATTTCTCCTTCTGATTATTTCACCAACCTCGACATGTCTCGACACCTCAACCTTGCAACTATGGTTGGTTGAGTTGGGCCATGTGCCTTTTCCGCTTCTTCGGGCTCCACACCCCCAGTTCGCCCTCTTTCTTCCTCTCGAATTCCCACTTCCGGCTCCTCCCCTCAGGGCCTCCTTGCAGACGCCCGCCGTAAGCATCCCCGTCAAGATGCTTTTGGGGAAGAGGATGACGAAGACAAGTTATCCCTTCAGGATCTCCAAGCGCACCATGCCTCATCTGCTGAGACCCCTATGCCTCCTCTAGCCTCTGAGTCCGATGCTGGTAGCTCCTCCTCTGCCACTGTTTGGGCCCCAACGTTCCTTCGCGGGGATCGCCCAATCTCTGTAGAAGACTCTGCAGGTTCCCTTGAAATGACCATTGCCTTGGCCCAAGGATAATCGATACATAGACGAAGCGACCCATCTTTCTTCTGAACAAACAAGGCCGATGCTCCCCACAGTGACATACTCATATGAATAAACCCCAAACCCTCTAATTCTTACAATTGAATCTTCAATTCCCACAACGCAGTGGGCGCAAAGCAATAAAGAGGTATAGAAATAGGAGCGGTGCCAGGAAGCAAATCAATAGTGAATTCAATTTCTCTCTTAGGTGATAAACCGAGTAACTCTTTCGAAAACATGTCCAAAAAGTCGCAAATGACAATAGGTAACTCCCCACGTGTGGATACACCCTCATCTAAGGCCAAACTTGCTAATAAGGCATACACTGACTCTTGCTCTCGAGATCCACACAAATACGGTTCTAACGGTTCTCGACACTCCCTGAAGAACTCAAAACAAGCTCCCCCAGGTGGACAAATACGGACTCGACGCTTAAAGCAATCTATGGTAGCATGAAACGTGGATAACCAGTCCATTCCCAAAATAAGATCGAACACTGACATATTCAACAAAATGAAGTCAAAGGTAAAACAATGATCTTGAATGATAAGCTCATAATCCCGGCAAATACAATCTAATGGTGATCTACCCCCTAAAGGTGTCTTAACAAACAAAGGTGGATTAATACATTTAGTTTTCAATTCCAAAACACAAGCAAAAGATGCAGCAATGAATGATAGTGATACTCCAAAATCAAAGAGTCCTCTAGCAAAGGAGCTGAACAAAAAAAATGTACCCCTCACAACCGAAGCATCTGGAGCTTGAGGGACGATAAGAGGTGGTGGAGGCGGAATAGCAAAAGTGATAGCAAAAGTTCTTCCTTGAGTGATCTGACTCTGAATATGTCCGCTCCTTTGACCGGAGCCCTAAGTAGGTGTGGAAGAACTCACTTATAGACACCTCCCAAAAGGGGCATCGCCATACAGATATCCTCTGACACTTGTTTCTTTTCCAATGTTTGAGATCGTTGATACTCCCATGGCTAGGAATATCTCCACATGATAACCACTTACCATAAAAGAGTTGCCACTTAGTTTATATAAAAACTAAGCAAACAAGGTAGAGATTCTGAGTATAGGAGCTAAGAGTATGATAAGGGGAAGGTGTTAGGCACCCCTCTTCGCCCGGTCGTGAGATCGGCCCATAATTTTTCAACATACAATTAGTGCTTGCTTTATTTAATTCCAAACAATTAATCTGGTTATTTGCCTTTAAACAGTTTAATATGGTCAGCCAAAGCAATAAATTAAACGTACATCAGAATAGACAAAAAGCAACAGGCTATCCCAGCAAATAGATTCCATGGCTGGTGAATGGATTTCACTGTCGTGGGATCCTATTGGATCGATGTACCAGCTGCAAGAACAATGTCCCAACTGATGTTCTTTCTCACACCAGAATACAAACAGTTAACAAACAATTAAAGAATTTAAAGCATGCTATGAATTAAAGATTCAAACGAACCACAGGCCCTTGGGCCTCACCACCTTTTTCCCTCAGTGCACAATTGCTTCAGATTGAGGGTGATTGACTGACTTACTTTTCAAAACCCTAGGATTAGGGTTTGGACTTCGAGGTTTGATCGTTGGATTATGGCTGCCTACGAATGATTAAAGCTTTTGTAGGGAGTGTATGTGAGATGGTTTCTGCAGAGTATCGTGGCTAGAGAGGATGTATTGAATTGTGTATTTCAGAACCCTAAGTGCCTCTTTATATAGGCATGGGGTGACTCACTTTGGCCAATTAAATGGCGTGAATCAAAATGGAATTACAAGGTTAGAAGATCTCTACTTGGAATCTATTTCTTAGCCCTAAATCTAATAAAGGCTGCTAGGGTTGTGGTGCGTCGATCAAACAAATGGTAGAACATTCCAGAATTCTGAAAAAAGGACGATCTGGCGACCGCCAAAAGGATCTAGCAGCTGAGGAATGCATCTCACAGGCGAGGAATCAATCTCTCTGGGTGAATTTTAAACAC
Source organism: Rhododendron kiyosumense (assembly GCA_019656275.1). Classification (NCBI taxonomy): domain Eukaryota; kingdom Viridiplantae; phylum Streptophyta; class Magnoliopsida; order Ericales; family Ericaceae; genus Rhododendron; species Rhododendron kiyosumense. Next base: position 789,209 of record BPLS01000574.1, read on the forward strand.
CATATTCCACGGGCGAAAGAAAGAAGTGGGGGCCATGAAATAGATCTTGCGGCCGATATATGTGTTTTCCTAGGATGCTGTATTTCTGTCTGAAAGGCTATTTGATTCTGTATTAGGTTCTCTAAGTGGCTAGAAGTACTCAACAAAATCCTCAGGTTTTTGAGAAATCAATCATCAATCACTTTATCCATTCATCATCGGGATGGTCCCTATGTGGGACTTGAAATAATTGTTAGGCCAAATTGGGGTGTCTATATTGCTCCTCTCTTAACCTGAGATCCCTGAACTGAGGTGGTCTGACGGAAGTGAGGCGGCTGCTGCCTCTGAGTACCTCGAAACGACTGTCGACTAAAACCTTATCCAACCCTTGGCTGCTGCACTTAACCAGACACGCTACGTGCTCCTTCCCCACGTGGACAATTTCTTGCAAAATGGCTAGTTTTTCCACAAGTAAAACACGTACTTAGAAGCCGCGGACACCGAGCGTGAATATGCCCCGCTAGCTTGGCTACACTCGTGACACACGATCGAAGGTCTACTAGGAACTCCCCAAGTCCCAAAGGAAGAATCTGGTGGCCTAAAGTTCAACGGACCCTACGAAGCTGAAAATTGATCTCTTTGTCTTTTCCTTCCCTTACTCCCAAAAGTCCCTGAAGAAAAACTCATACTTCCTACCAATTGCCTCGGTTCCCAAGCCTTAGGATTTCTTGGTGGCTTCTTAGATATTTTTCAATGCTCCTAGCACACTTGACGACATCGAAAAATTTCCCTTTGCATTGTACCACAACCAATCTCCTCATGGCATCATGCAACCCTTTTTCAAATTGCCTACATTTCCTCTCTTCAATTGCCACCAACTCTGGCACAAAACAGGACAAAGATTGGAATTTCAAAGTGTACTCTTGCTCTAACTCTCAAACTTATCTCTCAATTGGTCATGACTAGTTTTCAGAAAGTATTGCTCCTCAAAGTGCACCTCAAACTCGGCCCAAGTTAAATTCTCCCATCTGGCTTATTTGCTTGAGCTGCAGTCCTTGCCGCTCTTCTCGCATCCTTTCTCAACTCCAGGACAGACTCCCACCACTCATTAGCCTCCCCAGTGAGTTGGACAGCCACAATATTGACTCATAAGTCATCCTTCGTAATCTTAAGGGGCCCTAAAAAGTTTTCAGATTTGAGCTAACCAATGATCGACCACAAGAGGGTCACTACTCGACCCATCGAACATCGGTGGATTTCTATGGCTAAACTCTCACATCGCCGACAAGGCACAGTTGTTTGCACTTTCCCTAGAACCTAGGTTTAGAAGGTTTGCCGCCGCGAGAGCCGCAACGAGGTCCCTAGCAAAAGGATTTTAAGCATTCAGTATTTCTTCTCCCTGTTCGGCCTCTGTCACCGGATTCCCACTCGGGTTCTCCCCATGCTGACTAACCTCATCCGCAGGTGGCACTCCTCGGCCACAACCACGACCACGGCTAGGGCTGCAATCGAGTCGAGCCGAGCCGAGTTTCAACATGTTCAAGCTCAGCTCGCCCAAAAAAGGATTGGCTTAAAACAAGCTCAAATTCTTCGGCCCGAGCTTAACTCGTGTATATTTCTATTAGCTTGAGCTCGACTCATATTGGCTCGATAAATGAAGCCAAGAGGCCCAAGATCGGAATGAAAGAAGAAGCTGGGGTTCTCTCTCTATTTATAATGTGCTCTGCATGGCTTCACTTCTGTAAGTGCCTGATGTGGGACTAGAAAACAAGTGATTAAAAACAAACTTAATGGGATGCTTTCTCTCACGTGTCCTCATTTCCCCATGCGTGGAAGACTCCCAACTAACACGTTGATGGTAGCAACATTTACCAGGACTAATTTTAAACAAAAGTTATTTTAAACATATATATACACACACACACACACACGGCTCGCGAGCCAGGTCGAGTCGAGCTTTGGTCAGCTCGAGCTCGGCTCGTTTATAAAACGAGCAGAAAAAATTGGCTTAAGCTCGTTCGTTTACCTTTCGAGTCGAGCTTGAACGAGCCACTAACGAGCCCAACCGCGAGCTACTCGCAAGTGACTCGGTTTGTTTGCATCCTTAACCACAACCACCCCGATTTCCAGCCCCACCTCACCTATTTCACAACTTTGGACTCAACTTACTACAAATTATAAGAAAGAGAAATTCATCAACCACAACATCATTTTATGAGGTCTAAGCCTCCAACTTTTCCAACACGGGTTAAAAATAACTCTACACCACTCTATTACACTGAAATGCAATGCCATATAGTCCAAGAAATGTCAATTCACACAAGCACACACATGTCATGCAAAAAGATGCGACATTTTGAACCCATGAGACTAAAAGTCTCCCGACGGTCTCAAAGTATTCAAACTTAGACGCTTTGGTACCAATTTATCACGACCTTGATTTTCAACATAAATAAATTATCCATTTCGAAAAAAAGATCATCGCATTATATAGATAATACCCAAAAGAGTGTTCCCAACCATTTATATTACAAACCAAGTCTAAAATTTAGAGAAATTACATCATTAGCACTCCGGCCCCAAATTAGTTAAGTATAAGTACGAATAAGTTTAGTGATTACAATTACTTCAGTCAAAAAGGATTAAGAATGATAAGTTACAAATACATCTTTGTCAAAAGGAAAACATTACAAAGATGACTAAGTAACTCTCAGAGTTAGCATCCAAAATATGTTTCCTTCAATCCAAACACACAATGCATGCGAACTATTATCCAACGTTCGAACCTGAAAATGATAATAGATTGAGCTACACTAACCTAGTAGGAAAATCTTCTACCAATTCTATGTGCACATATGATGATAAGTGTAAGGGAAAGAAGGCAAGAGAATGCAATTCAATGGATGGATACGCAACCAACACACGAGTATATCAACATTCAATACGTTTCAATCTATAGTGTGACACAATCTCAAATAATCTTATAGTTCATGGGACACAAGCGACTCTAACCTCCATGACACGACACTCTATCACAAGTCTCCTTCGACTGTATTTTACCCCTTGCACTACAGTATAACACCCCTAGGGTTACCGTATTTCCACCCCTAGTGTTATAGTGAACCCTAACAACTTGGATCGCCGTATTACCACCTCTTGCGTTATAAGACTCACTTGAGTCTCCGTATTACCACCCCTTGCGTTACAAAACTTCCTACACCAACTCCCGACTCACACACTTATGCTATTAACCATTATGCAAACTATGACTCTCCCTTGTTCACATTCTTACACGTGTCATCAGATGATATGCCAAAAGTATTATAAACATGCCATAGTCTTTCCCAAGTAAAATCAATCACGTAAGATGCATTTTGACAAAGTTTTAATTAAGTTACTAATCTTTCTTTAATAACAGAAGATCAACGGGATGAGGATAACTTAGATTAATTAAAGGAATTCAATTAAACATGCTTGAAATAGGTTAAGAGGTGTCCAAAAGGGAATAGAAGTGATTGGGGCTCAATAAGGTCAAAAATAGGCAAAACAGCACGAAAGCTGTCCAAAGAGGGGAGGGATCAATCCCCCAATGACCAAGGATCGATCCCTGATGCTGTTGGATTAGAGAAAGACAAGGGGGATTGATCCCCCATGCATGGGGATCGATACCCACGCCATTTTGGGCGATTTCTACAGATTTTTTGACAAATTTCAAGGATGCCAAGGGGGATGAACCAAACTCGATTCCTACACCAAACCAACATACTAACACATAGAGAAGGAGAAGAAATCCCTACCTCGAGTCAAAGATCGAAACCCAAGAGATTTGAACAAGCTTTAGCTCCAAGCTCTTGAAATCAACCGAAAGCTTCTCCCCAAGCTTCACCCAACACGATGCAAGCCTGAGGTTGCGTACTGGAGGTGAAAACAAGATGGATCCTTGAGGTTTTTAAGGTATTTGGTGGAGTTTCAAGTGTGAGAGTAAAAGAGAGATAGAGACAGTAGAGAGAGATGGAGAGGCGTGGGAGATGAGAGAGATATGAGATGAGTTTATTATCTCTTACACACTCACACACACTTATATACTAGCACACTTATAAAACACACACACGCCTCCTTCCACTAACAATTCTATCACTTTAAATACCAATTCAAACAACCACCACATTGTTCGTATTTCCTAATTTTGGAATTTATAAAACATTTCGATAATTAGAAATATACGGGTTTCTATAATTAGTCAGTGCAAAAAAAAATGACATTCGAATAATATAAAATTGGAAAATAAATTCTCAATTATAATCCGAGAATATTGATCCCAATTAGATTCAATTTTGTTCGGATTAGGCGTTCACCATACCAAAACCTAAAGTGGTTAGATGCACACAAACCCAAGACTCATGCTCGATGGGTATGGTTTTTGGTGCACCATAACCAAACCATATGGTGTTTGGTTTCTAACCGAATCGCAAGATACCCACAACATTAGTAGCTTATTAATAAATAGGCCAATGGAATACAATTATGTGCTAAAACTCAAAAAATCCTATCTTACATAAAGAATTATCATTTACCATTCAACGTAGTCAAGTAAATAACTAAAAAATTCGACTTCCACAATATGTTTTACTCCAAACACTAGCAGCAAGCCAGCAAAATTCAAAATACTCAAAAAAGAAACCAAATAAAGTAACGTAGTGCCTAACCTAACAATAACATCTTTCCACTTCTAGTCTTACTCTTACATCAATTATGGCTAGTTCTTGGACGCATATGATTTCCACGTCATGTTGAGAGTGGAGGTACTCATACAAAGTGCAAGTTTTTAAGCTTAAGTTTAACAACAAAATTCCAAATAAAAAACACTCCAGTTTTTTTCACTACAAACATAATATGCAACTAATTCATTTAGATTTATGCATACGATTAACATAAAGAGGTCAGACTAGCACAAGATTCAAACGAATAACATAAAAGGCCAGATTAGCACAATTAAGTAAATCAACTTCCAACAATAGTTGATAGTCTCAGAATCAGAAATTAATTTCGTAAATTTGAAATTCTTGACAGATTTCGACTTCATGTATTCGAAATAAGTAGAAAAAAAAAATGAGTTCATGTATCTAAAATAAGTAACAATATTCGGATATTAGAATCCGAAACCGTCTAGGGCATTATTAGAAACGATTTCACAGGCATGATCGATTTCTAGGGTATGATTTTGTTTTGATTTCTAGGGCATGATTTTCTAGGGCACGATTTCTAGGATATGGCTTCAGATTCAAATACTTGAATTTAAAACCCACAACCAAGTTTTAATATTTGATATAGTTTGTCAAAATCGAAAATACGGATCCGAATGTTCAGTCATAAGGATTCAAACGTTATCGTGGCGGTGGTGGACGAAATGGTGAAGATGCAAATGATGGATGGTACCCAACGGTGGTGGTGAAGGCCATTGCTCTTGCTGGTCGTGGTGTGGTGTGGTGGTGTAGGCTGCTACTCCTGCTGGTGGTGTGTCATTTCGTGGTCTGAGGAAGAGAAAGAAAATAGAAGGGAGAAGAACGATGTTGGGGATACAGAGAAAGGGAAGGGGAAAGTTCAAAAAGGAGGAAAAATTAGGTTTGAGGATAATTTTAGAAGTTCAAGGGTATTTATTGGGTTGTATGTAGCAAATTGTTATAAGATTTATGGATTTTAGTTAACGCATGTTACATGCAGTAAAAAATGTGAGACCATCAAAGTGGTAAATTAAGGCGGCTGATTTTGCCACTTTATTTTTTGTTAATATCACTCCCCTACGAGTGCCAAAAATGCACTTGTAGGAGAGTGACGTTAACAAAAAATTGGAGTGGCAAAATCATTTCCTTAAATTAATTGGTACTACTACATCCGTCCCTAAATGTTTGGCCATTTCGCAAAACGAGAACTCAAAAATAATGCATTTCTTTCAAGAAAAAATTCAAATTTTTTTCATAAATTAAAAGAACTCATCGATATCTAGTGAATTGTTGAAAAAAAATTAAATTTTTTTTGCAAAAATTGTATTATTTTTATGTCCTCGTTTTGCGAAACGGACAAATATTATGGGACGAAGGGAGTATTATTCTATGAAAACGATAGCGTGTCATGTAATTCCCAGGGCATATGCCGCTTTCGCCTGATAACAGGTAAGGGTCATCATTTAGCCCGTGGCTCGCCCGAAGGCTGCCCAGCCCATTAGGCTTTTACTCGGCCCGAGCCCATAAAACGGGCGGGCCAACCCGGCCCGTAGTTTGTAATGGGCAGACTTGGGCCTATGAATTTTTACTCGGCCTGCCTGTAGGCCCAGCCCGTGAGCCCGCCCGTGGTACTTACCCAATAGCCCGCCCACGTGTCCACCCGTCAGCCCAAAATCCCACAAAATCCTTTCTTTTTTAGTAAATTAGAGGCTGGTTCTACTTTTTAGATTTGTTTTCATCCCAACCCTGAGTATTATTTCCGAACCTAGACAGGCTCATTTATTTTGTTTAATGACTTTTTTGCCCATCCACTCCACGTAAAAGCTGAAAAGTGAGTAGATGACTTGATCCAGATCTCCCAGGTTGGTTCTTCCTCCTCCTCCTCCTCCTCCTCTCTCTCTCTCCACTATAACCACGCCGAAACCGGAGTTGCCTATTCCAGACTATTTAAAGGCATCTCTGGCGGTGGAGCTTGGATCTCTTGCACCGGAGATCGTTACTATTCCGACTAAGAAGCACTGAGATCTCTTGCACCAGATCATCACTTCCACTTCTGGTTTTCCAATCGAATGAGGGAGCCAGATCCTTGTGGAAACTGTGCAAAGAAGCACCGAGATTTTCTCTCGACAGAAGAGCAACTTTTGCAAGTGGTCCAGATTCAAAAAGAAAGAAGAAAAGAACTGGGAGTAGATCTAGTAGTTGCACCTTGCTTTTAACTAAGATTTTTTTTCCCTTGCATGAATTGATCCAATAGAAGTGATGTTTTCGTTGAGATTTGTACTTCGTCTAATCTAATTTTTTCATTCATTCTGTTGACCCCCCCCCCCTCTCAAAGATTTGATTTTGATTACCTTTTTTTTTTTTCAATCTTTGTTCGTGTATTTATTTTCTATGAGAACTGTGTATTTTTTTATGAGAACTGTGTATTTATCTTTGAGAACTGTCTATGAAAATTGTGTATTTTCTCTGAGAAACTGTGTATTTGTCTATGAACTGTATATTTTTTATGAGAACTATATATTTTTCTATGAGAATGTATTGTTCATGAGAACTGTATATTTTAGTATATGGTGAGGCTATTTAATCTGTGTACTTTTCAGTTCACATAACCCAATTTTCATAATCTGTTCACATAGCATAGAGAATTGACAGTTCTTGTAACGACCCTGATTTTTGGTCGTTAAAATTTCGTTAAATATTTGAATTTTATTTTAATTTCCTTAATTTCCTTGTGGTTTGTCATATTTACATTTTTGCCCTTGAAAAATTATTTCTTGACGCTTTAGTCCGCTTGCAAGCCTAAACCATCCGATTGGAGAAACAAAGCTAGGAAGTTACCTAGTTACTTTTCCCTAACCGCAAAATGACCGTTTTGCCCTCGTGGACCCTTTGAACCTTTTGAACCCTAGACTAAGAATTTAATATTCTTTTTCATTTAATGATTTTGGTTTTAATCTTTGTCCATTGGACAATAAATGTTAGGGAAACTATTATCCATTGGATAATAAAAACCCCAATTCTTTATTTTAAAAGTATACTTGATTAAAGTACTATGAATAGTAAAAAGTAACTTTTTGATTACTTTAAAGTACCTTTTTGGATTATTTTATTATTTAATCTCCCTAGTAGCTATTATCCATTGGATAATAAAAGTTAGGGTGGTTATTACCCAATGGGTAAAAGGTTAATCTTTCAAAGTACAAATGGGATTTATTAAACTAACCTTTTCTTTTAAGACATGTGTCAAAGCACCTATTTGTTTATTATGGAAAATACTTAGTCTTTAAAATCCTAAGATTTCCTAAGTACCCTTTTTACTTATTTTTTGTTAGGGTTTTGATCTTCCTAGATCACATGAGTACATATGTATATATTATACTAGTACTTGGTGATTTTTTATTAATTAGTTTAATGGGAAAATCTAGTCTTTAAAAATCCCTTTGATCTCTTGGTACAAAAGTAACCTTTGTTTATTGTTTGTATATATATATATGTGTATATATGAACTAGGAGAGAGAAAGAGAGAGAGAGAGAGAGCCGAATGGGAGAGAGAGAGAGAGAGAGAGAGAGAGAGAGAGAGAGAGAGAGAGAGAGGAGGGAAGAAAGGAGAAAGGGATTTGATTGGTACTTGCCTTTGATCTTCCATTGTACATCCAATCTTGGAGATTTTTCTTTCCAAAGCAATCTTAACTCCATTGTACTCTTGTATACACCTTGCACTTGTTTGAACCCTTAGATCTTGTACCAATATCTTTCTTGCCCACCAAGGATCCATCCTAGCCATTCAATTGATCTAAGATCAAATCATGGTACACAATAGCCATGCAACCTAGGATTTTCCCTTGATTTGTGCTTAAAAGTTGGATTTGATTAGATGTAATTCTTTGAACACCTTGCAACTTCTTGACCCTTTGATCATGTACCATTACAATCTCAACCATCCATTTGATTCAAGAATCCAATCTAAGGACACCATAGCCATGCAACCCTAGGATTCTTACATTGATCTTCCATGATCTCTTGCCAAGTGTCAAAGTGAGACTTAGAGAGAGAGAGAGGAGAGGGCCAAGCTCTTGCCTATAAATAGAAGGCCATTCCAAGCCTTTCAAAGCACACCTCAAAGCATTTGCTCTTCCTTCTCTCTAGAAAACCATTTCCAGTTTCTAGGCAGCCACTGCCCCGTCGGAAATCCTCCATTTTATCCTACCTAGAGTAGTTTTTAGGATCAACTTCCTTCTGGAAAGTTGTAGAGCGCTTCGAAACCTTGAAGTTAGGCTCAAGAATTACACCAATCGGTTAAGAAATGACCAAGATATTGTCATTCGAAGTTCAGTGAAAATTCTGGATTTCTATTTCCAGACAGCTCACTGTCACTTCTTTCATTCCCATTTTTCTCCAACCTAGGTTCATTTCTAGGATTTACTTCCTTCTCGAGAGTTGTAGAGGGTTTAGAGAGCTTCGTTCTAGACCCAAGAACGACTCTATTCGGCCAAAGATTGACCGAGTTACTGCCGTCCGAAGTTCGGTCCAGATTCACCCCCCGTAGGATTTTCCAACTTGCTTACTCGGCCCCGACTAGTTTCGGATCAAGGTAGTTATCCTTACCTACTTTTCCAAGTATAAAGTAGTTTTTCACTCTAATTCTATATCTTGTATAACTCGCATGTTGTTTGGAAGTTACTTTGATCGTAGATAAAGTTATCTTTCAATTAAATGTTGGAAATGCATGTTTTATGTTAATTCTTGGTGATTCAAGCATGCTATGTTACTTAGATGTTCTTGTTATACTATTTCGAAGCTTGATGAATGCATGTTGTATGTAAAGTCTCACACGCGGAGTCTTGCATGAGAACGTGACACGAAAATCGAGGAAGTTAGAAACATGGCACCTAGGGTATGTTTAACAAGGAAGTACTTTGGAAACCACATAATGACCATTTCGAGGGTATTATGTGAATGGTGTGTGTGTGTGTGTTCTAATGGGAATCCGGTATAGCGGAACCATTGTGAGGTTGTGTGTGTTCCCATGGGATCCCGAACCGGCGGAACCATGGTGAGGTATAGCTTGGTTATCTGCGGAGAGGAGCCAATGCAATGTGTGCCAATGGGAACCCGGTGCGGCGGAACCATTGTGAGGATACTCGGGAACCCGGAACGGCGGAACCGAGGTTGGGTGTGTAGGGCTTGGTTATCCGCGGTTTGGAGCCAATGCTAAAGATTTTTGAAAGGCTTGGTTATCCGCGGTACGGAGCCAATGCAAATGATTTTGAAAAAGGTTGATTTGTATATGGAAATGGAGACACGGTCTACGATGAGTCGCGTAGGAGAAACTCGAAGAATCTTGGACACCAACGGTAGTTAGATTGTGGATGTATCATTGCTACTGTCTGTTGTATTGTTATAAGTTAAGGGTTAGTGGGTAGGGTTACTCTATTGAGCGTTGTAGCTCATGGTGTTGCCTTTTTGGTGACCCTGGCATATTATATTGGTGGCGACGCCGGTATAATGTGTCAGATCTCTTAGATGAACAGGGCGAGATGTATACCTTGGAGGCCTTCGGAGCTGAGGAGCTTGCCAGGAGGGAGAAGCCAGTGGAGCAGTAGTTAGGAGCCTAGTTTCTCCTTTGTTGAATACTTGTACCCCTTTGAAGTATTTATAATATAATAAACTCTCTTTATTATGTAATAAATGCTTCTTTAACGTACCCTAATTTTGGGGGCGTTACAGTTCTCATAGAACCGACTATGAGAATTGTCATTATACTTTATCTGGAAATTGATTTTGATTAATTTTTTTCTCAATTTTTGTTCATATTTGTATTTTTATGAGAATTGTGTGTTATTTATGAGAATTGTCTATAAGAATTGTGTATTTTTCTATGAGAACTGTATTTTTTTTTTCAATTTTTGTTCCCGAATTGTGTGTATTTTTCCATGAGAACGCTACTGTAGTGTATTTTTGTATGGGAACTATCTATGAAAATTATGTATTTTCTATGAGGATTGTGTATTTTCTGTGAGAACTCCCTATGAGAATTATGTATTTTATATAAGAACGATATATTTTTTACGAGAACTGTGTTTTTTCCTATGCGAACTGTTATTGTCTGTGATGATTGTCTATAAGAACTGTGTATTTTTCTATAAAAATTGTGTATTTTATTGTGTGGTGAGGCTATTTGAACAATGTATTTTTCAATTCACATAGCCATTTTACATAACAATTATCTATGAGAACTGTGTTTTTTTTTTATTACAAAAATTGTGTTTTTTTTATGAGAACTGTTATTGTCTATGATAACTATGTATTTTTGTATGGGAACTGTCTATGAGAACTGTGTATTTTGTATGAGAATTGTGTATTTTCTGTGAAAACTCCCTATGAGAACTATTATTTTATATAAGAACTGTATATTTTCTATGAGAACTGTCTATGAGAATTATGTTTTTTCTATGAGAACTGTATATTTTCTATGAGAACTATCTATGAGAAGTATGTTTTTTCTATGAGAACAGTTATTGTCAATGATGATTGTCTATGAGAACTGTATTTTTTTCTATGAGAATTGTTATTGTCTATGATGATTGTCTATGAGAACTGTGTATTTTCTGTAAGAACTCCTTATGAGAAATTTATTTTATATAAGAGCTGTATATTTTCTATGAGAACTGTGTTTTTTTAGGAGAACTGTTATTATTTATGATGATTGTCTATGAGAATTGTATATTTTTTCGATGAGAATTATGTATTTTTTATGAGAAATGTGTATTTTAGTGTGTGGTGGATTATTTGAACTGTGTATTTTTTAGTTCACGTAGCCATTTTTCACATGAGAACTATCTATGGGAACTCTGTTTTTTGCATGAGAATTGTTATTGTCCATGATAATTGTGTATGAGAACTGTGTATTTTTTGTATTTTTCTATGAGAATTATGTATTTTAATGTGTGGTGAAACTATTTAAACTGTATATTTTCCAGTTCACATAACTATTTTACATAGTTCTCATAGAACTGACTATGAGAATTGGAAGTCCAGTTCATAGAGCTAAGGGTATTTTTATCCGAAATAATATATGTTAGAATTGATCAAAAAATATAAATTTTACTAAAAATGGACACGTAAACAAAATTAAGAAGAATGGCAAAAATAGTAAAAATGCATGAAAAGTCAAAAGAAATGACTAAAATAAAGAAGAATTATTGTTGTCAGGACTATTTGAAATCCGAATTTAGAAAATGGGACCGGCCTAAAAATTCTCCTTTTTTTTTCCCTTGACAAGAAAATTTAAGCCCGCCCGACTTTTGGTCCGCTTGTTCGCCCGTCCGATTTTTGGCCAGCTAGCTAGTCAATTGGGCTAGCTCGTGGACCGGGCTTAAGCTTCAATTTATGTTAGGTAGCCCGGCCCACCCAACCCGAAAAAAGTAAAAGCCTGATCGGTCTAGTCCGTGGACAGACTTGGATAGTGACTTGACGGGTCGGCCCAGTCCGACGATAACCCTTAGGCTCTGTTTGGAACCTATGAAAAGGAAAGGAAAAGAAAGGAATTGTTTGGTTTGAAGAGAAAGAATGAAAAAAATAAGAATTTTGAGTGTAATGAATAATAAATTTTCCTCCCATTTTCTTCTCATTTTCCTTCTCTTTTATTTTATTTTCTTTTCTTTTCTTTTCCTTTTTATTTTATTTTCTTTTCCTTCTCCTAGGTTCCAAACATAGCCTTAATTACATCATCTATTTACTACTCCTATCATCTATCTTCCTGCATTGATCTTCTTCTGCGTCTCAATTATCCGAATTGTCCCTTCGGGGACATCCGACAAAATTGGAGTTATCCGGTGAGAGAGAGAGAGAGAGAGAGATTTTGCTGCTCATGAGTTTGAAGAAAACGGTTGTATTTTATTGTTGTGATGATACCATTGTTAGAAAGAGAAAAAGATGGATTCTATGGTGACGAAGCGAAGCAAAGGCATTGAAAACCCGGGATTTCTTGATATAGAGATAGACGGGGAACAGATATTGCCTATTGATTCGGTTAGAAAGAGAATGGGTCAGGTGAAAAGAAATGGTGTAGTTGAAGAAACCGGAATTCAAGAAACCAGAAACGGTAACAACGAGGTTAGAGAGAAAGAGACGATTGAGGAGGCGGAAAACCCAAGAAATGGTAGAGAGAGGAAAGGAGAGACGGTGGCCCATGACGCAGGAGTTGAGGTTATACAGAGAAAGAGCGAGATGGTGGAAAACCATAGAAATCGGGAAACCCCTCCTGATGACGATTGTTGCTCTATTTGCTTTGGGGACTTTGACATTCCTTGTAAGACTAATTGTGGACACTGGTTTTGCGGTGAGATCCTATTGAATAGTCGTAGATTTTGCTTCTGCCATTTGCTACTTTTCATTGATGTCTTATCAATTCAAGATTATGAAACCCTGAACCTCTGTTTGAACTCTCTGAAAAAAATATGCATGTGAGGAGTTAAGAAATCTGGTTTATGAGGTTCATTAGTTCGGAACCCAAGAATTTGGCCTACTTCATAAAATGACTTATCAAGAATCAAGATTATGAAACCCTAAACCTCGGTTTAAACTCTGTGAAAATATGCATGCGAGGAGTTAAGGAAACTGGTTTACGAGGTTCAATTGTTTGGAACCCAAGAGAGCAAGAAGTTTCTGCTCTATTTGGCCTACTTCAAAAAATGACACAAACAAAAACGTAGAGGAAAAAGAAAAGAGAGATGGGGCTGAAAAATCAGCTTTCTTTCTTTAAGGAATAATTCCTTCCATTTTCCCAAAAAACAAGTTAACATTATAGTAAAACAATTCCTTGGCCTTCCAATGGACTGACCATTTACTTACGTTGACAAATCATGATTCCATTTGTAGTGTATATTATGTCATTTTTTGAGCGACCTAACCCTGGGATGAGAATTGCAACCAACACTTCCTTGGTTATACAACTGTTAGAGGCTTAAGGTAAATATTTATCCCAACGGCGAAGTTAGACAGTGATCTATGAACGGCTAGCTTTCAATGGCCTTCAGCTGGAGATGTTATTTAGGGTTGGTTGAATAGGTTGAGAGAAAAGGTTCCTTTTGTATTGTTCTGCTTACTTTTTTCTTGTCACCCTCCTTGTATTTCAGTGGTTTTCATTTTTTACTGTTTTGTTTGTGAATCTTGATAATATTTTCTTCAATTCTCTTCAGAAAGAAACTTTGCTCCAACTAAGATATTTATGTTTTGCGATTAAGTATTTTCTGACATGAATGTGTAAAAAGCATATAATGTCTGAAAAGAGCAGCCCCTTCGAGATTAAACTCTCAAATTATGAGTAAGTAATATATGTTTGGGGACATGATGTTCATCCAATTTGCTATATTGCAGCCAAAGAATGAAGTTTAGATTCTGAGGACTCATATCACAGATGTGAATACATGTTGTGATCTTATGTTACTGAAAAATTATAATTTTATGGCATGTCTTTGTAACTGATGTCAGTTGTAATTATTTGCCATTTTGACCATAAAGAAATGTAAAAGGCATTGGTATTCTCTGTACAGCCAGATGCATTTTGATGTTATGGAACTATGGTAGGGCACTTCAGCGTTGTAAGTGCCCCATTTGCACACGTTGCATTAGTGAGTTGACACCAGAGGCATCACTAACCATTCGGCAGGAAGAGGAAGTTGTTGAGGCTTTGAAGAAAGTTGAGAGGTACAATCGCCTTTATGTAGGCGGTGCCCGTGGCCTCATGATGGTATGTTGATATTTTGATATGTTAGTAGAATATGTTTTGTAACTAGAACAAACTAGTTGTTTCGGCTCTTTTCAGCAGTAAAACTCCATCATTATGAAGGAGCAAGGATCCATTGCAAACTATGGTAGACATCTGGTGTTTGCGGTAGATGGTCTCATCCTTGTTGTGTTGGCATGGGTTTACCCATTGTCTGATGCAATCTTCCAATGTTCTATGATCTTTGTATCTATGTATTGACATAGCCTCCCCAAAATTGACTTATTTTGGGGGTTGAGTTACTGAAAGGTAATGCTTGGAACCTGGAAGCATCTGAACATCCTGGTAAAATGGAAAATATTCAAGTAATCTTTAAGTTAATATAAATAATTGGTCATTAATAAGTTCATTGAGGTCTTTCATGAAGTTCGGCGATGGATGGTGAAAACTTAAACAACACGGTATCTTTACTAATTATTCTCCGGCAAATGGAGCACAGTTTCATTATTGTAAAATATTTTAGGTCTGCTTTTCGCATGAAATATCATTCATGCTATTTGATTTGTTGTTCTCATTTAGTTGTTAAGCACTGGCAAGAACATATTTGGCATTCTGTGGACTCATTTGAAGTTTTTGTTTCCTACAGAAAGTCCACGAGCTACCACTGCTGTTCAGGAGATGTCTTGGAGAAATGATTGATCCTAATAGATTGAGATTTAACTACTACGCGGCACGGCTCATTGCAGTAAGTACATCCTTCAATTAACAATGTATTGCGCTTGACTATTTCATAGTTATTTTGTTTTAGTCGGTTATACTGTCACACCTTGCAAATCTTCTCTAGATGTGTTAAGTTGAGTTTGCATTGGAGACTCTGCCATCATCTTTGTGAGTGGTAGAATGGTTGTTAAATCCCAATATATTCCTTTCGTTTGGATTTTGAGACCCAATTACATCTTGGTTATGTGTAGCTTGTAGGTGTATCTTACACGTATTGCCTTTACAGAGTGCGCCTTAGTATAATAACTGCTCCAGAAAAAAAGAAAAGCTCCGAGGACGAACTCTGACCATATAAAAATTTTTGGTTTTACACGAAAGGTTGAAGAACATTACCTTGTATGGCTATTTACGTCCCTGTGAGTACAAGGGGTAAATTGAAGCTCAAAAGGATTTTAGAAAGATTAATTTGTATGGCTATTTATGTCCCTGTGAGTACAAGGGGTAAATTGAAGCTCAAAAGGATTTTAGAAAGATTAATTTGCCAGGTCTTTGTCTATTTCTAGGTGTGATGGAGAGAGGAAGGTAAAGGAGGAAGAGTTTTAAAAGCATGCACAATTGGTTTTGGCGGAGAAGAGATGATAACTAACTTGCTGACTGAGAATTATGGGTGTAATTGCATAAAAAGTTATATGGACTTGGAGGTACCATGCATGCTAATTTTCTTATGTTCTACTTTTTCCTGAGCTCATTAATAAGGAAGTGTTAGACTTTTCGCTTCATTTATCTCATATTTGCTGTACAACGAAGCCTTTATCAGCTTAAAATGAGGTGGCTGTTCAGATTTCCGTAGAACGTGTGAGAAAATGAGGTTATGTGTGTGGGTCTCACCCTTCCCCCTCCCCAACAAACCCACACCCACACACGTGCGCGCACACACTCGAGGTCGTGTTTTGTAGGCTTGCTTGGTGAGGCGAGGATTGTGGTGGCGTCTCCTCGATTCTTCTTTCAATGGATGTTGTCTGATGGGAGTTTAATTTTGCTTTGAGGGAGTTAGTTCGGGTTCTCAGTTTTCTGGAGTTCCCTTTCAATCCTTGGTAGAAGAGGGGGTGGCATGTGTGTGTGTGTGTGTTTCTTCATTGCTGATTTGTTTGAGGGTGGGCTGTTTTGAGAAGGAGTGAATTTTTCAAGAAGGGGAGATTATGGGTTCTGGGTTTGGTTTTCGGTTTATGCTCACCTGTTGTTGTCCTATGGCTTTCTTTCTGTTTGATGCATACAGATTGGTTTTCTTTGTTTCGTCTTTTTGAAGACCCATGGACTGTTTCTCTGGTAGCCTGTAGTTGCTAGGCTCTTGTTTTTGTCAAACAAGGGTTTCAGACCTTTGGAGAGTTGGGATGAAGCTGGGTGAGTCTTTGGAGGAGGGAGGGAGCTCCTTGGTTCCAGTTTTGGTTTCTGTTTGTTTGCTGATGTCCCATGCATGGGTTTATATTTAGTTGAACCATAGCTTTGAGTTACAGAGAATCAGTAAGACCAGAACAAGAGGAGGATTCTAGCAGTTCATTAAATCGAGTTAGCTTGAAAGAGAAGGCCCTCTACTAGCCTAGGACAAGATCTTTTTGTCTGGCTTCTCTGGTCAGATCGTTTAGCAGCTCTTTTCATCCTTCTAGTGACTCCCCCCTTTCACTTGTGCCCTGATCCACCATGGGCGCTGGTTCTTCCTCCAAGCCTAACTTGGGAGATTTCTTGTTTGTGTTTGCCTTTGAGAAGAGCTATGGACAGTTTCCCTCGTAGTCCATAGCTGCTAGGCTTTCTGCTTTGTTTGGTTTGTATTTTGAAAATTTTTTTGAAAAATTGTAGGGGTAATAAGTGGAGAGAGAGAGAGAGAGAGAGAGAGAGAGAGAGAGAGAGAGAAATGTTAGAAGTAGGGGGAATCTAGGGAGAATCTAGGGAGAATTTTTTGGAAAATTCTTTTTGAGAATGGAAGAGAAGAAGGCAGCATTTTTGTCAAACAAGGGATGCAGATGTTGGGATACTCGGGACGGAGCCAGATGAGTGTTTAGATGAGCAGGTGGAGCTGCTTTGGCGTTAAAACTTTATTTTGTGAAATCACGGGATTCAGACTGTGAGTGACGCTGGGTGGAGCCTGTCTCTGTTTCCTTTAGTCGCTGGTTTTTCTTTTCCATTTTTGTTCTTCCTCTGCTTTCAAGTTGGCAACTTTTTTAGCTTCGGAGTTTTATATTTTGTCCCTTCGGTGGTGAGTTTTCATCTGGCCTTTGTTGCTGAGTAGGGCCCAATTTTGGGGGTCCTATCATTAGTCTTTTCCCTCACGTTTTGATTGGGAGGCATGGGGCATCGGTGCCATTACCACTTTAGCTATGGTAGAGACATCCTTATGCTCCTCTCTTTGGAGTATTGCAGTGTTTTAGTTTTTCTTGGACAGTAGGGTTATGCGTCTGGCATGATTGCTTTTCTTCTTATTTACGAATTGTCTACTTATTGAAAAAGAAAAAATGTACTAGTTATGTATGTATATACACTCTCCACCTCTTAGATGTTTCTCTATTCTATTTTGGACCCAAAATATAGGTCAAAATATAGGTCCTCTCCGAAAAGGCAAAGAAAAATGTGTTTAGATTTTCAAACCTAACCCTTATAAATGATTAGCATGAAGTCATTATGGTGGAAACCATATCTAACTTTCTAAGGAGACATTCATTTCCTAAAAATTTGGATCTCCGAAAAGGGACCAACATTAAGGAACGGAGGGTGTAGATGCGAAGTGTAGAGCCCAATGACAAATGGTGGTTATTTGGATATTAAATTACTAAGCCCCTGTGGTGATTAAATAAATGCAATATTTGTTATTCTGATTATACTCCCACCAAGTAATTAGTAGTTTAAAATGATGTGTTTGATTTGGTTTTTGAATTTTTTTTTGAAAAATAGTAGGGGTAATAAGTGGAGAGAGATAGAGAGAGAAGTGTTAGAAGTAGGGGGAATCTAGGGGGTATTTTTTGAAAAATTCTTTTTGAAAAGTGAAGAGAACAAGGAGTTTTCTGAAAGAAGCAATTAAGAGCGATTCAACTTTTTAGTGTTTGCAATCCACCATAGGCATTTGTATAGTGTTGGTTGGTTTGCAAACTGTTGGTTATCTCAAACGTCTGCCTCATGAATTTTCTTCTGGTGAATTTTGACTATATTTCATCTTTACAGTTGTTGCTGGCCATTTTGTATGAGGTTTGTGGGTTTGACTTCGTTCCAACAGGTATTTTGCTTCAACTTTGCATCAGTTCAAACCCATATAAGTGAACAGTTTGTTCATATGGATTCCCACAGATTAAAAATGACATGTTAATTTAATGGTCTTCGACTCTTCATGTTACTGTATTTGCCAAGCATCTACATAAAAGAAAAGTAGGATGAATGGTTGACTTTGAACAGTAAAGATTGTGGCAATTTGAATTTAATTGCCAACCATTATCACAGGATCAGGATTTGTTTTTGACTGGCAATCCCCTAAGGCCAGGTTTTATTGGCCGGATAGTGAGGGAATGTGTAATCCCGTGGTCTCACAAGTATCCAGACTAAAACCGAGGGGATTAGGAATACCATATCTCGAAGGTACTATATATAACCTGTTCTGTAAGGATTTGTTCTACAGACATGCAATACTTATGACTAATTTGGCCAATGAGACAGCATAAAATGGGGAATCCAACTGCATATTTGCCTCTTTTCTACTTAGAGCTCTTGATTCCACTTTCACCTCTTTCATGACTCCCATTTCGTTTAACTTTTTCTTTCATCTACCTTACCAATTTCTCTGTAATCTACAGGGAGACTGGGGGCCGCAAGACTGTTTCAGTATTCTGCTATGGCTGTTGTACTCATCCTATTCGCTGTTGGTCTGGTCCACCGATTCATACTTTACCTTCGTGTTAGGCGCTTGGCTGCCCTCCAGCAATGACTTGCCTAAACTTTAAAGTGCACAGTTTCGAGAGTGTTTTCTTTTGTAAAGCAGATAACTTTGGGATCGCACGGTGATTACAACTCTGATACATTGGTCGATATTACTTACGTTGACATAGTTCTGTTACATTTGTAAAAATTACTTACATAGTCAAATCCAGAATTCCTACTGTAAAGGTTGATGTGCTTGTGCATGTAATGACTTCAGTACTTGTGATTGCAGTTGTTGTTGTAAAATATATGATGGGAAGCCCTTTTTTTTTTTCGTCTCCTATCTCCATGTGTTGAATTTCGTCTCCTTTTTTTACTCGTAGGTGAACTTACTCACTTTTTTGTTTCTCTTTCAAAATGCGCATAAATAGTGAACCATTTTCAGAATTTTAATCGGAAACGTAGACAATGTTCACCAAACGGTAAGATGGGTGAACAGAATTAGACCTGCTAGAATAGTATGAGGGGATTTGTGTCTTGGACTTGCTAATTGAAGTAGATGTGAACTCCGCCAACATCGACCTTCTACTGTTCTACATCTCGATCCTCGACTCAATTTGCGAACTTGAAAGTTCTAGAAAATTAAACATCTTTTGCATACATGGAAAGTCGTTTTTATTTGTTGGGAAAATTTTAAAAATAGCCCCTTAACTTTCACAAATTTTACAAAAAAAAAAACACTTGAACTTTAACTAATGACAAAAAGACACCTGAACTTACCATTCCGTTAACAAAAATGCCCCCGTCGTCTAATTCCTTCAATTTGTAACGGATGGAGTTAACAGAAGGCGTAAACCTCCCTTTTTTTTTACTTTTTACTTTCAAAAATTACTTTTAACTTTTTTTTAGTACTAGTAAATAAATAGGCAATAAAGTTCTTTTTTTTCTTACTATTTATCAAAAATTACTTTTAACCTTATTTTTTTACTATTTACTAAAATAACTTTAACCCTCCCTTTTTTTACTTTCAAATTCCTCCCCCCATGGCCCCGCCCCCTCTCCCTCTTTTTATTTATTTATAGAAATTCAACCCCACAACCAACCACCAAAAGTTCAAAACCTTAGCCCCAATTTTGTAAATAGTTAAAAAAGGATGGTGAAAGTAATTTTTTTAAAAATAGTAAGAAAAAAACTTTATTGCATATTTATTCATTACTAAAAAAGAAAGAGTTAAAAGTAACTTTTAAAAGTAAAAAATAAAATGAAGGTTAAAAAAAGGGGAGTGATTTTCACACTCTCCTTTTTGATAGCCACTCTTTTTTTTTCTCTTTTTAGTATTGAAAGTGTATAAATTTTTTTTGCCAAAAGACAAAAAAAGAGTGTGGTTATCAACAAGGGGAGTGTGAATATCATCTCCCCAAAAAAAAATTGATTTCAAAATTTTGAAATTGGGGCTAGGGCTTTGGCAGCTAATTGTGGGGTAGATTGGTGGTGTGGGGTCGAAGGTAAAATTTGAAAGTAAAAAAAGGGCTTATTTTTTTAAATAGTAAAAAATGGGTTTAAAATAATTTTTGATAAATTGTAAGAAAAAAAAATTTATTGTATATTTATTTATTTCTTCAAAAAGTTAAAAGTAATTTTTTGAAGTTAAAATTTTTTTTAAAAAAAAGGAGGTTAACTGTCACGCCCTTGATTTTAAACATAAATATTGGTAATTTTTCCATAAAAGAAATCCTCACATAATACCCTTAAATATTTCCCAAAAGAGTATCTTCCAATCTTCCAAAACGGAGTTTCAAAATATTACATCATGAGGCACCACTGCCCAATACTTCATAATTACATGAGTTAAAAGATAATGAGAGTTTACATTGCACCTTTAAACATGAACGAAGTAAACTAAATGTCTTCACTTTCTTTGCTCTCAAAGAATGCACCCTAATGCATGCTCGTCCCTCCAACCTACTACTCCGAGTTCACGCCTGAAATTGAAGGGTTGAGCACACACTTGCCCAATAGAAAAATCTCAACTAATTCTATGTGTGTATGAGGTGATTAGTGCCGAGAAAATATTTTGATAAAAACAATGACGTTAGACAAGAAGTATTACATATGTTCTCAAGTTCGCATCAATCGTATTATCAATCCTAGTCCTTTTATCCGTTTCCCATTCAATTCCACCTCATCATCATGTGATGGATAGTCGAGCATTTGGGACTTCACACTATCCCCTGCCGAACATCCGGGACCTCGCAATATTCCAAGCACGACACATTCTCATCGTTCTCCAAATAACCACTTTTTCATTTCATAAAGTATTTATCCTTTACACAACACACGTCTGTCTAGAAATTTTAAGAATATTTCCATTTCAATTGACTCTCAAACATAGCACCATCGGTTTTCCGTATCATCATTCATCAACCACACCATGCCGCAAAATACATACATGCCTATCCTAACGACCTAGATGTGTATCTAATCGCCCGTGAAGTTCGAATACAATCTAACTTCAAAAATCGACATGCAATCTATAATCAGCCCATCGTATTTTGGCCATAACATTCTATAGGTTCATAAATAGATTATGAAACTACCACCATTAGAAAGTAGATTCCGAGCACATCAATTTCGATATAAAGTTTGCTCCAAACGGAGCCCGAATGACAAAATTATGCCCGTCCGAAGTTACACAAAAAATTTGCCAGAAATAGGACAGGGGTGTCGGTACCCCTCATACAGGCATCGATACTTGGCACGAAAATCTCCAGATTTCCAGATTCAAGATAAGGTATTGATACCCCACTTTTGGGTATTGATACCAGGGTTCTCAAACAGCAATTTTCAGATTTCAAAATGATTACAAAAGCTTCAAAAATGGCAATCTAAGACACGATTCATACCCCAAATCAACTCAAACACACATAATAGAAGTGAGAAACCTCTACCTCAAGCTTTCAAAGTCGAAACCCAAGATCTACAAGCGAGCCCTAGCTTCCAAACTCGAAACCCACCATGAAACTCCTCCTCCAAGCTTTACCCACGCGATCCACAAGTCAAGAACACTTCTATACGATTGAGGGGAGGTGGATATGACAAGGTTTTAGGTGAGAGAGAGGAGGAGCTAAGAGAGAGAGAATTGGATGAGGGGAGAGAGTGAGTGAGATCAATAGAGAGAGAGAGAGAGAGAGAGAGAGAGAGAGGATGAGGTGTGTTATGTGATTTTCCACCACACATACCTATATATACTCACATACATATACCTAACACTCACACCCCAAACTTCCAAATTCTAACACATTAACCCCAAATATACATATTCACATAATATTTCACATTCTCTCATAATTCTAACATTTATTTAAGTATAAAAATTGTTGAAATAAAAATATGGGTCTCTACATTTTATCCTCCTTAAAGAAATTTCGTCCTGAAATTTAAGTAAGGCAAAAGAAGACACATTGTTAAGGAATTTCAACCAAAAACTGTGTCCACTACACAATGCTCGGTGTCTACCAATTCCGTGTCCAAAACGTGACTAACTAGCATAGCTTCTTACCAAAACAGTCAACATGTTCCAATGTTCATACACGTCAAATCACGAAATTATCGTATTCGTACAAATCATAATCATGTTACCAACCAATTCCGGTCTCACAAAGCGTACCCATTCTCATTACTTCTGACTAACCAATTGCAGTTCCAAGAACTGTGTCGAAACACAAAGGAGAATTTTATAACGTCGTAACTCAACAACCTTGCCAAAAAAATACGTAATCAACAAGTTCTAAGACTAACTCCTCTATCTACAAGGTTCTTCACATATTCTTATAATGGAAAACAACTTTCATACATTTCTTCTTCACTTCTTTTCTCACTTTCTGACTTACTCTTGTTCCAAGACTCACACACGTAAAGCTCTATAGTTCTTAGCGCTAACTCAAGGCAAGTTTCCCCGAGAAGATAAACGCTAGCTCAATGTCTAAGTGTCCGACATAATGTGATCAAAATTAAACAACAATTATGAATTTCCAACTTACCATTTCCAAAGTAAAAGTGTAATGACGCATGTCGCTAAGTAGTTTTGATGGAAAAAAAAAATAGCTCCGTTGAAAATTGTAGTTCAAGTAGTTGATAAATCATTGAAACATGTCCATCTTGTGGCAAAATCTTATAGAATATAAGAGGAAAAGTTTGTTTTTTTGAAAGACATTATCAACAATCACGTACGAACACCTCACATGGTCATCTGAAATTAACAACGATTTAGACAACATAGTAATGAATTCAAGATAAGGTTCACTTCTCCACGATAACGCTAACTCCAAGCTTGTATCATTATCATTTCCAAAGATGAATTATGCCAAGGATTTATCTTCGTAAGCATTACCTCCTTTTAGAAAGTTTTTTTTTCTTTTTGGTTCAAATTTTGCACATCTGAAACAACTCTCGAAACAAAAGTTCACGACCTCACATGTCTCGATAAACTCATCCGACTCCCAAGTAAAGAATTCAAATTATGTTCCGCAATTGTCTACAACATCCAACTAGTCTCGTTTATTCAACATCTTACAAATAGCTAATTAACTAAGCTATCAAGAGTCTCAATAGGATCACAATCGAAGAATTGGAAGATGTGCAAAGTAATCATCAACTCATAAGCTACAATAAAACAAGGAGTTGAAACTAGAGATTTCAATCATTACAGCGTCAACGTCTAACTGAAGGATTCATGCCCAGTTACTCAAGTACACTTGTACCAGTCACCTATTCAACTAGTAACAAGTATCCACACATCACATCATTATCTACTCAATACTACATTCAAGAACAAGTTTCACACACTATGACTAAATAACATGTCAAACAAGTAGATTTTAACCGAATAAAAACACATTTTATACACAGAATACTCCAATAAACCAATCGACCGCTAACTCATTTACAAATTAGTGACATTGTATAGCTCCGAACCCATCTACACGTCAACGGGCTCACACAGTACCCAACGTGCTCACGGAGTACCTCAACACATCAACGGGCCCACACAGTACCCAATACATCGGGCTCACACATTACCCATCACGACAATGAGCTCACACAGTACCCAATACAGCCACGAGCTCACACAGTGCTCAACACAATGGGGTCACACAGTACCCAAGAGACTACGGGCCCACACAGTACCCAACACACTACGGGCTCACACAGTGCCCAAGACACCACAGGCTCACACAGTGCCCAATGCTACCACGGGTGCACATAGTACCCTATATAATCACCACGAGCTCACAGAGTGCCCATTACTTCATATCTCATGGCTTTAAGAAGCCCAACAGTAATCAAGTTCATTTCAATCCCTTAAAACCTTCCACGATTTCTATTCAATTTATCAATTTTGAGTCTTCCCATTTAGCTAATCCAGTTGGCACATCCATTCAAGTTTCTGCTGAACAAGTTCACATAGATAACTCCGCAATGTTAATCGATACTAAGTAGACCATACGTTTTCATAATGGCAATCATTCGGCAAGTAAGCATTTCAACTATGCATAAGTAATCATAACATCAACATATGAATTCATGTTACCTCGCAATTCGGTACTTGGTGCATGACCTGACCTCGTGGGTCTCTGTATATTTCCTCTGCTTGCCAGCTGTGGACAATCTACTGTTAAGTGCCTTGGATGACGACACCAGTAGCAAACCCAAGGTGGCCTCTAACCATGATATTCTCTCTCCTGAGGGCAATCCATCGCACGATGGCCCGACTGACGGCACCGATAACACCCAATCGTTGACCCAGACGATACTCCCGACATCCTAGAAAAGTTAGGTAGTTTTGAATTATGTTGGCCCGAGGTGGACCGAAACTGCTCTCTGTGTCTCTTCCTCCTTTGGTTCTTAGACCCTTCTGTAGATTCATTCATTTTAATAGTTCGTTGTCTTGGCTCCCATGCTTTCACCTCCTCTGGTATCTCCTCTGTATACTCAATACTTCTAGCACACTCGACAATGTCAGAAAACCTTCCAATTAGTTAACCTACCACAAACTTCTTGATAGACAGATGTAACCCTTTCTCAAAACGCCTACATTTCCTATCCGCGGTTGCAACTAACTCTGGCGCAAAACGGGACAAGGTTTGGAACTTAGTAGCATATTTCGAAATGGCCATGTTACCTTGATCTAACCTCTCAAATTGATTTCTAAGTTGCTCACCATACGACTCCGAAAAATATTGGTTTTCAAAAAGCTCCACTAACTTAGCCCAAGTTAGGTTTTCCTCATCCGGCTCATTTTATTGACTCGCTACCCTAACCGCCCTCCGAGCATCTCTCCTTACTCCTAAAATGGATTTCCACCACTCGTTCGCCTCACCGGTAAGTTGACAAGCTACTATACTCACCCGTAGGTCGTCCTCCGTAATCTTGAGAGCATTAAAGATCTTACGCATATGTGCAAGCCAATGGTCGGCCGTAAGAGGATCGCTACTCTCCCCATCGAACTAAGGTGGATTCCTATGGCTAAACTCTCGCATGGCTATTAAGGCCCGACTGTCGGCATTATCCCTAGGAGGTGGTTGTAAAAGATTAGCTGTTGCAAGTGCTGCTACAATTTTCCTAGCAAGTTGATCTATCCTGCCCCCATTCTCGGATTCCCAATCCTACCCCGTCTATTCTCATGTCTCGGAGGCATCTCACTACAAAGAAACAATAAAGAGATCATCAATAACAGATACACTATGAATCTCTAACTCCACCAATCCGGTCTAACAACTCTATGCTAGCCTACAGTAACGTAAATGTAATGCCACATAGTTGAATGAATGTCACTCACACAGGTATGCACAAGCTTTGTTAAAATGTAATGATTTTAAACCCATGAGACTAAAAATCTCTCCACAATCTCGAGGTATTCTAAACCTATGCTCTGATACCAAATTGTCACGCCCTCGATTTTAAACATAAATATTGGTAATTTTTCCATAAAAGAAATCCTCACATTACCCTTAAATATTTCCCAAAAGAGTATCTTCCAATCTTCCAAAACGTAATTTCAAAATATTACATCATGAGGCACCACTGCCCAATACTTCATAATTACATGAGTAAAAAGATAACGAGAGTTTACATTACACCTTTAAACATGAATGAAGTAAACTAAATGTCTTCACTTTCTTTGCTCTCAAAGAATGCACCCTAATGCATGCTTGTCCCTCCAAGCTACTGCTCCAGGTTCATGCCTGAAAATGAAGGGTTGAGCACATACTTGCCCAGTAGGAAAATCTCAACTAATTGTATGTGTGTACGAGGTGATTAGTGCCGAGAAAATATTTTGATAAAAACAATGACATTAGACAAGAAGTATTACATACGACACTTTCTTTACAATAAAAAAAATACACCCATTAGTATTTATACCCACACGCATGCACCTTTACCTCAAAAGATTAGCTTACCATTTCCCAATATCAAATTCTTCCAATTACCTCTCCATTTATAATAATGTAAGTGTAATCCAAATTCTCTAACGATCTACTTTCTCTCTCTCTCTCTTTTTGTTCCGCTAGTTAACCTCTCCTCAAAATATACACACTATGCATAAAAAAAAGAATATGAAGCAAGTAATAACACGTCGAATAACACCACATCACAATAACAAAAGAACTCTCATACCCAATTAGTTTCATAAAAATCTAAAGCTAATAATTATCGTATCCTCCATTGTATCCCTTTACGTACATTGCCCATTCATTACAATGCCAACAAGTCATAGTCCACCCACCTTCACAAACACGCGTGCCTTTCATTATGTTCTCAAGTTCGCATAAATCGTATTACCAATCCTAGTCCTTTTATCCGTTTCCCATTTCAATTCCACCTCATCATCATGTGATGGATAGTCGAGCATTTGGGACCTCACACTATCCCCTACCGAACATCCGGGACCTCGCAATATTCCAAGCACGACACATATTCTCATCGTTCTCCAAATAACCATGTTTTCATTTCATAAAGTATTTAACCTTTACACAACACATGTCTATCTAGAAATTTTAAGGATAGTTTCATTTCAATTGACTCGCAAACATAGCACTATCGGTTTCCCGTATCATCATTCATCAACCACACCATGCCGCAAAATACATACATGCCCGTCCTAACGACCTAGATGTGATCTAATCGCCCATGAAGTCAGAATACAACCTAACTTCCAAAATCAACATGCAATCTATAATTAGCCCATCGTATTTTGGCCATAACATTCTATAGGTTCAGAATTAGATTATGAAACCACCACCATTAGAAAGTAGATTCCAAGCACATCAATTTCAATATAAAGTTGCCCCAAACAGGGCCTAGATGACAAAGTTATGCCCGTCTGAAGTTACACGAAACATCTGCCAGAAACAGGATAGGGGTATCGATACCCCTCATACAGGTATCGATACTTGGCACAAAAATCTCCAGATTTCCAAATTCAAGATGAGGTATTGATACCCCACTTTTGGGTATCGATATCAAGGTTCTCAAACAGCGATTTTTAGATTCCAAAATGACTACAAAGCTTCAAAAATGGCAATCTAAGACACAATTCATACCCCAAATCAACTCAAACACACATAATAGAAGTGAGAAATCTCTACCTCAAGCTTTCAAAGTTGAAACCCAAGATCTACAAGCAAGCCCTAGCTTCCAAACTCGAAACCCACCACGAAACTCCTCCTCCAAGCTTTACCCACGCGATCCACGAGTCAAGAACACTTCTATATGGTTGAGGGGAGGTGGATCTTCTAGTATTCAAAGTGTATAACAAGGTTTTAGGTGAGAGAGAGGAGGAGCCGAGAGAGAGAGAGAATTGGATGAGGAGAGAGAGAGAGGGAGAGGGAGAGAGTGAGAGTGAGATCGGTAGAGAGAGAGAGAGAGAGAGAGAGAGAGAGAGAGGATGAGGTGTGTTATGTGTTATGTGGTTTTCCACCACACACACCTATATATAATCACATACATATACCTAACACACACACCCCAAACTTCCAAATTCTAACACATGAACCCCAAATACACATATTCACATAATATCACATTCTCTCATAATTCTAACATTTATTTAAGTATAAAAATTGTAGAAATAAAAATACGGGTATCTACATTAACGCCTTCCATTAGCTCTATCCGTTAAAAATTAAAGGAATTGAATGGCGGGGGCTTTTTTGTTAACAGAATGATAAGTTCAGATGTCTTTTTGTCATTAATTAAAGTAAAAATATTTTTTTAAAGTTCTTAAAAGTTTAGGGGCTTTTTTAAAAATTTTCCTTTTTTTTTTTTTCCCTCGGGTGAGTTTTTTGCCAATGTTAATTACTTTGCCATAAGAATTCACAAAAACTTTACTATAATAAGTTGACCCCAAGGATGGAAATACTATCAGGTCAAAATTTTGAAACTACTTAAGAAAAGACACAGATAACCAATATTGATACGTGCAATCCCCATCAGAACCAGAAAACATTCGTAATGTTGATAAGAGCATCTCCAACCCATCTCCAAAACTCCAAAAGAAGAATGAATGTGACAAATTGAGAAGAAATTTTGTAATTTTTTTCTCAACCTTTTGTATAATTGGGCAGAAATAGATAGGATAGCAAACAAACTCATTCTTTCTTTTGATCAGAAATCGGACTCATATTCCAAAGTACCAAAAAAAAAAAAAAAAGGACTCACTTCGTTCATTAAAGGGAAAGGAGAAGAAAATAACAAGAAACGGTGAAGAGATAGGGGATAAAAGGATGTAAAAGGAAATGAAAACGTAGTGTTCTGAATATAAATTTGATATACACAACAGGCATGTACAAATTGCATATGTATCGTTTCTGAATAAATTCCACGAAAATTAAAGATTGTTGAGTATCAAATTCCATGTTATTTTGCTGTTAAGGAATCAAGAAGAAATGCCTTCAAGTGCTTGGTAAACTCCTTAGGCTTCTCTAAGTTGAGAGCATGCCCTGCATTGTTGATTATCACTAGCTCAGCATTCCCCCCAATATGCCTAAATATCCAATTGTTTCATTATTCAAAACACGTTAAAATGAAATTAAAAATGGTGATAATGCAAAATCAGTAGATTGAGAAATAAGTGTTACAAACCTTTTTAACCTGTGTCCCAGCTCCAATGGGAAGATTTGATCTTGCTCTCCCCATATTATTAGAGTTTGCTGCATATATAAACCATAAATATATCAAGTTTATTGCATAAAAGAATATAGTAAGGCTATAAACAATAAAATTACACGTCTCAAGTAGTTTAAGCTTTTGAGTTGGATAAATTTTTTTAAATGGTATCAAAATGTAGTATATTCCATCTCATACTAAAAGGAAAACAATTTGGACCCCGCGCTGACAAATCCAACAACACAGGTTGTATGAAGTAGACCTAAAAAGAGGTTAAATGTGACAAACCCCAAAAGCAGTTGTACGATGATAGACTCGAAAAAGAAAATTCCATTTGATGGGTCTCACAAGTGGTTTCACATGAGGGAGATGTTAGATTGATACACCACACAATGTTTGGGTATAGAATGAGTAATAATGTTGAGACCTCTTAATTTAATAGCTTAAACTTTTAGACACTAACAATATTCCAAGCTACTAGAGCAGACAATAAATTATGTGTTCAAACCTCATCATCTAGTTTATGACTGAAATAGCTTGACTTGTTTACCCCGTCTATGGAAAAAAGCGTCGCTACACGTGAGGGGACATATTGAGAATAAAAAAAAAAGTAAGATTACCATCCGACTGATAGCTTAAAAACTTTTGGTTTAGATATGAATTTCATTAGAGTACAAAGAGGGAATTTCCAAAAACAAACAAGAAGCATAAAGATTACAAGTTAATTCGAAAACAAGTAAAATGAAATAAAAATGTGATAGATTAAAGACCTGATTGATCTTGGGAAGATCAGAAAGCTTTCGATCTTTGAGTATCTCTTGGATCAATTCCCTCTTCTCTTTCAGATGATCTGTACACATAACCTGTCCATGTCGAAATTAGTAAAACATATTGGGAAAAATTAGAGCATTTCAAGTTAAATTAAATTGTTGCTTTTTGAAGGCAACAAGAGATTTGGTATCTGCAAGTTGAAATGTGGAGATGTCGAATATTTTTGAAGACTTATGTGACAATTTGACATGTTAGAATTTGGCATTACAATTAGGTTTTTTGTTGTTTAGTTCGCTTTCTTTTTCTTCTATTGGTTTTGTTTTTAAGCTGGTGGGAATTTTTTGTGCTTTTGTGTTTAAGCCGGTGGGAATTTTTTGTGGAAATTGTGCACATATCGCATGTGCACCGAACGCTAGTAGAGAAGAAAGGAACTCACATGAATGAAATCTGAAAGGATGAAAGAGGGCACCCCTCTGGCCGGCCTAACAAATGAAAGCTTCATCAACTCCCTCAGCTTCTCCACCGTCTGCGGCAACAAAATCCTCACCGCCTCCTCCAAATTGGCCACCCGAAACAATCCCTCCCCCATATCCCTCTCCTCCAAGCACACCCCCGTGCAACACACCACCACCCTCTCCACCGAAGCTGGAAACTGCGCCGCCATGCTATACCCCACAAACCCACCATAACTAATCCCAACCAAACTCACCTTCCCAACCACCCCATGCACCTCCATCAACTTCATCAAACACTTGGCCTGGAATGCTTCTGACCGGTCAGGCACCAAAGTGTGGGACTGGCCGAAGAAGAGGAGGTCCGGCACGTAGAGGTTGTAGTGAGGGAGGAGGTGGCGGAGGAGGTTGCCGTATTGCCACATTGCATTGGCACCGAAGCCGTGGATGAGGAGGAGGGTGGGTTTTGTGGGTTTGTGGGTTTTGGGAATCCAGCTGTGGATGATGGTGCCACCACCAAGGTCGGTGGCGGTCGAGCGAAGGCCGGAGTAGGCAAAGAAATAGCCGTATAACCTGTCTGTGGACGCTGTAAAGCTAAAGCGTTTTGCCATTTTCTATTTGAAGGTCATTTACCATTACATTTCCAATCTTCCCAAATGCATGTAGAGGAGGATGTCATTTCTCCATTTTGTTTCTTTTCTAGGGTTTGTACATAGAAAACAACCCTAGAAAAGATTTTGAATTCGAAACAGATGATTCTGAAAAAATCAATTATAAAGCCCAGGGTTGGGATCAGAATTGATGGAATTCAGAGAAATGAGAAATTCCAAGGGAGAAATTAAGGAGCCAATAGTGAATGTGGCGTAAATTTAGCAAAGATGGTCAAAAATGGACTTCGCAGGAAATCATAGATAAGACTCTAGAATTATTGGTCCATATGGCTTTGGTTTCCGAGGGTCAATTGGCCGTCCTGAGAAAGTTCCACTAATCCACAAGTTTTAAGAGAATTTACCAAAAGAATAGGATCACAAGTTTTAAGGGAATTAACCAAAAGAATAGGAAATCTCTTTGACTAAAAGGGATCAAAGGAATTACGCCCATTATAATTATAAACATGAGACAAAGGCGCTCCCTTATTGGATGCGATACTAGAGTTCGAGTCCTGCTATAAAATTATGCCATACAAACATTACGGATTACAGAAAAGAGAACTGTCACAGATATTTATCCATTTGACATAAAAACAAGATGTGGTTCGAATATGTACATTTCTTCCAAAAACAAATTCATCATGATCCATTGCTTCAGAAAGATGACAGCATGTGAAAATTACAGGCAACTCATCAATGTTCCACAAGGCCACAGTAGTACCACAAAAATCCCTTGCAAAAGAGAATATTCACCAATTGGGGAAAAGGAGGAATAAATATAACTTTGAAAAAAAAAATGTAGTAAGCCAACAAACAGGGCTTACGAATCACTTGTTTTCTTTTCCTTTGTTTCCCTCATGTATAATTAAGCAAGGGTACCTCGCAAAAGTTTTCCTTCCAATGCTGTGTTGAACCTCAGGTGCAACGAAACAGGGGTACCTCACCATTTTCCTTCCAGTGCCGCATTGAACAATTTAAATTCTGTGTTTGTGGGTGTTAGGAGCCGTCAACTTATCATTTTCCTTAGCCTCTTTTCAGCTTGATTGGCAACCTTATTTTGTGGCTCTAGGACAAGAGCATGCTTGAAATCTGCAGATACCAAATGAAGAACATGATGCCAGGGTAAAAAATAAGAGAACAACGTAATGATCTAGTCTTATGTCTTAATCAGCTTGCTTCAGCAGTTCAGCTAGATTAAACATTTTCTGCAGTTCTGCTGTGGCAAGAGCAATATCTCATAAAAAGTTCATAACCTTTTCTAATTAAACTCTTGTCAATTTAGATCTTGTCCTTCCCCTAACATTTCCATTAACATCCCATCCCTTTTCCGTCCCATTTGCCACTCATCATTATTGGAGTAACAAAAAACCTTTGTCTAAACCAAACCAAACCAAACCGAGCCTTAAGTCCCAATCACTTGGGGTCGGCTACATGAATCATTTTTCTCCATTGAGGTCTGTTAAGAGCCACTTGTTCACACAAACCTACTATTACTCATATCGTTGCGCACCACAGCATCTAATGTCAATTTAGGTCTACCCCTCCCCGTAGCATTGCTACCCAAAGTTATCTTATCCGCTCTCTTAACTACTGCATCTCCTGATCTACGGTAGACATGCCCAAACCACCTTAGCCTATTTTCCCTCAACTTCTCTTCTATGGGTGCTACACCTACCATCTCACGAACCGTTTCATTTCTAATCCTGTCTCTTCTAGTCTTACCACATATCCACCACAACATTCTCATTTCCGCTACACTCATCTTGTTCACCTGTTGTTTCTTAATAGGCCAACATTCTGTCCCGTAAAGCATCGCTGGTCTATGGCAGTTCCATAAAACCTTTGTCTATTTCACGAATATTTTCATTTCTAACTTTTTATATCTCCTATTCTTCCTTCACCCACATCCATCTTAACATCCTTATCTCACCTACACTCCTTTCATTTAAATGTTGTTTCTTAATTGCCCATCATTTTGTCCCGTACAGCAGCTGACCATATATTCGCTCGGTTAAATTCATCTTCCACTTTTGTAGGTATCCGCGAATTGCATAAACTTGAGCCACTCTACTCTGATTACGTGGTTTACATCATCCCAAATGCTCTGTTATAATGAATCATAAAACCTAGTAGCGAAATTGTTCATTGTTTGATATCTCATGGTATTCAGTCTTCATGTGTTGGTTTCTGCTTCTATTGTCACTATCGTTACTCCAAATTATCCTTGTGTCCAATCCTTTGCTCCAATTCTTGATGCATCAGTAACTCTTGTTTCCGTTTCATCCAAGCATACAGTATCATTTGCCAGCTATTGTTCAAGTTACTCTTGATGTTTTTCCCTCTTCCATGGTGAAGGTTATTTGCATGCAAAAGAAACAGAATAACGTACTGAGATACTGGGACTCTCACCTTGAAGAGCATCTTTATACAAGACAAGTGATTCTCTAGCTGTTCCTCGCCTTAAATAAGCCTTCACATTCTGCACAGAGAAATGGAGAACCTTACAACATTATTAGTAAAAGTTAATGAACCAGATAATATTGAAAACAAATTACCTCTTCCCCAGTGCAATTTAGCGAAAAAGGCTGTTACATAGAGCAGTCTACCAAGATAACCTAGTTGGTTGTCAGTACTGAAGGTACTGATAGACACCCTATTCGAAGGGACCAACAGCATTAGCACGGTTTTCTAGTATGAACTGTGTAAACAGAAGAGTGGAAGAGTCTCTTCATACGATGACAAAGATGATCACTGTGAAGAAGCTCAATGGAGCATGAAACACATGGTTGAACAGGACGACTGCCACTTCATGCACTATTGCAAAAATTAGGTGCCCCCGCAGCACTATTGCAAAAATTAGGTGCGCCTGCAGTAATGGTAACTAAAAAAAGGATGCGACACTTCTAGGCTTGGGATGACGCTGAGCATCTACCAATGACAATGCATTTATTGCAGCAAAAAAAAAAAAAAAGCAATAACTTTTCTGCCATCCAGAACTACTTGTAGGCTTCTAGCTAGCGGTGAAATCGGCCCAATTTGGTTCAGTTTTGGGCCATTGACACCACCAAACCAAACATTTCGGTTTGTGACGCTATGATGCACAGACACGGACACGGACATGGGAATTCTAAAAAAATGGAGATACGGACACAACGGGGGACACGCCACATGTATATTTATTTATTTGTTTATATTTTTTCCAAATTTAAATGGCAAAATGTGGACAAAACGAAAAATCCATAGTTCCAATACCATTCAAACAAAACAAGACATCCATAAGTTCAATACAACCCTAACGAAAAATTAGGGTTTGACCCCCAATTTTTTTTTAAAATTACACTTTGACCCCCCGCAATGTCCCATCGGTGTCCCCCAGTGTCACCAGCCATGTCCCTCTCAAAAATTTAACTTAAATTATGGGACACGCCACGTGGCATGTCCCATACATGTCCCCATGTCTAACACTGCAATACGTCGACCTTTAGAGGTGTCAGTGCTTCATAGGTGAAGAGTAAAACCGAAACCGGACCAATCCTCAAGTGGACTAGTCTGGTATGGTGTTACCTGTTTGGTCAGTTTTTTCTGTTGAAAAAAGTTACGGAGAAATTCAAATAGATTACATAGTTGAACCACGATCACTGAGGTCAAGATCGAATCACAAAAAAGGAGTAGAGTAATCATCAGTGAGATGAAAAATAGAGTATCACCTATACATGAACTCTGATCTTCACTCACAACATATATATTATTGCAAGATCGATCGAGAGTTGCAGAAGTTGAATCCACCGAATCCTTCCTTGGACATGAAGTATTCATATCTGATGAGATTATGCAAATGAGCCTTCAGTGGTTTTCAGAGAGAGAGAGAGAGATGTGCGGTGCTGGAGCTAAGAGAGAGGAGAATGACAGATTTTATGGTTAGGGTGAGATATCAGATGGACGGCTGTGATGATTGAAGAGGTTGAAACATGAATGGTCCAGATTAGAACTGGAATGCCTAACATAAATACTTGTAGTGAGTTCAGTTCAGTTTGGTTGATAACCTATTCACAATTGTCAGAACATGTGTGAACATTAAGTCCCACACAAATAAATAGAAAGAGAGCTGGACCTTAACATACAATTGGGTGGCTCATCACTTACAAAGCTTAGCCTTTTAAGGGGATATGGGTCCTTCAATGTATATTGGATCCAAGTAATGTGGTGTACTCTTTGTCGTTACTCCCATACAACTTGGGCCTTGAGCACGTAGTGGCAGGTTGATGCATCGTACAAACTCCCAACAAGTGGTATTAGAGCCAATGTCTTATGATCTATGGGAAGACTTTCGGCATGCTACGAATGGACTTGCACGGAGAACACTCGGTGAAGCAGGAAAAATGCAAGGTGACTCACAATGAAGCAAGGTGGCTCAATGTTGGAGTGTTGTATTGGATGGCTCTGTATCGATGGATCAGATATCCCAGGTGACTCCCGATCAAGGTTCTAAATACTATACCGGACATAGTAACGTTTTTGTCAATGGTACAATACGTACTAGAACCGGTGTTATACCGAGTATTGTTTCTGATTTATCGTCGTAAATAAATTTGAATTAAAAATATTATAATTTAGTAAAACCCACCAATAGCAATATTGTTGTTGAAAAGTGAACAAATTTTACAACTTAAATACAAAGTAAACAGCAAAAACAATATAAATATATTAAAAAAAATTGGTGTATACTAATGTGGTGTGGTATCCTCCACACTAGATAATCTCCAAAAAGTAGTTGTACTCTTCAATACAGGCTATACAGCTATTACACTTCCACTGATTTTGTTTTCTCCCAAGCACCATTACTTGGGAGAATTGGTGCATACTGTCATCGGCTAAATTGAAGAAGAAAACACACAGACCAAGTTTGAAGAGGCGTGGAAAAGACTTAAAGATTCAGTTCAAAAGGTGAGATCGATGAGTTCTTGCGGAGATAATCGCGGGAATGCTCTAGCCTCTAAGAGACCAGATGGTCCAGATCTGCCCGTTCTCTCTATTTCCCTTCAAATTTTTTTCACTGGTTATACATACCGCCAGAATTCTCAATATCGGCCAGTGCTATCACGTACTGGCTGGAATCACCAGAAAATGAAATCAGACCTATATGATACCAGTTTCTTTGCAACAGTACGTAACCGGCCGGTATGGAACGAGATCGACAACCTTGCTCCCAATGAAGCAAGGCAGCTCAATGATGGAGTGATATGATCGGTGGCTCTGAATGATGGAGTGAGTGCGGAATAAGCCCATTCGGGAGATAGAGTTAGAGAGCAGTAGATCAGAATCAAGGGGGAGTTTGGATGCCAAGAGAGAGATATCAGGGTCCAATGGACGGTTCACACATGAGGGGGAGATTTGTTAGAACATGAGTGAACATTAAGTCCAACATCTAATAAAAAGAAAAATGGTTGGACCTTAATATACAATTGGGTGGCTCACCACTAACAAGGCTTAGCCTTGTAAGTGGAAATGGGTCATTCATTGTATTTGGGTCCAAGTGATGTGGTGGATTCTCTGTTGTTACTCCCATACAAATTGGGCATTGAGCATGTTGTAGCGGGTTGATGCATCGTACAAACTCCCAACATCACTCATGACAACCAAAACCGAACAAAAGATGAAAACTGGACAAGACTGAAATTGCTCATCAAAGAACAAGAATAGAATTTACAGAAATTTTTCCATTGAAGGAAACATTCCTCGAGTGTTGAAAATATAGGCTAGAAAATGAAACCTACATTGCGACACATCACATACAGATTAAAACAACCAACTACACATATAGGTACAGGAGCTGTTTACTTCCAAGTCAACCTTATTTTCGTAGTGAGATATGCACAGAGGGAGTATCTAACACTTCATTGGAAATGGAAATGGACATCGCTGCCTATATATGTCACTACTCAAATGGTAGCATGTATTTTCCTGCTGCTTTTCAAGTTTCTAAGCTGCAAAATATATAGAATTTGAAAACTACCAAATATCACAAGATAGTTCCAACCTTCTTATCAAGTGAAATTGCCTTGCTGCAGTCCTCCTCAGCTTCTCTAAAGCTGCAAGGACCAAAATAATGGGTAAATAAAGGCTTCAGAAACATGTAACAAAGTGCATCTTCAACGAAAAAATAAAGTAATCGATAAACTATACCATCCTAGTTCCAAGTAAGCAGCAGCTCGGTTGCAATAATAAGTTGCATTTATCTCACTCAACTTTATAGCTTCACTGTAGAAACTTACAGCCTTATTCCACTGTCTTCCCTTAAATGCAGCATTTCCCTGCAATTGATAAGTAAATAATTCAGAAAATTTAGAACAACAAAATAACATACTTTATCACATCTCAAGGTTTTAGTATAACTCATAAAAAGATTAAGCAGCCAATGAAACTGTCAGCACAATAGCTTTAGATAAGCAACCATTGCCAACAGAATAGAACCCAAAAACAGCTTTCAAGGGAACCATATAAACAATATCTCGATTCAAGCCATGGTGATGCACAACACATTGCCCCACTGATAGAAAGGCTTTAATCCAACGCCACACCAGATATAACATGGAATCACTCTTTGGAAATGAGAGCCATAACCAACCATCATAGAAGTGTGAAATTCTTAGATTTAAACTTGAAAAATATATAAATTGAAGGCAGACATGAAATAAGTTTTGGGAACATGTGTGATGGATTAAGTCCCACATCGGACAAATAGAAAAATGGTTGGACCTTAATATACAAATGGGTGGCTCACCTCTTACAAGGCTTAGCCTTTTAAGTGGATATGGGTCATTCAATGTATATTGGGTCCAAGCAATGTGGTGTGGACTCCGTGGACCCCAACAAATTGGGCCTAGGCGCACACGGAGAGACATCAGGCGGATTAGACTCCTAACAAGTGGTATCAGAGCCAATGGCTAACGATCTTTGGGCGGACTCAAACTGATTTGGTGGGCTTGCATGGAGACTCTCGATAGAACGAGAAAAATCCAAGGTGGCTCTCGATGGAGCAAGGATGCAGGCGGATGCATGGAGGCTCTCGATGGAGTAAAAGGGATGGCTCTCGATCGATGGAGTGGGTGCGGTGAAGTCAGGTGTTAAATCAGTGTTTGAGAGTAAAAAGATCATGGATCAAGGGGGAGTCAAGAGGATCAAATCAATGGGGAGCTAGGCCCAATGCATGGTTCACACATGAGGGGGAGATTGTTGGGAACATGTGTGAAGGATTAAGTCCCACATCGGACAAATAGAAAAATGGTTGGACCTTAATATACAAATGGGTGGCTCACCACTTACAAGGCTTAGCCTTTTAAGTGGATATGGATCATTCAATGTATGTTGGGTCCAGGAGGCGATGTGGTGCGGACTCTGTGGACCCCAGCGAATTGGGCCTAGGCGCACACGGAGAGACCTCAGGCAGATCAGACTCCTAACAATAAGATCTTAGAATTGCTTCTCGTCTTATTGACAACACAAAGAAGAAACCAATGGAGTCTCACCGAGTCACCACCAAGCGCCAAGAGTTCAAAAATCAAAAGACTCAATACACACTCAATCCGACATCCGGAGGTCAAGAGTCATCGTAGTATCCACCTATTCTTAGAGGGCAACCTCGGATACTCTTCCCACTCCTTTCGCCTATCTGCACCTTGATTCTTAATATCTATGAAACATAAATCGTCTTGTCACCTATGATCCGTCAAGTCACTAAGGACTTTTCAAACCCTTTAAAAACCCTTCCCCCAGCCAATTCCAAGGCAAAGCAAGTGAAAAAGAGTAAACATCTTACCTCTCAAGCTTCCTTTTGACGGAAAACTTAGAAGTTACTCCCACATTTGTTCTCAATCCCAAATCACGAGATACATTCCTTGTCCCATACCATACCGAGCTAGATTGAACTCTCCAGTATATAACCCCGGGGTAAAACACCTTCTGGGCTCAAGGGACACGCCTGTCCTCCTGTTGTAGAAAGGGATTGAACTGCCACCGACATGGTTAAAGATAGGAGGTGTCACCAAAAACGTGGTGGACGAATACAACAACACGGTAGCATGTGGCCAAGCCTCTTTCAACAAGGAACTCATCCAAGCATGGGATATGCTCTCAATACATCACCTCCGGTTACATCGAACACCGGGAGACCTCCCAATACACACCCACTAGCTATGCAATGATGTAGAGCTGATCCTACCATATAATGTGCACCACGCCGAAATCATTTCAGTCCTGACTTCGACCAGCTACGCATGTTAGCTGTACACCTGAAAATGTACGGCCAGCCATCATACCAATTATCTATAGCAACCTTCAAAGCTCAAAGTCCAACAAAAGGATTGGGACTTGTTTTCATATTAATCAATCAAGTAGCTCTGACCACAACATCCCACGAGGATGAGCTATAACCTCCCACTTGAAGCCCAATGACAATTCTATTTTGGAATTGCCACGGAGCCCTGAGTGTGGGCTTTTACAAGATCTTTCTAGACACGATCACACTGCACCGATCGAATTTGGCGATCATTTCCAACACTTGGCTCAGAAGGGCTCCACCAAGCAAATGAGCACAATGCTCGGATTCGCCAATTCGGCCATCATGGATCCCCCAACCACCAACTCATTGGGTAGGATATGGCTTCCATGGGACCAAGAACTCCAATGCACTTTATTCGGGTTTTACCACTCAAATCCAGGTTTTGGTGGATATGGCATTTATGTTTTAAATATATGAAGTTTGAATTTTACTAAATATATGATATGAATTGTGTTAACCAACTATTTCACTCTCCACACAAAGAAAACCCCCAAAGACTCGATCTCATGGCACAAACTCGCTACTCACTGCTATAAGAGTTATTGCCTTATAATACTATCGTCGCACACTTGATCGACTCTAAGAGTCATTGTCGCACAATACTCTCGGCCTATGAAGCCCCGACATTCCAAAAGGGCGTCGGGTCCACGTATTGGACACGGGGACACGTATTGGACACGCGTGTCTTATTATTTTTTGATAGGGGAGACACGGGGGACACAGTTGGGCATCAAAATGTAATATTCTTAATTTTGGGGGTTAATATGAAATTATTCAAAACATTTGGGATAAACTGTTATTAGGGATGGCAATCGGGGCGGATATGGGGAATTCCGTACCCGATACCTGAAATAATTACCCACCCCGATAACCGAACGGGGAGAGAAGTGGTTAACCATATCCAAACCAAACGGATTTCGGGTATTCCCCGAACCGAATGGGCAACCGAACAAGACGTTTTTCTGAACAAAAAAGAAAAAACTAGAAAGATGGGGATTTTCTTCTCCTCCAAAGCCATCCCCTTTGACAGAAAAGGACCTAAAAAAACCCAGAAATCATCATATTAATTATGGCAAAACAACTTCGACTTAAAAAATCAAAATACAACACAAACTAGAACCCATCTTTCTAGTTTGCCAGCTACAACACAAATCGAGATACAAAAAATCGGGAAGCGGGAGATTGGAAGCTGGACAGAGAAGAGGGAGGTAAACCTGAAGCAGATCTGTTGAGAGATGTCTTATGATCGACGGTGGAGGCATTTGCTGAAATTGCGGAGGGGCAACTCAAATCAGGAGAGAGAGAGATACGGCTGAAAACCTTAATCAAGGGTGAAGGGGTGACAGCGAGAGAGAACAAGTCGGACGTAGAAGATGATGAGTTGCAGAGGATGGGATATGGGGCGGCGTGAGTTGGTGGATGAAACTGTTAAAGTAATAGAAGTGTCAAGTGTGTGAACCCTTTAAACCTCGCTACCATGGAGTATGTGTATATATTTATTTTATAAATATATATATATATAGGGTATTGTCGTAATTTCCTTATTTCGGTTCGGGTATTGGTTCGGGTAACAATTAAACCATAACTGAACCGATACCCGTTCGGTTATCCAATACCTCACCCATACCCGTATCCATGGGGAAAATTTTGGTTATGGTTTGGGGAAAAACATCGATTACGGTTCGGGTACCCATCAGTTCGGTCGAGATTGTCATCCCTAACTGTTATTATGCTTTTGAAAAAAAAATAGAAAATTATACAATTTGTGAAATTATTCATATACAATGGTTCATAATTTTTTTATATATGTTTATTTTTTTATTGATTTATACACGTGGCGTGTCCCTCGCCGTATCCGTATCCCCATTTTTTTTGAATTATTGTGTCCCGTGTCCATGTCCGTGTCCATGTCTGTATCTGTGTCTCTTAGCCCACACCACGGCAAGGGTTACAAGCTAGACCTAATTGGGGGCTTAAAGACTACCCTAATCTCGGCCCATAGTGCCACCGTCAAGAGTCACAAGCCTAGCCTAATTGGGGGCTCGTAGACTACCCATAACTGGAAATGGCCACCAAATGTGCTCAGCACACAAGGTGACCGCCATCAATCAAGAAGTTGGCCTACCAAATTTGCTCAACACACGAGGTGACCGCCATCAATCAAGAAGTTGGCCTAACTGAGCCACGCCAAACTCAATGGACCAGGTGCCTTCTCACATAAACGTTCCTATCACCAAATCCCTTCCCTCCTATGCTGACTAGAGGAAAGAACTCCCATTAACTTTATATACCCAAAATGATATATTGTCATAATCGGGTGCCTCCTAACATGGTTG
Source organism: Rhododendron kiyosumense (assembly GCA_019656275.1). Lineage (NCBI taxonomy): Eukaryota > Viridiplantae > Streptophyta > Magnoliopsida > Ericales > Ericaceae > Rhododendron > Rhododendron kiyosumense. The sequence goes on from BPLS01000574.1 coordinate 830,967, forward strand.
TGGCTTGCCTCACACCATTCATTGTCCTACCAATTTTGCATCTCCAAAGACCGCCGAAATATTACACATTCACCCAAAGACCACCTATATCACACGTCTAGCACCATATTATATTAAAAGGAAAAAAAAAACTACATATTTAATTCGTCAAGTGCAATGAAAGCGGATGGTGACTAGAGTGTTAGAGTAAAAGTTTGGGTTCATGCCTAGAGTGTCAGAGAAATAGTTTGGGTTCATGCCTGGAAGATCAACCATGGAAGCTATCTACCTATTAAGGAGATTGGTAGAAAAACACAAAGCAAAGAAGAAGGATCTCCATATGGTTTTCATAGACTTAGAAAAGGCTTATGATAGGGTACCTAGAGGCATCATATGGTTTGTTCTTGAGAGAAAGGGAGTAACCAAAGGGTATATCTAGGTGATTAGAGACATGTATGAAGGTGCCGTCACTACCATTAGATCACCAGTAGGGGAAACGAGTGAATTTCCAATCACTGTAGAATTGCATAAGGGTCAGCCTTGAGCCTGTACCTCTTTGCCTTAGTTATGGATGAATTGACTAGACAATTTCAGGAGGATATCCCATGGTGTATGATGTTTGCAGATGACATTGTCTTCGTAGATGAAACCGCTAGAGGTGTTAATACGAAACTAGAAATTTGGAGGGAAGCATTAGAATCAAGGTTTTCGGATAAGTAGGAGTAAAACTGAGTATTTGTTATGCAAGTTCAGTGATGATCCAAGACTAGGAGATACTAAAGAGTGATCATTTTAGGTATTTAGGCTCAATTATTAGTAGAGATGGAGAGATTGCCAATGATGTGACCCATAGAATCCAAGTGGGGTGGCTCAAGGGGAGGAGCGCTACTGGTGTACTATATGACAAGAGAGTACCCACAAAATTGAAGGAAAATTTCTATGGAACTGCCATAAGACCAACGATGCTTTACAAGACAAAATGTTGGCCTATTAAGAAGCAACAGGTGAACAAGATGTGTAGTAAAAATGAGAATGTTGAGGTGGATGTGTGGTAAGACTAGACGAGACACGATTATAAATGAAACGGTTCGTGAGATTGTGGGTATAGAACCTATAGAGGAGAAGTTGACAGAAAATAGGCTAAGGTGGTTTGGGCATGTCTACCGTAGACCGGGAGATGCAGTCGTTAAGAGAGTGGATAGGATAGCTTTGGGTAGCAATGCTACGGGGAGGAGTAGACCTAAATTGACATTAGATGCTGCTGTACGCAAATATACGAGTATAATGGGTTTGTGTGAGCAAGTGGCCCTTGACAAAGCTCAATGGAGGAAAATGATTCATGTAGCCGACCCCAAGTGATTGGGACATAAGGCTTGGTTTGGTTTGGTAAGTGCAAATGAAAGCAAAGGGAAGAAATAAAAAGATTTTTCCTCCAATAACACTATTTAGCAAACGTTACGTAACACACAACTACATCAAGGGGGGAAAAAAACTACTAATAGCTACTAGAGTGCATAAAAAAGAGAGGAGAGAGCCACGATTTATTCGCTCAAGCCTTACCCAGCATAGCTATTTACATCAAACTCCAAAGTTCCCACTTTGTCTAGCTCCTTAAGCTGCCCAACGAGAATAGCATCTGGCTCTTCTAAATGAGCCACAATGGCTCTAGCTTCTTGCAGCTTCTCTTCTAGTTGAGCCATGGCGGCTTTGGTATCTCGCAACGAGAGTCTCATCTTTTTTGAGCCCTGGCGGCTTTGGTATCTCGCAACGAGAGTCTCATCTTTTCTATCTCACCAGGCAACCGGGCTACGTCCATTTGAGCCGCCATATGTGTATTTCTTTCTATTAACCACATCAACTTCAAGCCATTGTTATGTAATGACAACAATTGCTTGTGGAGAAAGCTCAAGTCACCACCACTAGTTGTGGATAATTTTATCTTTCCTAACACTCCAAATAATTCCCAAAAAGCACAACAAATATTCTCTGGTAACAGGAGACATGCCCCAACAGCGGTGCTGTGGGCCAAGTGTAGGGTAGTCTTTAAGCACCTAATTAGGCTAAGCTTGTGACTCCCGTGCCGCTATGGGCCGAGAATTGTGTGACAATGACTCTTAGAGGCAATCAAATGTGTGGCGAGAGTATTGTAAAACAATGACTTATAGCAGTGTGTAACGAGTTTGTGCCATGAGACCGAGTCTCAGGAGGTTTTCTTTGTTTGGAGAGTGAAATATTGGAGCCTTTAAAACAGTTGGTTAGCACGGTCACTAATAAAATCCAAATCACATCTTGAATAAAATTTAGACTTTAGACATTTACAGCACAAATGGCTTATCCACCAAAACCCGGATTTCGTGTTGGTAAAAACCCAATAAAGTGCGTTGGAGTTCTTGGTCCCATAAGAGCCATATCCCACCCAATGAGTTGGGGGTCGGGGGATCCATGATGACTAAATTGGCGAATCCAAGTGTTGAGCTCATTTGCTTGGTTGGAGCCCCTTCAAGTCCGGTCAGTGCAGTGTGACCATGTCAAGAAAGATCTTGTAAAAACCCATATTAAGGGCTCCGTGGCAATTTCATAGACGAATTGTCATTGGGCGTCGAGTGGAGAGAACATAGCTCATCCTTGTGGGACATTGTGGTCAGAGCTCCTTGATTGATTGATATGAAGGCAGGTCCCAATCCTTCAATTGGACTGGGAGCTTTGAAGGTTGCTATAGATAAGTCGTAAAACAGTTGGCCATAAGTTTCCACATGTTCAGCTAAAATGCATAGCTGGTCGAAGGCGGAGGCTGAAATGATTTCGGCGTGGTGCACATTATATGGTAGGACCAGCTCCACTCCACATTATTGCATAGCTGATGGATGTGAATTGGGAGGTCTCCCGGTGTTTGATGAAACCAGAGGTGATGCATTGAGAGCGTATCCCATGCTCAGATGAGTTCCTCAATGAAAGAGGCTTGAACACATGCTACCTTGTCGTTGTAGTCATCCATCATGTTTTAAGGGACGCCTCCTGTCTTGATCCATGTCAGTGGTGGTTCGATCCCCTCCTGCAACAGGAGGATAAGCGTGTACCCTGAGCCCGAAAGGTGTTTTACCCTAGAGTTATACACTGGAGTGTTTCTTTCTAACTCGGAATTGGGGATCGAGAAGCCATGGTTTAGTTGTTTTCAAGAAAGAAAATGTGAGTAAATTCGAAGTTTTCTGTCAAAAGGAAGCTTGAGATGTAAGGTGTTTACTCTTTTACACTTGCTTTGCCTTGGAAGCAGCCGGGGGAGGGTTTTTAAAGGGTTTGGAAAGTCCTTGGTGACTTGACGAATCATGGGTGACAGGATGAGTAATGCTTCAGAGATATTTAAAAGACAAGATATGGCAGTTCTTGATTCATAGTTATGACTTAGACAAGTCATAGTGATTCCTAGTACGTCAGAGATATTAAGAATCAAGGTGCAGGAGAAAAGAGTGGGAAGAGTACCAGAGGTTACCCTCTAGGAATATGGACACTGCGATGACTCAGATAGCCGAAGGTGGGAGAGGGGAGAGCTTAAGACGGCCTTAAAAAGAGAGGGGGATGGCAATGGAGAGTATGTGTGTTAGGTGTGCCTTCAAAGGGTAATAGATAGCTTGTCTTTAATAAGGGTAAACTCCTCTTTATATAGGAGCCTTGGGGGGGGAAGGAAGTGTGCCTCTCATTAATCTAGAGCAGAGTACAGATTCTTCATTGAGTGTTATGTTCAAACTAGAGTTCTATATCAAGGGACTCCTGGAGACAGTTGGATGATATATGGAGGCATGTGTCATCGCCAGATGGTAGATATGATACAGGCCCCTATGTATCAGCTTGTAAGCCGAAACTGTAGGGTTCTTCGGATGTCGGGTGATGTTGGCGAGGCCCTCTCTTGCTATGACGGGTCAAGGTGGAGCTTACCTCATGGAGGTGAGCCTTGGCCATCCCTTTACTCTAGTTTCCAAGCCACATTCCTCCTTAGGTCCCAAGCAAGGTACATAGGCCCTGCTCCTAGCCTAGGGTGGTGTGAAGACTGAAGAGTCGCCATAAGTAGCTTTTGGTCCCGCTCAATGTGCAGCGGTCATGTTAGCCGTGTGAAGGATGGAAGTTCCTTCGTAGCCTCTAGGGGCCGAGGAGGCATGGAGAGTCCTCCGGTAGCCTCTGGCGCAGAGGACCTCCAAGTACCAACAATGAGGTCCACCATCCACACAAAGAGGTCACTACTACTTGGTAATTTTATATGGCTGGAAGTTATGGCCCTTATGGATTGGGGGGTAGTCCATCCCAAGCCTTAATATTGGCGTATGCTGGATGATGAGAGGCCTTGGGATATTAACTGGACATTGGCTGGAAATTTTTTGGATGTGACTTTTCATTTAGGGAAGTTTGACCACATACTACATGCAACCATTAGATAACACATTCATCCAACCCAGCCATCTAGGGCATAGGAACAGTCTTTGGTACTATACACATTTGGAGCTTATAAATTTATGTACTTCAAGAGTTGAGATATAAATGAATGAATATATAAAAATCCTGCAGCTTTATGCTGTGTTTGGATGAGTTTTTGAGAAATTTTTTGGGGTTATGAGTGGAGAGAGAAATAGAGTAATGATTGGAAGTAGGGGTAATGAGTGGAGAAAGATAGAGAGAGAAATGAGAATAATGATTGGAGATGGGGGTAATGAGTGGAGAGTCATGATTGGAAGTAGGGATAATGAGTATTTTTTGAGTTGGAAATTTTTTTCCAAAAATCAAACCGAGCAAGGTATTAAGCATTCAAGATTGTGTAATGCAATCCTTTTTTTACTATGACGTGATGCTAAAGAAGCCCTAGGTGCGATGCCTAAGACTGTCTAGATGTGAGGCCTAGAATTCTTTTATCTCACATCCACAGTTTGCAGCGTCAAAATAGCCCCTTTTCTTTGTGTTTGAGCATTGTTAACCCTATTCCAAATCTATCCTACATCATTAATCTCTCTAGTTTCTGAACTAAAATCTCATTATGGTAATCTAACATGACAGGAAGCCTTAAACATGTGGGCACTTGAAACAAAAGGCTACGACATATGGTTGCATCCATTTCTGACACATTGGTATCTAGTAGCAAAAATCACAGTAACAGACGCACAGCTACAGCCTCAGCGTCATATCATCAATGCACTAATGTATGTAGAGAATGTAGGTATTCATCTTATAATCTATATCATTGCCCGTATATCACTTCTTATTGGTAAATTAACTTGCTAAAAGAATACTAGTTTGGTTGGAACTTTACACTATCAAAATCGTATACACTTGGTGTTATTAATATTGAATGATTCTAATACTGAAAAACTTGGGTCCTGATCAATATTGTATGTATTTGCAGATATGCAAAAGTCAAAAACATTTCCTTTTCCAGGCTAACTGCAGGTCCAATTCTGTACACCAAAAAAGTTATTTAAGAACATTGTTTCCACTGAAATTACTGAATAACTTGTCTCATGACACCAGTTGATTCCAATTCCCATATAGCTCTCCCTCAAGCAGATTTAAATGAGCAGAGAGACTACACTAATCCTATAGAATGCCTTTCTGAAAGGGCGCACAGAGACAGAAGAAAGCCTAATGAACAAAGGAAAGTGCTTAAACTAAAAACACAAAACTTTACACAAGGCACTGCACAAAAAACCACCCAAGCAAAAAGCTAGGGGTAAAGTGTAAACATGCAGAGATATATCTCAGACCGAAAAGATTTTGAATTCAAAATCAATTATCATGAACATTGTTGTAAGATTGGGCCTATTTCTTGCACCTTGCAAACTTCCAGATTACAAGTAGGCTAGAAGAGAACAAACCTTTTCTTTCAACAGTTCAGAGGCATCCATGTGGCCATTTGTATCTGGCACTGGTGATGAATGGGACACAAGGCTAACTTGTTCCCGAAGAGACGAGTAAGTATCCAAAACAGTATCAAGAAGAAATTTATCAGCTCCATGGAATGCTAAGAAAGAGACAGAGATTGGACAGCCATCATGCTTGCCAAATGGAATGGTGACCTGAGATAACGAAACAGAGAATAATAGGTCTATATAACTGGCCAGGGAATTACTTGAAAATGTAGACTGAGATATGAAGTTACCTGACAACAACCAGACATACTTGCTATGCTCAGTAGGGCAAATGCTCTGTCATGGAACTCAGCAGAGAGACCTTTCTTTGAATTAAGTTTCATTGGAGGATCAGCAACTGTGGGGACTACTAATATTCCGTCATCCTAGGAGAAAACAATAAAGGTCACTGGGCAACAAGGTGCAAGTGAATGTATGATACAAGAATAGTAACAATGCCCATCGGATACTACAAACACAGAGTACATGAAATTAGGAAACAAAGTGACGCCTCCAAAATAGAAGAACATGTCTTTTTGAAACTTCCAAAACATTTTAAAGACAACGGTCTTCCATTCTCACTAGTTTGCCTCCCAAATCAGCACAAACTTTGCGCTCCTATGGCTTCCTGGTGATTTCAGCCTATTAAACAACAGATATGACATGATTTCAAATGTGTAGAAGTGAATTGCACAAATTTATAATTCTGATTATGCTGTCTTTCCTAGCCATGCATCAAATGAGTAGTGACATTTAAACCTTTAACATGGCTATGAGAATTCCCAATAAAAGACCACGACATTACGGCAATAAGAATGGGTCTAGACTTGTTAATCTAGACTGGTACTGATTCTCATTTCTGGTGATCAAAAGAATGAACATAATTGAGAGGCTCATTGCTCTCAACAAACCATAGGTTACATTAAGCATGAACGATATCATCTCATGTACAGTAGCTACCAGCAATGAAAAGTAACTGTACCTTCAAGAGACTCCGTAGAGCTGCTCGCATTTCAGTTCTGACTTTGTACAAAGTTTTAACGTTCTCATGTGTAGCATCAACTGCTGCATTCACTCGATCAGCGACATCAGATGCTAATCTGGGTTTGACTGCTTTAACCCATTCTCCATGATTTGTTTTAAATTCGTATCTGAGATCAGGGCCTCGATTAAATGGCGATATCACATGACAGCTTATGTATTAAACGTTAAATGAACATCACAAACTCAAATTCCAAAGTTCCATGAGCATGGACTATGGAGTACAGACCATATTCAGGGGGGGAAATGCACATTATAACAGATAAAAGAGGACTGAAATGCACATTTCCTAAGGCCCCCATCATGTTGGGGTAAGCAGCTCAACCCAAGAACCCCTCAAGCCCCCACAAACAATACTAGCTATCTCCACCATCGAACAAAGACAAAGCTCCCAGCACATTGCATATTATTTCATCCTAGGAAGCTTAACTTTACTACAGAACACCCAAATCCCAGAATCAGGAAGGTATCTTCCAATTCTTCTCCTCCTTTTCCATTGTATATGCATTTATTTGCAGGTGTGCATGTTTGTTTGGGATGGAGGGTGCATGACTAAAATGAATAAATCAACTTTAAATACCTCTGTAGTAAAAACATAACAGATGATAGAGCTTTCAGAGTAGATATTCCATCTTGCAACGTCATTGACTCTTCACGGAAACCTCTTAAGCTGGGCACGTTTGCAGCAACATACTGACCAAAATTCACATGTCTGGGTGGCTGGTCTGTAGAGTCAATGAGGCCAAAAGATAATATATATAAACATGTGACGTGTTTTGGCCTACTACAATATGATGACATCGCTGAAATCTTTAGCAAACTAAAATCTTCACATCAAACCATCAATGAAAACTCCACTGAAACACGGAATCGTGACAGAAATATGATAAATCTTCGACTTACACCCGGATAAATTTTCAGTTACTCTGGTTATAACTTGTATACTCTTCTGCTTTGGAACCTTAGAAAGCTGGAAGAGATCATCAGCTATGATAAAGCATCTTGTCCTTCTTGGTTCCACCTGGTTCAGTTGAAGTAGAATGTGCCCAACACGATGTAAAATTGATGGATCACGTGCAAACCATCCTGAAAGATTAGTATAGTCACATACAATGTATCAGTAAAATCATATAGAAAGAACCACAAGATAGGTGCAGACCATAGACTTGGAAGTGGTGATACATTATAAGTACCCATAATGGACATGTTAACTCAAGAATAGGAGAAGAAATTATCACTATATCAAGAACCCCCTAGATTTATTTAATCAAGAAATGGTAGGAAGAGAACATTAGCTAACTCTGCCAAGTTAGAAAGGCAAGTTATATTCACAAGACTCATTCGTTTAACCATGCCAACTAGTTCAACGGTTGGAACTAAAACACATGGAAAATTTTGTTTAAAGGCACACAAAGGGCATGGCAGTCATATCTGCATAGTTAATACTTGATAAGGTTATAAGGGTATACGACAATGAGTACTTCGGAGTCACTTCATAGAAAAGTATAATAGAATGACAATGACATACCAACTGTGTCCAAACTTTGCGAATTTGGTAGAACCCCAATTGTAGCTACAACCCCATGGGATGGTCGGCATCCAAGTATACCACAAAATGATGCTGGTGTTCTCACACATCCAATTGTATCCGTACCTAGGCAATTATCGGTGATGTTGATCAGAATGCATAACTGCAAAGCTAGATTTTGGAAAATGACACCAACTTACAAGAAGAGAATCCAGTAAAAGATTCCACAACCCACACTAAACCATAGACAAATTTAACTTTCAACTATCTTAATTCGCCTTAAATACAGATTTTTGTATTCAAGAGCAAGGAAAAATGACAAAATACACCTACTATCTGTCAACAGCAGTTGACTTCCAAAGGACAACAGTGCGCCACAAATGTTAAGACCTGAAGTAACATTTTTTCCAAAAACGAACAAGAAAAAAAAGTAAGATATTGTAGAACTAAGCCATTTGAACCACCATACCCCTCGTAATCTCCAGAGAAACTGGGCTTTAAAAACAATAAATAAATAAATAAAAACAAAACGACACAAAGCATCACCACAAATTCAAGAGGGTAAAAAAGGAAGAGAGGAAAAGAGAAACATGCAATAACAGAAGTAGACACATTTCCCGATACAGAAATCTAACAAAACCATAGGTGATTAAGGGAACAAAATCCCTACTGAACAATGTGGAATACAAAATATACCAAGAGCAAAATCAACAAATCCAGCTGCAACAGCCACAGCTGAACCACTAGATGATCCCCCAGGAATATGGGATGGCATTCGTGGGTTTGTTGGGGTTCCATAATGCACATTTTCTCCAGTTATCCTGAAATATACATATAAAACTCCGATTATCCTCAACTCAATTTGTCTGTTTGTGTCTCAATTATTCACACAAGACATGATTTAATGGATTAAGTACCAAAAAAATCTTCATCCAAAGCAAGCATCACAAACTACAGTACTGCAGCTAGAGGAAGGGCGTATACCCGAAAGCAAATTCATCCATGACGGTCTTTCCCACACAAGTAGCCCCATTCTTCAACAAAGCCGTCACCACCACCGCTGTCTTTCCAGCCGCCTCATGCGTCCTCTTCCAGTCTGGATTACCAAACCCAGTCACACAGTCTTTCACGTCAAAACTGTGTAGAAACAACATAAAGCTCAATAAGCAAGTTATGCATAATAATGCACATGTACAGATAATTGTAGTATATGCATGCATGCCAAAGACCAAATACATATCCAAATATAACATATGGATGCATGAATAGATATACAGATATCGACATCAAAAGTATATACACACATAGCCGTACTGGTGTACAGATATTATTCCCATTCTATGCACGGAATGACATATATCTGCTAGCATCATCAAATTTTTAATGGAGTAAAAATTAACGCAAATTAATTAAAAATTTTGAAAAATATACACAAAGCAAACAAAGAAAAAATACATAACAAAGCCCAAATCTCTCTCTCTCTCTCTCTCTCTCTCTCTCTCTCTCTCTCGTCCCTAAATTGTTGGTATTTTGTTTGTTTGGTTTTTTGAACTTTCGTTAGAATATATTAATGATCCGTCTCCAAAAGCAAAATCAGTTCACTAAAAACTAAAACAGAAAATACAAAAAGTAAAAATGACCAGACAAAATTTAGGGAGAATGGGGCCTGAATACATCTCTATATCGAATTGATAGACATATATGCAAAAAGCATGATCACAGATACACGATAAACAGATGTTCGAAACGAGGTCATAGTTTGCGAACATGTCCTTGACGGCGAATGTGAGACCAGAGAGAAGGTGTCGAGCAGCGGGCGGCAGCGGCTGGGGGAAGGGGAGAAGCTCGAAGCGTTCGATGAAAGCACCCAAGTCTTCTCTCTCTAACTTCCTCGCTCTGAGTCTCCGCCGCCGCGCCTCGGCGAGAATGACGATTCCGGCGACGGTGACGCCGATAACGACCCAGACTTTCGGGTTCGAGACGCTGATCTTCCCCAGGCTAAGTTGCTTCGACATAATCGAGCTGATTAGTGGCTCAATTTGATTGATTTGTGGGACTATTTGGAGGAGACTTGTAGCCAAAGTTAGGGTTTTGCGAGGGTTTTACAGAGAGAGAGAGAGAGAGAGAGAGAGATTCCGGCGGCTGATTTTGAAAGGGTTTTACAGAGGGGGGAGGGTTTTACAGAGAAATTCTCGTGCGGGATTGTACTGGAAACGTGTAATTGCACGAATATTCCTTGCTGGATTTACTAATTTGGGATCATGCAATTTCAATTTATTTTCCTACTTTTCAATTTTGGGGCAATGTTACATTTGGATCAGTTTGTGCAAACTTTAATTAATTTCGGAATTGCAATATTTGGCCTATGTAGAATCAAAATATTTGAATTTTAGATTTTGTGATTCGATTTTGCGACCTCATGCATGTTTGGTTATTATTGTTTTCGTTGTGTGATTGTCTTATTTTATATATCAATCTAAATATAATTGTATTGAGATTCAAAATCAAAATAAGCAAATAAGTCAATAAGACGTGCAATCCAAACGGTCCCTTAGCCTTCTTTAGTAATTAATTTTAAAAAAAAAAATTTACGCTAAGATTCATGAATCAAAAAATTAAACCGCAAAAATCCGTGTAAAATTCCTAATGAGCTACTATTTTGATTAGATGGAATTTGATTGGAAAATTTGTACATAAAATGCAATTTTCGCGTTTGAATGCAAGTATCAGGGTTTGACACTTCCATTCATATGATATGAATATCAATATATCTTATAGAATGTTTGATTGAATAATTCTCTCTTTTAGCACTATTATTTCATACTCCATTAGAAACTAAAAAGTAAACTTGTAAAGTTTTCGTATCTCTTATCTCCTCGCCTAATGAAAAATAAAAATAAATAAATAAGCATCTTATTTAGAGAATTTATTTAGGTGTTCATCCATGAATTCATCATTTGTATAACTAATTTACCACCTTTGTCGAAATGTTCTTATATTACAAATTTATTACGTTAAACAAAATTGTCTTTAGTGTTTTTTTTAAGATTTTGTCATGTGTGGATACCAAATTTATAATGTTTGTCAAAATTGTCATGTTGATTAATAAATACATTAAATTTATCATATTCCATAAATATATCATATTCAATAAATTTATTATAGGTAACGTAATAAATGTGAGGTGATAAATGGAGAGAGAGATAGTAAGGTTTAGGTATAAACAAGGGCTAAAGGATGACAATTTATGCTATGTTCAAATAACAATTTTGAAAATTTTGGAAAGGATTTTGGGGTAATGAGTGGAGAGAAAAACTATGATAATAATTGAAAATAAAGGTAATGAGTGAAAAGAGAGATGGGGAGAGAAATGAGATTAATGATTGGAGATAGGGATAATAAGAGCTCATTTGGTTAAATAAACCATTTGACTTCTTCTTCTTTTTGTCCTTATTCAATTTTTTTTTCATTTGTTAGTTTTTCGTCAATTTTTTGAAAATTATTACTTTGTCATTCGAGAAGAATCTAAAAAGTAAAAAATTATAATCGAAATCTAATTTTTTGTGAATAAAGACGAAAAAATTGGCTTCTTGGCTTACTTTCGTATTGATTAAAAAAAATTAGATTTTGATTGTAATTTTTTACTTTTTAGATTTCTCTCTTCATGACAAAACAATAATCCTCAAAATATCGATGAAAAATGCAAAAAAAAAAAATGAATAAGGACAAAAAAAAAGGTCAAATGACTTATTTAGTCGAATGAGACCTAAGTAGAGAGATAAATGAGAGTAATGATTGAAACTTGAAAGTATGGGTAATGAGCACTTTTGGAGTTGGAAAATTTTTCCAAAGTTATGATCCGAACAAGGTATTAATTATAAACCAATTAGGATGAAAACTTAAATGTGTCCATGGTACATGACCAATATTTAAGTTCCTCTAAAAAATAGTACATATAGAATGCTTTGTTCTCTTTCAAACTCAAAAAGAATTTTTCAAAAAATTCCCCTTAGATTCCCCCTACTTTCAACATTTCTCTCTCTATCTCTCTCCACTTATTACCCCTACTATTTTTCAAAAAAAAAATTCAAATAAATTTTGCAAAATCTAACTTTTAGAAAAATGTGCTTGTAGAAAGAATGATATTTACCCATTCCAGAACACATTCGTAAAAAATAAGTACTTATTTCACATTTTTAAATTCAAAAGATCTCAATGAAATATATCAAATAAGATGCATATTGCTAGAAAAATTATTTGTGTAAACACATTATTTTTGAGTTTGAAATTGTTTTCTTAAAAAATAAGTACTTAAAATGAGTTATGGAACAGGGGTCAGTCCATATGACACATACAGAATATATAAATTTTGCAAATATTAGTACATGTTTGTGGGGGTTGTTTGTGCAAATGTGGTTATTTTCTAAGTCCGTAGTAACATAATTCAAGTGTGCATGTATGAACAAGAACGCGGGCCATTTTTGATCATGTACTTGTCAATCTTCAATTAAGCTAATTTCTTAAATGAATGACAAATTGGACGAGCTCTACAAGGCGAAGGATGCTGATTATTAGGCCTATTTTGGCCTAATAAGCAAAGTGGCTTATTTTTTTGTTCTTATTCAAATTTTTTCGCATTTATTAATTTTTCATTGATTTTTTTTGTGATTATTGTTTCGTCATGACAAAAGAAATCTAAGAAGTAAAAATTATGACCGAAACCGAAATTTTTTTCGAATAAAGATGGAAAAAATTAGTTTATTGGCTTATTTTTTTTCTTTATTCAAAAAAATTTGGATTTTGATCGTAATTTTTTTACTTTTTAAGTTCCTCTCATTATGATGAAGCAATAATCCAAAAAAATTGACAAAAAATTAACAAATGCGATTTTTTTTGTAAATAATAACAAAAACCAAGTCATTTTACTTATTAGGTTAAAATAGGCCTTATTGTGGGCCTGAAATTAGCCCACAGAAGACGGCCTTCTTCGGCCAAAAAAACAACTCTAGATTATTTTTTGTCTTTATTTGAAAATTTTTTCATTTGTTAATTTTTTTCAATTTTTTATGAATTATTGCTTCGTCAAGATGAGAGAAATTTAAAAGGCAGAAAATTATGACCAAAACTCAATTTTTTTTAATAAAGTAAAAAAACAATTTTTTCGTCTTTATTCAAAAAAAATTTAATTTTGATTATAATTTTTTACTTTTTAAATTTATTTTGTCATGAAGAAATAATATTTTTTAAAAATTTGACGATAAACTAATAAATACGAATTTTTTTAAAATATAAATAAAAAATAATCTGAAATGAATTATTTAGCCCAAGAATGCCTAAAACTGGATCCTTAACTGGACAGTGGCTTGTGTCCTTCAAATTTGGGTATTTGTTGCGAAATTAATGAACATCTGCCAGATGTCTAATCAGCCTTGTACAGTGTCATCCTCTCTTATTTCCACGTGTACACAACCCAAACTTTTCTCCCGCTTCCCCCATGTCTCTCTCTCTCTCTACTGCTGAACTTTTCTCACTCCTCTTCTTCGTCTACGAGTCTACGACATTACATTCCCCGCTTCCGGCTGTTCAGAAGAGTTGTTTATTCCTCTCTCCTATGGCATCCACTCTGGAACCCAAGTTCTTTATGATCCAAGAGAGAGAAAGTAATGGCGGAGGGAAGACAGGCGTATTCAATTGGTGGAACGACATACAGGGATCCCATCAATGGCAACAAAGCATCTTCTACGCACTCTCTGCCTTGTACACATTGGTCACCATGGTTGCTCTGGTATGTTTCTTCGGTTGTTATGGTGTATATTTCCTACAATTTAGTTCGTTTTATCTGGATACATGAAAGTAGTTCATATCTTTCTCTGTTTTTTGTGTTCATACAAACAGAAATAGAATCATATCGTACCTGGTTGTAACGATCCGGATTTTTGCCCTATTTTTTTAATACAAATTTGAAATGTTAAATACTAATTCAATAATTAGTTAGATTAATTAATTAAAATACATTATTATGTGCATAATTGATATTACTTAGAAAATCGTATTCGAAATATATTATTATATTTTAGAGATATACATTCATCCCTTACCCTTCCTATCTAAACACTAAATAGAATTCTATTGAAAGTAAACATCCACTTCCCTCTCATACTCCATCACCTCCACCCTTATCCTCCCACCTCTCTAGGTTACTCCCCTAAAAGAAATCAAAGCCTCTCCCCATTCCCATTTTTTTTTCCCCGCAGAACAAGTGAGAGAGAGAGAGAGAGAGAGAGAGAGAGAGAGAGAGAATATTACTCCTAGCATCCAATACCTTTTTCTTCTCTTGTTTTCTTTTCTTTTGTTTTTGCCGGGAGAGTACTGGAAAAGGAAGGAAAGAAAGGAGAAGAAGAAGAAGGAAGAAGAAGATCGTCCATCACCGTCGCTGCTCACCTCTATTTTATTTTTTTAATCCTAGCTAGAACTCCAAGGACGAAGGTAGATTTTTCTTTACTTCTTAACTCTAAGTATATTAAAATAGTTTCGTCATAAAATCGTGACTTGGATCAATCCATGCACAACGAAATCGAAAATTTCAAATATTGTTCGTACGAGTCGAGCACCTCGTGTCCACGAGTCATGATCACCTTATTACCGTAACTTGAACTTCTGCATGATATAATCTGATCTTTAGGTCAAACAATTGGCATGAATCGACCTTGTGGGCATAAACCTCATTCCTGCTAACTACTGACATTGTTTTAAACGTTAAAGTTTTTGTTATTGAGTTGTGATGATTTGTTTGAGTGGTTCGGAACTTGATGATTTGTTTGAGTGGTTCTACATAGCTAATTGCCGTTTCTGTAAATTGTACTAGACTAGATAGTTGCTGTGATACAATATATAATATGATCCGTATTAATTGTTTCGTGTTTTGGTATGAAAATAATCGAACCCGACGTCGCCGGTGGAGTCCGGGCCGGAAGCCCACTTCGTCGAACACCACTGTCTCTGTTTCTAAGAAAAGAAAGAAATACAGCCGCTGGAAATTTTGAAGGTTTTTGAATAATCACAGTATAACCCCCAGTTAGGTTAGTTTATAAATCCACCCCAGTATTTTGGAATCGAATATGAAGCCCCAAAGTTAATTAGTTTCTGGTCGATTCCAGTTTTGTCGAAAATACGAATTTTTCTAATACCGTCAACACTCTAAAATGATTTGTAGTAAATGTAGATTTTAGTTGTGAAAAGGATAAGAGAAAATAAAAATAATTACTTGATTGACTTTATCTCATGGTAGTGTACCGGATAATTAATTCTATCGCATGATTGATTTTATCACATGATTTGTTATTAACGTGAAATAATAGAAATTACTAAAATGTACCTATGTGTAAAATCCTAATAAAACCCAAAAGTCACAAGGATAAATCCAAATACTTAATGTGAAATTCAATTTGTCTTTTGAACTATTGATAATGTTATGTTTCATTGACTCTTTATGAACTGTTGTTATTATTGATCCACTTGCAATTACTTTGGTATTGAAACGTATCGAAATTGTCGTGAGGTTAATTTGGATTTAAGCTCATTGGAGGTGACCTATGGTGGTTCAATTATCCTGGGTATGTGGTGATAATATGATCTGTTTACTCGTCATTTAAAATAATTGCTTTGTTGATTGAACCGAGAACGTAGAAAGGACTTTATGGATATTGGATGATTTGTGGGCTTAAAGAGGGTATATGGATGTTGTTCTGGTTAACTGAAAGAGGAAACAGATGAAAGGTTGTGGGCTTAGCAGGACCTTGGGGGTAGACTGACAGGACCTCGTGTGATTGGGGCAGCCTGGTAGGACCTTGAGGGCAACCTGAAAGACTCGGTGTAGCTAGGGTGGCCAAGAAGGACCTCAGGGGTAACCTGGCAGGACCTCAGGTATAGAGGGTAGCCTAGCAGGACCTTGAGGGTAACCTGATGGACCTAGAATCGTGGGGGTGGCCAAGCAGGACCTCAGGGGTAGCCTGGCAGGACCTCAAGTATTGAGGGTAGCCTAGCAGGACCTTGAGGGCAGCCTGATGGACCTAGAATTGTGGGGGTGACCAAGCAGGACCTCAGGGGTAGCCTAGCGGGACCTCAGGTATTAAGGGTAGCCTAACAGGACCTTAAGGGTAGCCTGATAGACCTAGAATTGTGAGAGTAGCCTATTAGGACCTCAGGATGTTGAGGGTAGCCTAGTAGGACCTATAAAGTATGTCCAATGAAATTCTGAGTTTGGAACTTGGTGAATATTGCGGCGTTGGAATGATTATAGAAGCTGAGAGTCTAGAATATACTTAAGTTTATGGTTATATTATGAAATAAGTTTTGTGCTCTTCGATTCTTACCTTCTTTTATTATAAATGTGATTGCTTGTAGAGTAAGGGTTAATGGGTAAGATTTATCTTCTAAGTTTCAAAACTCATTATAGTGCTGTTGGGCTAGCGTTTCATGCCAGGTAATCAAGAGATCGAAGAACAGAATCCTCTATAAGATGATCAGTACCAGGGTGAGGACCTCCCAGCTAAGGAAGGGGAGTTTGTCGAGTCTTGGTTGCCTTACCCTTAGAAGCTCTGTTAATTTGAAGTACTGTCATTTAAATTTCAAAAAGTGTTATCACTTTTGTCAAACTCTGTTTTATTTCGTTGGGTTGTAAGACAATAAAGTAGTTTTGAATTTAGTATTTGAGATTTCCGCTGCCAAACTCTGTTTAAATAAAATTTCATTTCTTAAATCAGTTTTATGAATTATTAAATTAATTAAAAATGATTTAATTAACGTGTCCAAAAATCGGGGCATTACAACCTGGTTGATTTAAGGTGAGTGGAAAAGACCGTAGAAATGTTAGGGATTGGAACGGGATTAAGACTTATAAACTAAACAAGCTATTCAAGTTCGTGTTTAAAAGCTCTTTTGACATCGATTTGTTTTCGTTGATGTCGATTTGTTACGTATACAAACCAATGGTGAATAAGATATTACTCAAATCATTCAGTTTAATATGTTTAAAAAATCAAGCTATTTGAGATTGACATGTGATTGCCTTGATTAAGGCCATTTGAAATTGGCTCACTTGGTAAATAAACCAAGCTTGAGAATATAGATTTTAAGCTTGTTAGATTTTCAAACCACTAAAATGTATGTTGGATGGTTGGGCAAGAAAGAACAATTTGTGAATCATGGGACCACTCCAACATGAATGTTGGGTGTTGAATGATAGCTCTTGCCGATTAAGCCAAATGATGTTTGTGAAAAATGGAAGGAAGGATATGCTAAAAACTTCTCTATAATGTTGCTTTCTTTTGGATGTTGTTCTAAAGAGGGTAGGCTCCTATGTGATTGAGTACATGCCACATGGTTTCATGTTGTTCTTGAATGAATTTTTTTTTAGCTACGCCAATGAAAAAAGAACCGAGACTGGAGAAGTAGTTGAGGGGATATTGATGTTAGGAGTGAATTGTTTTTGTGTTGCAGTTTATTGGTAAAGACCTTAGATGACACTGGTTCACTTGTTAAGTTTTTGTTATATGGACACTGGTTCACTTGTTAAAACTCGGTTTATTAATCTTTTAGGGATTCAAATCAAATGTGGGGCAAGGCTCGTCAAACGTGGTCTATATAACCCAGTTGGTCCAATTGTAATGTATTGCCATCACCATTTTGTAGTGTGAGGTCATAAGTTTGATCTGATGAAACATCAATACAACATTGATAGCCTTAGTAGTTAGAAATCAAACCTAATAATTTGCTAACATCCTACCTTTGGCAAAATAAAAAAATGTGGGGCAATAGAGTTGTGCATATAATGTCATAATTTAGACTACACAATATACCCCTCTAGACCCTTTACTCGGTGTAATTTTGCGATTCTAAGTTTGTATTCCTTGCAAAATATTCGCCTTTGGCATGTAACAGTTTTTTTTGCTAAGCAAAAAATTATAGTTGACTTTCAACTAATTCAAGAAAGATTAGTTGATTTCCCCCCGTAAAACATCAGTAAAATGCAATATTGGAACATTGTATGTAATGGACAAACTAGCTTAATTTCTTGAGAGGTTAAATGAGATGTATAATTTCAACAAACCTTTTGTGAGGTCCAAAAAAAATGGAACAACAACGGAATATATTTGAGACACCATTGCTCTGGAGTCAATACCCATGGATTAGGTTGAAATCTATTTTTTACACAGGGAACCGCTAACTCTCGAGAAGAACCCTGGCCCTTTTCTTTCTTTTTTTGGTAGCATGGTTGGGACAATGGCGCTTATTAATATCTAAAAGTGGTAGGACATCCATATTTCTTGTGCGACATGAAAACAATGAAGAGGAGGATTGAAGTGGAAAAATGCATTCTTGTGATATTTATGATATAGCCATAAGTAAACAACTTTGTGGAGATGCAAGTTCGAAGCTTTACATGAACAAGAGATAGGGAAGACATTAAAAAAAAAATTAAACGAATAAAAGAGTTAGAAGTCAAAATGCTGGAAAATATGATCACCTTTGAGTACAGCAAATTAGGACTTAGGTGGAGAGTGGTCGAAATTGGCAGTACTGGTTAGAGGTATTGTCAAGTTGAACTTCACCTAATTTCTATTTCTCTGGACACTTGTTAAAGTTGGCTTACACATATGCGGGATAGGAGTTTTTTTTTGTCCCTAGTTTATGGATATCTTGTCATAACTAACTCACTGAGGCTCCTATTTCCCTGCCATTTCATTGTTCTTATATCACCTCAATAAGCATTTGTTCCAATCCATTGTGGTTGGATACAGTGATCCATTTGCTTCAGTTGGTTCTATTAGAGCATCCACATTTGAATCTTCAAATTTTGTGTGTTATATGTCAAAAGTGATAAAAACTGAACGTAAGTGTTAGAGTAGAAAATGTCCCACTTATATACTATATATAAGTGCAAATAAACAAAAGTACTTCCTCTTTATCTCTGCTCTCTCCACTCTTCTCATGTGTACAGTAGCTATTTCTCTGTCCTCTCTCTTGTCATCCCTCCCTCGCTCTCTCTTTCTCTCTCTCTCTGTCACCCTTCTCACGTGTACAGTAACTTGTTATTGGGTTCCACATAACAAGTTTTGCCGTGCAAGCCACAGGTAGCACCCCTTTGAAGTTTGACACTAAAGTGAATCACAAAAAATGGCTCTTAGAATGTCAAGTGGAGCAAAAAAAAAAATGAATTTTCTTGTTAGCTGCCTAAAATCTTACACCAAAGTATTCTAAAAGAATCAAATGGGGATGCTCTCAGTAGTTCGCTGCTCACTTAAGTCTACGATAATTCATGTCCCCTGATCCCTTATTTTCTTACCACCCAAAACATGGATCAAACTTTCCTCAGTAGCTTCCGCAGTTGTTTAGCTTTACCTGTTTCTTAACAGATGCTTCCAATTTCAGGTGCAACTCGTCCGCATTCAACTGAGACTACCAGAGTATGGTTGGACAACACAAAAGGTTTTCCACTTGATGAATTTCGTCGTCAATGGATGTAAGGGTTTGCATTTACTGTTTAGCTCTGAGTGAAACTACTATAAACCAAGTGTTTCTTTGCTGGCTAAAAAGAATCTGCATTATGACAGTGCGGGCTATCCTTTTTGGATTTTACAAGAGCATATTCCATCTCAAATTGAAAGTAAGTTTGTTCCTCAATCTGCATTCTGGTTACATGACCTCTAATCCTACTCAATATCTACTTAGAAGTGATTCACAATTATTTTTTGATTTTGCAAGTGGAGTGGTAGGCACCAGGTACTCCCGTACATTTGACAGGGTTTTAAATCCCACTAACTACAAATAACAATGCTGACTTTTGCCCAGCAAAAAATGGTTTTGACTTATAGAAGGAATAATAAGATAAAGGATGGGAAGTTAAAACATCTTATGAAATTAGTTATTTGTTGTTGACTCATTCTGCGAACGTTGAGTCTAGCGTTCTTCTGCAACAATGTGATATCACGGAACTTGTCTTGTTTGAGTGAGAGATAGACTTCTTAATGACAGAGAAAGTAATAACTCAGAAGCAGTTCTGTCCTGCAGCATTAGGAGGGAAAAAAGTTAACGTTTACTCCTATTCAATATCCATCAAATCATCTATGATTTACAAAATATAATCCATGTTTTACTTAGTTTGATATTTTCTTATTCACTACCCCTGTAAATTGGCTGCAAAACAAAATTCAAGGGTTTATGGACTTTTATTCTGCTAGTGTATCACTTTTTGTTGTTGGTTGTGTTGCCTAAGAACGTTCCTGCTTTAGGACCTTGAAATGATGCTTCTGGATCTCCCTGGACTTCTATTTTTTTCCACATATACGTTACTTGTCTTGTTCTGGGCTGAGATATATCATCAGGTGCTCCTTCTTCTTCTTGTTTTAGTTGTGTTTTTTTTTGGTAACTATTTCTCTCTTGTGTTATCATCATGCTACAAGTTTCTCTTGGGTATCATCCGTGCTAGGATTCTTTTAAAGCTAATTTTATGATTGTCTGTAGGCAAGAAGCCTACCCATCGATAAACTTAGGCCCGCATACTTCATTATAAATGGAGCAATATATTTTGTCCAGGTGAGGCAAATAGTAAAAGCTTGCAATCCACTATTCACACAGAAAACATAATAGCAAAATGCATTGTACTCTTGCTTTATTAACCGTATCCTAGTTGTGAGTAAATTTGTTAACCATAGGTATGTATCTGGATTTACATGAGAGTCAGCGGAAGTACTGCTGCAGTTGAAGTTTCTAAAATCTTCTTTTCAGGTCAGTAAAATAAAAGTTACTTTCTCTTCATGCACTTGCTCACTTGGTTCGTATTTTGTGGACAAGTTTGGGAGTTAATTGGTTTCGTGGAAATAACGTTGTTTGTTGACATGAAACATGATCAATAGAAATAGCTTATTCTTTTCTTTTCACAGTTATTTCATTCTGTGTTGCGCTGGGATTCTTGATATAGGGTGGGAGGTACGGCTGAAATCAACTCAATGAAAAAATTTCTAGCATCTGTTCAATGTTATGAATTTTGTTGAGCTACATCAGGTTCCTTGTCATGTAGGTTGTTCTTCATGCTGCAGCAATTCCCTATTGAATCTACAGGTCGTCGAAAAAAGCTTCATGAGGTCTCTATGCCTATTGCCTTTGAATAGTGTTAACTGCCTCTTAAATGACTTGATTATAGCAACTGTGTTTGACTTTGAATCTCCTCGATCTTGTTCAAATAGATGGTAACTCTTAATGAGTTCTTCTTGCTATTTTTTTCGTAAACCACCAAATATGTAATGTTTGATGTTTTTTGCCCCTAGTTTATTCCCTTCCTTTTCCATGCGATTTCTTGTCAAACTGAAAAGGCAGGGGAAATATTCCCTCTATCCTTAGTTAGCGATTTGTTATTCCAAGAAGTTCTATTCCTTTCCTGATGAAATATCACAAAATTATATTATAAAGATTAGGGATTACACTAGTTTGGTTGTGCGTCAAATGCTTAGTAGGTTTTTATCGAAATAGCACAAATTAGAAGATGCTTATTCCCTTTTAAAGAGGTTCAAAGGACCGTAACTCATAAGAAGTGAACAGATGGGGATTAAAATCAAACGCAGAATATTCTTGTCAGTGTCATGGAAATTTTAGGTATTAACACTTAACATTCTCAGAGAGAATAATAGCTTGGGAAAGGCATGTAACCATGAGTCATTGACAACTAGCACAACAATGAGGAACAAGCTTATCACACTTAACAAAAATGGAAACCATACCTTTTTGACTATTTAATAGTTTTCATGGCTTAAGTCAATTACATGCTTATTCTATCTTATGGCAGGTTGGCTTCGTAACTGCAATTTGTTGCACCTGTTTCTTGATAAGATGCTTTGTGGTGAGTTTCTTTCAGTTATGCGCTATTTTGCAACTACGTGATCTGAAAATAAATACTCTTGGGGTTTCAATGTAGGTAGCTCACTCCACTTTCAATGGGAATGTTGATGTCGATGTCTTGGATCACTCCGTCCTTAATTTCTTCTATTACGTGGTAAGTATAGCTTGGTCTATGATAGATGGACTTTTTGAAATGAATGCAAGGTTACTTGAGCTCTCGATTTGTCCAGCACACATCATCTTGAACATGTGTCCCATATGTCTAGCTGACAGTCATCCAAAAAACTATCTAGAGAAGTCCATAAAACTCTCATATGATCATGTAAGAACAACTGTACTAATAAAAATGAATATTCACAAATACAAATATTTTGCTGAAGAATTTGATGCTTAATCACGTAACACGCATCTACACCCAGGGGTCGAGTGATGTTGGACGAGTAGGAGCAAACTTTTCATGACGTCACACATGTCTCAAGAAATGAGATTTTTTACTTTGGCCCCAACTTAATTCAGATTTTTTTCTTATTTTTTCGTAAAATCATCTCTGATTCTGGATAGTTGCCCTGACTATGAAATAATCCAGATTCCCCCCCGCCTAGACCTTAACACCCTATATCTCAATTCTTGTGATGTATGACTAGGTCATGGTTAGATTTTTTTCACCAAGTCTTGGCCCACCTTCTGGCCATTCCAACGGGCATTTCTCATTGTTGGAATGTTATTCCATTGTTATTGTAAGGATGTTATTTATCATCATGTCTAAGGTATTATAGTTGTCGTAAATCTCACAGTAAAATGGTGTAGTCAATACCATGTTCGAGGCTGAATAAGTTAACTAAATGAAAATTCAGTTTTAGGAGCTATTCTCGCATCTTTTATCCTAGAATCATACATGTTTACTTTCGATGCTTCCCTTATTTTTTTTGTTCAGATGGTTAAGATTCTGCCTTCTTCTCTGGTGATCTTCATCCTTCGGAAGCTTCCACCGAGACGTGCATCGGATCGGTATCAACCTATTAAGTGAAAGTGCCTTCGTCTCGCAGTGCCAAGACCAGGAATTTTTCATCTTTATAATTAAATGCCACGGTGAAAGAGTAATGTGCTATGCTTGAGTTGTTGATTACCATTAGTACCATGCTAATATCAGAGCTTGTGTGCGCGCGCGCAAGTGTTTCCATTTATTGATTTCTATATATTCTCCACTATTGCATATGCATTCAAACAATATAAATTATCCTCCCAACCTAGTGAGCTTGGCATTTGTGCGATAGAAATTTCATAAAGTTAATTATTTAAGTGTTAATTTACACATTAACTTTTACAGACCAAGTCCAAATAAAGATAGTGATAAAAATACTTTAATTCTGTATATTCCATTTTGTATAGGACCGTTTTAGATGATATTTTGCGATTACTTGTCAAAAAGCAACTAATAAATTATCAGTATCTGTAAGTTTTAGGAGAATCACATTTGATAAATTAATCAAAAAATAAAAAACGATGATAACTCGTTTTTTTCATAAAGTTCATAAATTGAAAACCTACAAAAGTTCATAAGGAGAGATGAAATGATTTCGATAAATCACTCTTTATTGATTGCTAATTAATTAGCAAATTATGTACGTAGATAAAATCACATTGCATATATAATTATCTTGCATCCAGGCAGATGTAATGGATATATAACCTCAATATTATTGTCCATCTGTTAACTATTGTGATCAAATTGTGGCTTTACATCGCTGGTGTAATTTATTTTAGCTCCTCTGTGAAACTTAAATATCCATAGTAATTAATCCTTTAATCAATTCATTGTTGAAGATATTTTGAAGTTCAT
Source organism: Rhododendron kiyosumense (assembly GCA_019656275.1). Lineage (NCBI taxonomy): Eukaryota > Viridiplantae > Streptophyta > Magnoliopsida > Ericales > Ericaceae > Rhododendron > Rhododendron kiyosumense. The sequence goes on from BPLS01000574.1 coordinate 855,133, forward strand.
TAGTCAAATAATACGTAAAAAATAGGGTGAAAAAGTACATATGCAACACTATTATAATGCGTAATTTGATTGAAGAAAAAAGTTTTGCATGCGTAATATTTTTTAAAGTTCAATCACGTTGCCACTCTCTCCTGTTCTCCCTATCGACCACATTTCCCATCTACTCCAACTTCGACGCCCTCGAGTGTTACAACACTAAACCAAGGTTCGTAATGCGGCATAGGTTATCGTTCACATTGCTAGGTTCACTACGTTTATCTGATGACTTACGCCACGTTTTGTTTACTTTGCTTAATTGCTTAAAATGAGCAATAATTAACTAATAAGATTTAGTAAAAAAATGTATCTAAGTTTGCATGGCTTATTTGTTTATTGTAAGTAGAAAGCAATTAACAAATAAGCTATGCAAACTAGACACGGTAAAAAATAGAGTCCAAAAAAGAGAGCTCAATAGTCGGAGAAAGTGAACTGTGGTCGGGATTCAAGCCCTAGCAAACAGCCAGAAAAAATAGAATGAATGAGATCATCCCATTTAATTCAAGCATTCCAGGTTTTGCTCCGTCATTTCTCAGTCAACACAGATGTTTTGCTTCGATTTTATTCGGGCATTCCAGGTTTCTGAAATTTTTGGTGAATGAGATCATCCCATTTAATAAACCAAACATTACACATTTAACATAGGTGCTCTAGCAATATTATGAGCAGCCTCAATGTAATGTCTAGCCACTTTAACAACATTTTAAATAATTGAAATAAGAACATACGGTAAATAACAGAAATCTAAAAGAGTTGTTTGCATATTCAAGTTAGACATCTATGGATTTTTGAGACTTTGTACAAAACTGCACAATTTGTTTGAATGCAGACCTCCAAAATGTTGTTACTCATAGCCCATTCTAGTACCTGCAATCCTGCCCTAATTTTCACCATAGCAGCTGAAGACGAATTTAACATAACTTGATGTATTTGTTCTTCGTTACTGCCTTGCCTTACCCAAGCAGTAGCACCCCGTAGCAAATCTGCACTCCATACTCCATCCGTGACAAAAACACAATGTCTCACCAAATTCACATATGTTCCCTGCTTCACAAACAAATAACAACCATCTCCTCTGGAATAGTTCTTGGCTTCAAAATTATTGCACATAAACGCTGCATTGTTAGTGTCCAACAAACTCTTCTTCTACTATCACATCAATAATGGTTTCCATGAACCACTCCATATTGATTATCCTACTAATTAGGAAAATAAATATACCATCATAGATAAACACTAGGTTTAATTATCCTACATACATGCGTATGCAGTGGATAACATTGATATTATTGTCCATCTCTTAATTATTGTAAATCAAATTGCAACTTTACAACACCCCAATCTAGGTTTCCAGATTAGTTTACTTACGGTATTTGATTCCCCAATGATGAAGCGGATCATGAACACTCCATGAATGATAACATGGTTGAACTTTGAGTGTTCGATACCCTTTTAAAACCTAGCCAGAACCCTACCTGCATGCATTGGTCCAAACCCAGCGTGCGCTGGTCAAAGTGCCAAGTGTTGGTCAACAGTCAAAGTTTGACCATTGACCAGCATAGAGTGCTTGGACTCACGCGCGCTGGTCAAAGCCCCTGTCTTATCACCTTTTCTCAACCATGATCACAAGACTTTTGGGGGCCGAGAAAGCCTACTTATTCGGCTAAAGGACGATCTGCCGACAGGGGGGATGTTCCCTCCCCTCTCACAAGCCTTCCATCACCTTTCATCCTCTCATTTAATGGGAGGAGACTTCTTTGCCAAGTGAATCAGCCATTTTTGGGTTGATACACCCGCCTCACTCCCCTTTGCTCTATAAATACCCCCTTACATGCATAAGCAAGGGGTTACCAAGGTGACTAAGTTACAAGTTTTCTCCATAAAATCCTAAGCTTCCTTGTTCATCTCTTTCTTGCAAAGACATCAACAAGCAAACAACAATACACCATTCACTCTTCATCTAGCTCAATCACTCTTTCAACTCGTTCAACTCAAGCTCAATCACTCATTCAAACCCAAAACCAAAGGTATAACACCTTTGAACTATATCTTGTTCTGATCCCTGAGGGGGGCTAGTAGGGTGAAGGCTGGTAATCAATACCAGTCACGCTGGCATAGTTTTATAAACCATAATGGCAAGGACCAGCGCGCGCCGGTCACCAGTACGCTTGCGCCACTTTGTGGTTACGCGCAAATCTTGCGTGGGGCCTAAGGTCTCGTTATTTCATGTTCTTGTTTACATATATATCACTGCAAGCATGTTTAAAACTAGTATATTGTTTTCCTTTGTTAAAACTGCTAGTTATAGTTCAATATTCATATCTGCTGCAATGGAATACCCCTGGGGTCTTTCTAGATATATCCCAGAGCCCAGAAACATGTAGAACTAAGCACTAGTTCGAGGGCTCAAACCAGCGCGCGACAGTGGTATACCTGCGCACGGTGGTTCAATCTTGACCAGTGGCTGGCCTTTGCATGGGTAACTAGGCTTTAGCCTTTTGTTTCATCCATACACAGTTTATGGGGTGCTTATTCTTTTGGTAGCCTCTGAGTCCATTCAAACTGCCTATAAACTGTACATTAACTGCCAATAAACTAAGTGGTTTATCATGGGTGTGCACTAGTCATTTTCAAAGTCCAAAGGGTTGAAAGTAAGAGCTGTGGGCTTAAGCTTACGGGTGCCCGTATGTCGTGGTGTAGCACGCGCAGGTCATATCTGCATGTAGTGACTTGATTAGTGCATGCCGATTTCTTCCTGCGCACGACGCTCTAAAACAGCTATCTTTCAGTCTATTTAAACTCCCGCAGGAGTCTGCTTTTATCCTATTCTAACTGTTTCAATAAGCAAGCTTGCCATCCTATCACATCCTGCAAACTTGTTCCAGTTTTAAATCCCTTTAAACTATTCCCCCGCCCTAACTGGTTTAAAATTGATTAATGAGAAAGAATCGCAAATATTTTACAAATGCCGGAGTAGAGACCGATCTCTGGATTGGGCGAGAGGAGTGCCTTAAAACCCTTCCCCTCTTGTAACCTGACTCCCGAACCTAAGATATCAAGGTGACGATGGACCAGTCTACAAGCCTTTTTCAAATCAAACAATGTAGCAAACGTTTCAAGTTTGGTTCCTTGGGTGGCAGACCTTTCAAACCCAAGTGGCGACTCTGACTTAACCTGGCTCCCGAACCTAAGATATCAAGGTGACGACGGACCAGTCTACAAGCCTTTTTCAAATCAAACAATGTAGCAAACGTTTCAAGTTCGGTTCCTTAGGTGACGGACCTTTCAAACCCAAGTGGCGACTCTGAATTAAGCTTTTCGCCGCGCTTTTAAAATGGGCACACCCATTCGATTTTTTGGGGCGTGTGCCCACAATAAATAAGGAGTTGAGACTAGAGATTCCAATCATCATATAATGTTACATCTAACTAAGAGGTTTAAGTCACCCGCACAACCACCTTCAATCAATTATCTATCTAGCATGTAGCAAGTACCCACACATTATATCATTATCTATCCAGCACCACATCCTAAGGACGAATCTCACACAATAACATTGCACACTAGTTCTAACATGTACGTTGAAACCAAATAGCAGCACATTTTATACACCAAATACCGTAATAAATCAACTAACTACATACTCACCGCACAATGTATTGAGATTACATAGCACTGAATACGTTTACACGTCAACGGGGCCGCACAGTACCTAACGGGATCACATAGTACCCAGCACATCATGGGCTCATCGGGCTCACATAGTACCCAGTGTGACATCGGGCTCACATAGTACCCAGTACGATATCGGGCTCACATAGTACCCATCACAACAACGGGCTCACACAGTACCCAAGAGACTACGGGCCCACACAGTACCCAACACACTACAGGCTCACACAGTGCCCAAGACACCACAGGCTCACATAGTGCCCAATACTACCACGGGTGCACGCAGTACCGAATATAATCACCATGGGCTCACAGAGTGCCCATTACTTCATATCTAATGGCTCTAAGAAGCCCACCAGTAATCAAGTTCATTTCAATCCCTTAAGACCTTCCACGATTTCCATTCAATTCATCAATTTTGAGTCTTTCCATTTAGCTAATCCAGTTGGCACATACATTCTGTAGAGACCCATATTTTTTTTTAAGGTAGTGTTTTTCTTTTGCAATTATACAACCCGTCGAGAAAGGCGGTGCGGATATACGGTGTGGCGTGTTCGTGGAAAGATATGTGTGTGTGTGGGGTGGGAGCGTGGGATTACTCCCTATGCCAATAATTTCCACTGGAGACTAACTTTTCCCCATTTTCTCTCTTTTTCACTGTCTCAGCCAAACTCTCTCCTCCTCTCCCCTGAACACTCTCTCCTCTCTTCTCTCTTCGATTTCATCCACATAGGGTGTGATTCCGGATAAGGTCTGAGAATTAAAGTTGCTATACGGAGCACGGGCTTTCCGAATATCCAAGAAAAATCATGATTGGATCATGTGGGAGCTCGGTTGACTTGGTCAAAGGTTCGGGTTTTGCTCAAAACCCATGAGGTAGGGATTTCTTACTCTTGTTATGCGTTTATACGGTGTTCATGTACCTAGATCGTGCCTTGTTTCGTTGTTTGAGGTTGTTTCTTCCGTTTCCGAGAATCAGCAGAACAGGGTATTCGTTTTTGGGGTTTTACGCCTTCTTAAACTCAGAATTGAATTTTGGTTCCTTCGTATGAAATATATTAGACTTAAAACCCGTTCTAATGCCGCTGAAATCACCCGAAACCGCTGAGAATTGAATTAATAGTGGATTTTATAAATCAGGTCACGAATCTGTCACGTTGCTGTTTGACAGATTCGTATTGCTTCAGTAAATGCCTGTTTAGCCATATTTTGAGTGCGAATCTGACTAGGGTTTCTTCTCATCTTTTGTACTTTGTTCAATTGCGCAACTATCGGGATTGGAATCACTCAAAAATATTAAGAACTCGATTTATAGTGATTTTTAGAAGATTGAACTGAAATCTGGAAATCTGGGCAGCGTATAAAGCTGCGTTTTTCATCGTTTGCTATGGTTAAACAACACTATTGGTTATGGGTTCTTATGAGTTTTAAAGATTGGTAAGTTGGTGATCTTTTGGCTTTGGAATCATTGAAAAATATTGAGTATCGAATTTTTAATGAATTGTCGAATAGTAACTGCTCTCTGGGACAGTTTTGGTCCGTTAGTTCTCGTCCGTCTGTTTTGACTCTTGATCACTTCTAATCCTTTTTAAACATCATTAAACCATCCCTAAGCTTGATTACTCGAGTTCCAATGATTCGTTGATCATTGAGATTCCTTTAAACTCTTTTAGCGCTCGTTCCATGAGGTCTAAGTGTTAATATTAGTGGGTAGTATGTTGTAGAGTTGCTATGAGGTTGGTACGATATTGTGACGTACTAAGAAGAAGAAAAAAAGTGTGTACTCTTTTATCAGTCGATATTCTGTTATGATTGATTGTTTGGAATACATTGAAATGTGATTGTCAATGTGTGTTTAACCTATAAGTCGGTTTGATTGACATGCTTTATTGTGTCATGAGATTATGAGAAATATTTGTTGAAGGGTTTGTGTGATTGTTGGGATTCGAGTAGCTGTATTTGAGAATTGAAATGAGGAAGTGACTCAACGCAAGGGGTGGTAATGATGTGACCCAAATAATGGGTGACGTTGACTGCAATGCAAAGGGTGGTAATGCAGACTGCAACGCAAGGGGTGGAAATGCAGAGTGGTTGAGATTATGGGAAGTGTCGAAATGGTTGCGAACCTATTACGAGTACGTTTGATTGATGTGAGTATATTAATATTTCAACATGACATGCGGACTGTTAGGAACACTTACAAGGTGTTTGGAACCCTTTAGCCATAGATTGTCTTCCGTTGTGATAAACCCATGTTTCTCATGTTCACTTTTGAATTCTTTCATTCTCTGTGCATACTTTGTTGTATTTTCATATAGCTTGAGTATAAATTTATCTACTGGGCTGGTGTAGTTCAACCTATCATTTTCAGGTACAAAGCAAGGAGGTTGGTATAGCATGCGTGTCGTGCTTATTGACCATGTCTTTCGAAGGTATAAAAGAGACGATCATCTGCATTTGTCTTGAATGAAGTATTTGAAAGAACGATTATTGTAAATTGTAATATTATTTTTGGTATTTTTAAAACTTGGGGCTTCAAGCCAGGATCGTAACATTTGAATTTAAATTTGAGAATAGGGGAAGAAATGTCATTTGGGTATTATCGGTATTCCGCTAGTGGTTTTATTTATTGTAAACGATTATTACTTATGTTGAAAATCGAGGGCGTGACACATTCAAATTTGCTAAATAAGTTCACATAGATAACTCTGCAATGTTAATCGATACTAGAGTAGACCATACGTTTTCATAATGGCAATCATTCGGCAAGTAAGCATTTCAACATCGCGTAAGTAATCATAACATCAACATATGGATTCACGTTACCTCGCAATTCGATATTTGGTGCATGACCTGACCTCGTGGGTCCCCGTACGTTCCCTCTGCTTGTCAGCTTTGGACAATCTACCGCTAGGTGCCTTAGATGATGACACCGGTAGCAAACCCGAGGTGGCCTCTTACCATGATATTCTCTATCCTGAGGGCAGTCCATCACACGATGGCCTAACTGATGGCACCAATAACACACAATCGTTGACCCAGATGATACTCCCGACGTCCTAGAAAAGTTAGGTAGTTTTGAACTATGTTGGTTTGAGATGGACCGAAACTGCTCTTTGTGCCTCTTCCTCCCCTGGTTCTTAGACCCTTCTATAGATTCATTCATTCTAATAGTTTGTTGTCTTGGCGCCCATACTTTCACCTCCTCTGGTATCTCCTCTATATACTTAATACTTCTCGCACAATTAACAATGTCAGAAAACCTTCCAATTCGTTGACCTTCCACAAACTTCTTGATAGACGGATGTAACCCTTTCTCAAAACGCCTACATTTCCTATCCTCAGTTGCAACTAACTCTGGCGCAAAACGAGACAAGGTTTGGAACTTAGTAGCATATTCCGAAACAGTCATGTTACCTTGATCTAACCTCTCAAATTGATTTCTAAGTTGCTCACGATATGACTCCGAAAAATATTGGTTTTCAAAAAGCTCCTCAAACTCAGCCCAAGTTAGGTTTTCCTCATCCGGCCCATTTTCTTGACTCGCTGCCCTAGCCGCCCTCCAAGCATCTCTCCTTACTCCCAAAACGGATTCCCACCACTTGTTCGCCTCACCGGTAAGTTGACAAGCTACTATACTCACCCGTAGGTCATCCTCCGTAATCTTAAGAGCATTAAAGATCTTACGCAGGTGTGCAAGCCAATGGTCAGCCACAAGAGGATCGTTACTCTCCCCCATCGAACTGAGGTGGATTCCTACGGCTAAACTCTCGTATGGCTATTAAGGCCCAACTGTCCACATTATCCCTAGGATGTGGTTGTAAAAGATTAGCTGCTGTAAGTGCTGATACTATTTCCCTAGCAAGTTGATTCTGTCCTGCCCCAATTCTCGGATTCTCAATCCTACCCCGTCTATTCTCATGTCTCGGAGGCATCTCTCCATAAAGAAACAATAAAGAGATTGTCAATAACAGATACACTATGAATTCCTAACTCCACCAATCCGGTCTAACATCTCTATGCCGGCCTACGGTAACGTAGTTGCAATGCCACATAATTGAATGAATGTCACTCACACAAATATGCACAAGCTTTGTTAAAATGTAATGATTTTGAACCCATGAGACTAAAAGTTTTCCCACGGTCTCGAGGTGTTCTAAACCTATGCTCTGATACCAAGTTGTCATGCCCTCGATTTTCAACATAAATAAAGATAGTTTTTCATAAATAAAACTCCTCACATTATCTCTTACATAATACTCCAAAAAAAAGTTCACCATGCCCAAATCATTAAATTACATATTCAACTCCAAAAGTTTGAATATATTACATCATAAAAAGAAATAGAGTTAAGGTTCTATTACATTCCCAAAACATTGTTTTATCAAAAAGACTATGAGTCTCTTTTACAACGTCTTTCGAAAATATGCACTTAAATGCATGCAATTCGCTCCATGCTACTGCTCCGGGTTCACACCTGAAAAATGATAGGTTGAGCTACACTAGCCCAGTAGAGAAATCTACACAACTATTATATGAAAATGGGATGACAGATAGAATGAACAACATAAGTAGATACGGAATCTCAAATGGCAACAAAACGTGTATACTAAATGTCCCACCGTCGACTACGAAAGGAAAGCTCACTGTCTGCACCCCAATATTTAAGTACACCTCGAAGATCTAATACTCATGATTTACTCACGACTACCAATGCCTCTCAACCTATTCCGATATAACTTATCCGACATCCCAACGTCGCAATATACATGACTCACATTTAACTGTAACACGTACATCTCTACAGTATCGTGTCCGAACAACCAACCATTTCTTTCATGGATTCATTCCGTTATCCCTTTATTTGTTTCCATATCACAGTTGCAAACCATGCCACATGTCACGAGCGGATGCTCTTTTCGGGCTGTTCATGGAGTCCCGTCACTCCCCACAAATACCTCTCACACAGATGGAACAAATTCAATCCACATAATATAGGTTATAGTACCACCAGTTCCTTACTACACTTCATAACTCTAGTATTTATCTCAATCACAAAAAATGGATTCATAGGCGAGACTCATTCATGTAGAAAGTATAAGGGCAACCCCATTGTAAACTACTCGCAACTATAACACTATTGGTTTCTTATATTATCATCCACATATCCACACATCTCACATCAAAGTAAACTCATTCTCAACGATTCGTAGATTTCTACCTTGCCACTCATAAAACCGTACAAGTTAAGCAAGAAATGTATCACATATCAAACATAAGGAAAATGTCTCATGTATTCACGCCTAGCGTTGATTAACCCAAAAGTGTGATCTACGTGTTTGTTTCTCACATTGCATGTCAACACATACAACCTTCGCCCACCTATATTCCTTATGTTCTCTAAACTCTCGTTTCGGTGTCAAATGACTCGTACGAAACCCAACAACCACTACAAAGCCTAGTATACCACTAGCCTCATCAAACCAATCAATTAAGTACTTAGGAAAACTTAAAAACATCCGTGTTTCACTCCACGATTCTAAGGAAAAAGGATTACCCAACGTATACAAACATATCTATCTTATTTTGGCTACCAAACCTTATCAGTTAAGAATTAGGAGATGAGACCACCACCATTGGAAAGTAAATTTTATGTACATCAATTTCAATATAAAATATGCCCAAAACGGAGTTCGGATGAAAAAGTTATACCCGTTTGAAATTTTGCCAAAATGTTGAATTTTCATTCCCTACTGGTAGGACACATTCTCCTACCGGTAAGAGACCAGAATTTCATGAAAATGACATTACTGGATAGCTTTTCTACCGGTAGAGCCAAAACTCCTACCGGTAGGACCTGGGTTTTCAGTGCACGATTTTCAGACTCCACCATAACATTTCTAACAATGAAAGCAACGATCTAGGGCACGATTCAAACACCAAATCAACACATAGACATATAATAGAAGTGAGAAATCCCTATCTCAAAGTCGAAGAAAGAAACCCAAGCTCAATCAAGCAAGCCCTAGCTCCGAAAACCTTGAATCAACCGAATACTCCTCTCCGAGCTCAAACCCACGAATTTCCAAGCTCTAGAACACTTGAATGCGAAAACTTTACGGCGGATCGAGGTGGGTCCGAGGTATTTTGGGGTGTTGGAGTGTGAGAGTGAGAGAGAGAGAGAGAGCCGAGAGCGAGAGAGAATTCAGACGAAAAGATAGGGAGGGGTGGATTGTGTGGTTCTCACCCCCACACTCACTCCTACATATACCCCATTATCTTTGCTTTACACTAACGCCCCTCACCTCCAAGTTCTTGCACATTTGCCCCAAATCTCATATTCACACGACGTTTCACATTATCCCAATATTTCTAATTTTCATTTAAACAGTAAAATTATCGAAAATAAAATACGGGTCTCTACACATTCATACTTATAGAAAGGCTGTTGGCACAACTGACCTTGCACCCGATAAAATTTTTGAACACTGGGACCCATGGGATGTTCAATTCATCTTCCCCCGTTGCCGAGTCATCCCCGATCGGACCATTGATCGATCGTTGCTTTGTCTGGTCCTCCAAGTCGATCACGAGTTGTTTGCCAGGGCGTCCCATCACCACCTCTCCCTTGGGTTCATTAGTCCTCTGTCGCCTGCTCGCTAGCTCATCAACCAAAATGGCGGTTGGTTGCAAAGCCCCCCGCCTGGCCCTTCGGTTACACCTTTGAGACCCTGCTGCCCTCCTTAGACCTTCCACCTCCCTTTCCAATCTCAGCATCTCTTTGCTCAAACTGGTTGGCTCTGGTGTGGCTCGGTCAATTGGCTCTCAGACGACCCAGAGCGGTGGAGAATTGCTGGTAGTTGCCTCCAAAAAAGCATATTCACCCTTGTCCTCTACCTCTCCCTCTTCCCCTACCTCTCACCGGGTTATTTTTCTCAGTTTTTTTGTCAAAAAGGAGGTGTAGGAAGGGATGTAACCGAGCAAGGTTGGTGCCTCACGCCTCAGTACGGGTATGGTGCATGCAGTTATGATCCGATCTGGGTTCGCCGACTCCCATAGCTGCTGCATGACTCGTACGCTTGTGGAGATAAATGCATAGAAGATAAGGAAAATAGCTCGATGAAGGCATTAAGGCAATATGAAGACAGGAAAGCAAGGACAAACCAATCGTTCCTTCCTCCCATTGAACTGGAGTGGTGCGGGGCTCGGATGCCCCAAACATGAAGTTTTCAGTCACTACTACATAGTCCTTCACCCATGCATTAGAAGCAGGTAGCTTCTCGATCAGAAGCTCGTCGAACTCGGGTCGACAGTTCTCGATCAGAAGCTCATTAAACTCGTGTCAGCAGGAGAAATAACGACGCCCGTGATCAACATTTATCCCAACCTGATAGACGTTGAACAACTCCTCCAACCCAAATGTCAGGTTTTCCCTACTAGTCAGCTCTGTTATACTCGTTATGATCCGATAGAAGTTGATGGAGAGCTAGAAGGAGGCAAGCGTGAGTGTTTAGAGGACTTAATGCACAAAATGGTGAAGGGAAACCTGATCACACCCCCCCCCCCAAATGATAGCCATTAGGGGATGCGTCATGTGGGTACATCAGTCCCCTCCTAACCTAAACGTCCGAAGGGATGGCGTAGTGTAGAGACTCGTGATAATTTATAATTATTCTATTGAATACTGTTATTACGTGTAATTATAACAAATAATTTGGTGAGTCGGGTATTTTTTTTTTTTATGCATATACAAGTGTTAGTATGTTTGCTTGATAGGGCCCGCATTTGTGCGTCTTAGGACGAGAGTGTTTGGGGACCCACATAGGGTAGCTTTTGTTATTTGTTACTATTTATTTTAATGGCACATGGGGTCATAATTAAACTAAATATTAAATTTTAGGACTTGAGGAGGAAGTCCTTAGTTAATAGGGGGTGGTTTAGTGTTATTTTTATACTTTAATGGCTGAATTGGATGAGAGAGTGCCGATTCTTTTCCTTCCTGGTTTCTTCTTCCAGCGTTTTTACTCTCACTCTCTCGGCTATGCCCTCTTCCTCTTCCCAATTCCTTGTATCTACACCGTCTCTGCTTAATTTTAACAACCAATAACCGAAAATCTTGCGGAAGGGCTAGGAAGAAGTTTATTCTTGGAGGGTTACAACAATTCAACTTGGAGCACCTAGGGTTTCCTAGCATTTTGGGGTTTTGCTCATTAATGTTTAAATATAGATGTGCATATGATATAAGTAAATTTTGGAGTTCATTTATAGTATAGATGGCAGGTCGCTACACGTAGGTTTTGCGAAACTCTGCATTTGCGTCCGGCCCATCCTCGAAGAAATGTCGGAAAGGACATGGTCTGTCGTCCCGCCTTCGGGACCGAACCTCCTCGGGAGCGTTTGCATAGGGTCCCTGATTTGATGGGCCCGAGGGGTCCATGTCAAAAGGCCCGAGCCGGGGAATTGGACGCCTCTCAGAAGAGGAGTCGTGCGGCTCAATGAAGTCAACCGAAGTACAAAGGAAGTCGCGTACGCGGGCTTCGTTCAAGATCTACTCGAGGAGTTCCTCTTCGATTTTGTTGAGGTGAATCGAGGAGTCACTAGAGCTGCCCGAGGAGAGCTTGATAACCATTTGCCCGAACCTAACAAGACGCACATGCAAGATCTGCAAGCTACATGTACACACGACGAAGGAGATCCTAATGCTTGGGCAACACGGGTCATCATTCCTCGAACCCCTAACCCTAGGAAACATTCATTCATGTTCTTTCCTCGGGAAGAACATGAAGGCTCGGGAAGAACAATGAACAGTGATAGGACATCAACTTCTTAGTTTTAGGCGACTCAAAACTGATTTCAGGCTACGATTTGGCCAGATAACTCCACAAAATGCATTAAAAATGCTGGAAAACTAGAAAAGAAGGGAGATCATTCAACATACCTGAAATCTGTGGAAAATCTCGCTACCAAACGTCCTCAAGATCGATCCAAAAGCCCTGGAAAAATCGAGAATGAAGAGAGAGACTCAGGCTTGAGGGAGAACATAAAAAGTGGTACCTCTCTCCTCACCTACCTATATATAGTGGTGATTCAAAGAGGTAGGTGCATGAGAAATGAAGCGACGCCCTTCAGACCGAAGAGGGAGAACATGCTAGTAATATTACACCACATAAAAGTACTACATTGGGATTGAAAATTTAAGCCAAACTTCCAACAAAGGGAAAAAAAAATGAATTGAAAACTAAATCAAACAAAGAGAAATGAGGTGAGAGAATTTCAGCATCTGACACATTTTTGATAGAGATTTCATACCATCAATGACAATCTAAAAGATTCTAAGGCCCCGTTCCAGAACGGGAAAAAATCTCTTATTTTTTAAGAAGGCAATTTCAAGATCAAAATTTATGGGCTTGTTGAAATCTAAAAATATGCAATATTGATCTTATTTGAAACATCTCATTGAGATCTTTTATACGATGCAAAAAAAAATGGAAAAATTATTTTTCATTTACATTATTTTTGAATTTGAAAATGTGAAATAAGTTGCTTATTTTTTAAGAAGGTTTCTAGAACGGGACCTAAACTCATCTCACGTTTACCACACTGTGGCAATAAAGCAACGTTGACAAATCAAAAATCTAGATTTAACAAAATAAATTTAATGAAAAGATGAAAACTTCCAAGAAATGTGGAAAGCGATGTCCATCATAGGACTAAGTGCCAACCATTCTCAAAACTGCAGGCTCTACCTCAGCAAACAATCAAAACATCTTTACCATCTACTAGACGAGACAAGATGAAGAACACCCAAGAACTTAATTAACTCATTGCAAAAGAACATCCTATGATAGCAGTTGATATCTTTTAATCCCATCCGAGGAATAATTGATAGGGAAAATGACGGCCCAGGACGTGTTTTGATAATTAATACCTTTTAAGGACATGCTAAGAACATTTCTTAATGAACAAAATGTCCATGGCGTGTATTAATTATCAAAACATATCCTTAGCTATCATTTTTCCTAATTGATAATTATGAAATTCATTTTTCCAAAGTGTGGATCTATAAGAAATATAGTACTATTAATGATCAGGGGGAATCCGGGTATTGGGGGGAGAATAGAAGCAACACAAGTTAATGATTTCCTCTCCTTTTTATATCACTTGAATCTACGAGTTAATGAACCAAACACAATATAAAGGAGCGGCGATGAGTTTACAAGAGTTTATCTCACCTGCAGGTAAGCTAGGTTTCCCAAGGTATGAGCGGATAAAATTCGTAGTCGTCCATTCGTCAGCTCCTTAACCTATCTTAAGTCTGCTAGCTGGCTTTTCTACTTGCAAAGCTGTTAAGTTATGGATTTATATGTAATTAGTTGTAGTTTACACTTAATCTCTAATGTAATTAGATTAGGAGATAAGGGTCTAATGTGTAATTACTGTTTACATTTGTATAATATAATGAGAAATAAACCCTAACTTTGGGTCTTATTCCAAACTGTCTAAAAGTTCACATGGTATCAGAGCACCGATCTTGATCGGATGTCTTAAACAAACAAAACCCCTTACCTACCGACGATCTCCGCTATGCTGACTGATCCTCACTGACTTTGTTTTCGCTTTTGCACCTCCTATTACCTCTAGAACTACCGTACAACATTCGACAGGTCTGGATCTTGCTTGCCGAATTGTTTTCGACCACGAACAGACTCATCCAACGCCATACAACCCTCGTTTCAGCATTTCCGCTACCATACGCCACTTTTCGACGCCTACGATCTACTGGGTAACCACGTAGGTGGGTTTTTCGATCAAGCCCAATAGTTTTTCGTTGAGTTCCGACGCCGTACGACTCTCAAATAGCCTCCCAACGCCGTACGATCTACTGGGTAACAACGTAGGTGGGTTTTTGATCAAGCCCAGTAGGTTCTCATTCAGGTTTGGGGTTGTTTTTTTGGCTCGATTTGCCTCGTGGGTAAGGTACCTGGTTGTTTTTTCCGTGACACTTTGTGGGTCAGATTAATTGGGCGTGTTCGACACTCATTTGGCACTAATGGGTTAGAGTTGGTGATACTCATTTGGACTTGGTTGAGGTATACTTTCTGCTTTTTTCTAGACTTTTAACTTGCGGCATTTTTTCGTAGTCTGTTACTGTTGTTCTGTTGATATGTCGGGGGATTCCGAAAATGCTTCCACTAGTACAAAGGATGAGTTAAGTCAGTTTCGGACTCCAGATAACTCGCCTATGGATATTTGTCATGTTAAGTTGGATGGTTCAAACTATTTACTTTGGTCTCACACCTTTACTTTCGATATTGAAGTCAAAGGGATGTTAGAATTCATTGAGGGCCCTATTACTCAACCTACTGAGGCTGTTGAAGTTAAGAGATTTAAGTCTCAGAAATCGTTAGTCATGACGTGGTTTTTTAACTCTATGAAATTTGATATTCGCCATACTTTCCTGCTTCTTGATACTCCACATAAGATTTGGACTACTGCAGCTCAAACCTATTCTCAGCAGGGTAATGATGCTCAGTGTTTTGAACTACGGAAGAGACTTTGTACACTGGATCAACACAATCAATCCGTCACTATGTATTTTGCTGACTTGAGTAGAGCGTGGTAGGAATTTGACTTTTATCAAGGATTTCAAGCTGTTTGTTATTTTGATGCTACTAATTGGCATACGAAGGTGGAGAAAGAAAATGTTTATGACTTTCTTACTGGTCTTGATCTGGAATTTTATTCGATTAGAGTGCAGGTGTTGGGTCGTGTTCCGTTTCCATCCTTGGGAGAGGCCTATTCTATTGTTCAGTAAGAGGAGAGTTCATATTTCTGATCGTTCTGCCCTGTTTACTACTCCTCAGGTCATTTTGGTTCTGGTAGTGGGCCTATTCTTTGGTAGTAGGCCTATTCTCCAGGGTGGCAAGTCCCAGATACTAGCAACGGGCTTCCTGATCGTGCATCCCTCCAGTGTGATTATTGCCACAACGCTGGTCATATATACCAGGGATTTTTGTTGGAAGCTACACGACAAACCCTCTCGTGGGCACAGGGGTGGACACGGTGACCATGGTCGTGGTTTGATGCGTTCTCAGGCCCAGGCCCATATTTTAGAGTTTGCAGTTGGCACCTTGCCTGATTCTGGGTTCAGTACTGGGATTTAGGCATCATATGATCGTGTTGGTGGTTTTTCTCAAGGTGGGATACAAACTCTCAAGCGCCTTATGGCTCAGGCTGATTCTTCATCTACTATAGCTTCCTCTTCCACAGCAGTTTCAACTTCATCCTATTTTGCTCACACAGGTATCCCGGCTAGTGCATTTACAGCCTCTTCTGCTATTTCTTGAATTATAGATTCTGGTGCCTCAGATCATATGATTGGGTGTTTTTTTGTGTTTGATTCTTACTCTACTTATTTTGGTAAGGATAAGGTCCAAATAGCATATGGGTCATTCTCTGCTATCTTAGGGAATGGTTTTGTTCGCTATTCTCCCTCTATTTCTCTCTTCAATTTTACATATTCCTAATTTTGCCACTAATCTTATGTCTATCAGTAGACTTACTCATTCTGCAAATTGTTCCGTAACCTTTTTTCCTACTCATTGTGTCTTTCAGGAACTGGATACAGGAAAGGTGATTGGCAGTGGTAAATCACATGGTGGCCTCTATTTTTTGGAGTCTGAATCTTATCCACCCATGTCATGTGGTCTTGCTTTGCAAGCAGATACGGGTTCAGCTCTTACTATGTTATATCCGTGGCACCGTAGATTAGGTCATCCCTTCTTTGGAATTTTAGAGAAGCTTTTTCCTAATTTAATAAAGTATTGTCCTAGGAGTCCCTTTTTTTGTGAAACCTGTGGGCTTGAAAAACATAAACATTCATCTTATGCACCTATTAATAAACGGAGTGCGTCTCCTTTTGCAATTATCCATTCAGATGTTTGGGGTCCTTTCCCTGTTACCTTTCTTAAAGGTTTTCGATAGTTTGTCACTTTTATTAACTGTTATTCTCTTGTTACTTAGGTGTATTTACTTAAATCAAAAAATAACGTCTTTTCTTGTTTTAAATCTTTTTATGCTATGGTACGCACTCAATTTGAAATGAATATTAAAATTCTCCGTAGTGACAATGGGACTGAGTATATAGATAGGAATTTTAGGAAATTACTAGAAGAAACTGGCATTCTTTATCAAACGACTTGTGTTGACACTCCACAACAAAATGGAGTTGCTGAACGCAAGAATCGTCATCTTGCTGAGGTAGCTCGCTCAATTTTATTCACCATGAATGTTCCTAAATTTTTTTGGGGAGAGGCTATTTTGACTGCTACTTATCTTATCAACCGTATGTCATCTAGAGTTCTCCAATTCAAAACTCCTATTGAGTGTCTTCCTCACAATTCTTGCGTAACCACTCTCCCACTGCTGGTGTTTGGTTGTGTGTGTTTTGTTCATGCCTCTCATTCTTCTAGGGGCATGTTAGGTCCTAAAGCCCGTAAGTGTCTTTATTGGGTACTCTCCTACCCAGAAGGGCTATAAATGTTATAATTCTCACTCTAAAAAGTTTTATGTCTTTATGGATGTTACTTTTTGGGAAACAGTGTCCTTTTACTCTCCCTCCACTCCATCTCTTTAGGGGGAGCATCGGCACGAAGAGACGAGGGAGGAAAAGATGTTTACCTCTTTTTATAATCATGATGAGGGGGAGAGGAAAAAAAATTAGAGAAGAACCAATATCTGTTGAAAGAGCAACTCACAACATTGGTGATAATGTTGACGAACTGTCACAACGGCTGAAAAGGTCTAACTTAAAGACCTACATTAGATAGAAAGGAAAGTCCTCATGTGTAATACCACCTTATCAATTACAATCCCCTGCTCCAGTTCCGAATTCATCAGTTGAGCTGACCTATCTAGTAATGAATTTTCTCCTATTGAACCTCCCTTTATTAAGTCTGATAATCTTTCTATTACTCTTCGGAAAGGTGTTAGGTCATGTACTCAAAATCCCATCTCTCAATTTGTCTCTTTTGATCGTTTATCTCCTTTGTACCATGCCTTTGTTACATCTCTTTCTTCTATATGTATTTCACAGAATTGGCATGATGCATTCTTAATACCTAAGTGGAAAAAAGTTATGGTAAAAGAGATGACAACTTTGAAAAAGAATGGCACTTGAGAGCTAGTATCACTTCCAGGAGGAAAGAAATCAATAGAATGCAAGTGGGTTTTCACTGTTAAGCAAAATACTGATGGTATAGTTAAGAGATACACGGCGAGACTTGTTGCCAAGGGTTTTACTCAAACCTATAGCATTGACTATGAGGAGACGTTTTACTGTGCGAGCTCTGCTTTCTTATGCTGCCAATTTGAATTGGCCCTTTCACTAGTTTGATGTGAAAAATGCATTTCTCCATAGTGAGTTAGAAAAGAAGGTGTATATAGACGTACCACCATGTTTCTCTTCCTCTGAGGTTAAAGGGAAGGTGTGTAGATTGAAGAAGGCCCTGTATGGGCTTGGCAGATTTGTCAAGGCTATGTTAGGGTTTGGATACAAACAGAGTCATGCAGATCATACTATGTTCATCAAAGAAAGCGCTGGAAAGATTGTTGTTCTTATTGTGTATGTTGATATAATGACAGGCAATTATGTGAATAAAATTCTTAATCTCAAATCCGGTCTGGCTCAAGAATTCGAGATTAAGGATTTAGGATCACTAAGAGTCTAAGATACTTTCTTGGCATGAAAGTGGCAAGGTCTGATAGAGGTATTTTTATCTCCCAACGAAAGTATATACTTGATCTTTTGGAAGAAACATGTATGTTGGGCTGTAAACCTGCAAATTCTCTTATTGAGGCGAATCATCATCTTCTTGACAATGTGGGGGAGTGCACTGATAAGGAGAGTTATCAGCGACTTATGGATCAACTGATATACTTTAGCTCACACTCGATCAGATGTTATGCAATGAGCGTTGTAGTCAATTCATGCATGATCCTCGTGCTTCGCATCTGGATGTAGTTTATCATATCTTGAGGTGCCTCAAATCAGCTCCAAGAAAGGGAATACTAATGATGCTGACTGGGCTGATTCTGTGGATGATAAACACTCTATTTCTGGCTATTGTACTTTCATTGGGAGAAATTTGGTTACTTGGTGAAGTAAGAAGCAATCAATGGTCGTCAGGTCTAGTGCAAAAGTTGAGTACAGAGCTATGGCTCATGGCGTTTGTGAACTCTTATGACTCCAAACCGTGCTACGTAATTTGGGAATTACTGATAATAGTCCTATGAAACTCTACTATGACAATAAAGTTGTCATCAACATTGCTCATAATCCTGTTCAACATGACAAAACGAAGCATATAGAGATTGACAAGCACTTCATCAAAGAGAAGCTAAGCGCGGGTTCGATATGTATGCCTTTTATGAGATCTAAAGATCAACTGGCTGACATATTCACAAAAGAGCTTGGTAGCAATAGTTTCCACCCCATTGTGTTCAAATTAGGCTTGATTGATATCTTCACACCAACTTGAGGGGGAGTGTTAAGTTATGGTTTATATGTAATTAGTTGTAGTTTACATTTAATCTCTTATATAAGTAGATTAGGAGATACAGGTTTAATGTGTAATTACTGTTTACATTTGTATAAGTATAACGTAATGAGAAATAAACCCTAACTTTGGGTCTTATTCCAAACTGTCTAAAAGTTCACAAAAGCACCTTAGCGTCCATGAGACTTGGACTAGCCCTCCGATCGTGAAGTTCAATTCAACTGATCAATAGAAAACGAGAATAAGTAGGCTCATATGATCTTTCAATTTTCTAGCAGAACAAACTTGTATTCTACGGTACTATACACTATTAGTTCCATACCCATATACAGTTGAAACAACAAAAAAACATATATATAGACGTGTGTTTTGAATGTTATTCAGGTCTAGTACGGAGTGCTGACTTGCCCCTCTTCCTAATTCTTGTGGCCGCAACTAACGTGGATGACTTGGTCCTAGCCTTGAAAAACCCAAATACATGGCCTTCCTTACAAGCCAGTGAATGAGCTTGTAGGACCATTCCATCTCTTTCTTGACCCTACATCATGTATAGAACAAAGGCCAACTGGCTAATAAAGCACACAGAGTATAACCTAGATGGCAAGCATGGGGAAATTCAAGCAAATCACTTCTTAAAATTCTAGCCACACTAAATACGAAAATGCTTTTATACCAAAAGAACAGTATAGAAATAAAACAAAGATTGAAAGCTATGCAAGATATGTTAATTCCTCCTCGGCAATTAGAATGTGGAGTGCTAACTCTTCTAAATTTGTGAAATCTGTGGGAAGGTGTGCAATAATTTTCTTAGATTTCTAGTTGGACACAATAAAATGTTGTTTTAGTAGAAGACTTCACTATGGAACTATGTATATGTCCAAGACTATCATTCTATACCTGTGTCTAGTGAAGCTCAAAAGAGTTGCTTGCTGTTCCTTTTAGGGGTGAGCAAAAAATCTATCAAACCACGAATCTTGTAGAGACCCGTAAATTTCTATTTAATTTTAATATTGTAGTAAAAGAAAAGAAAAGAAATGGACGAAAATGGCTTAATTACAAACATGGGGGTTATATGTGCAAGGATTGGAAAGTTTGGGGTGTTTTTGCAATTAGTGCATGTGTGCATATGTATGTCGTGTATATCACCTGTGAAGTGTTTTTTATTTTTATTTTTCATTCTCATTTCATCTCTCTCGGCTCTCTCACCATTTCTCTTCCCATCTCTCAAAAACTCACCCAATCACTCAAAACCCACAACAATCTACCTCAACTCCACCGTTTACTCGTATATTCGGGCTCGTATTGTGTTGAATAGAGCTCGGTTGGGAGTATTTCCGCTTGATTTGAATTCCGGAAGCTAGGGTTCGTTCAAACTCTTCGATTTCGGTTTGGATACTCGAGGTAGGGAATTCTACCTCTCTTTATATGTTATTTGGGTTCTCTTATGTCTTATTTGAGCACCTCCATGCTTTGTTTGAGCTTATTTTGATTGTTGTTTGGTCTGGATCAAAATCTGTTATTGCTGTGAGAATCGTCTGTTTTTTTCCTGAATTCTTACCGGTAGGCCTGTCCTTTCTACCGGTAGAACGTTGTTGCGTTGCCAGAAAAAAATTAGTTTTCTACCGGTAGAGTTTTCCTCCTACCGGTAGGTAGTCTCAAATTTTCCTCGAGCAAAAATGGTGGCCTTTCTGTTTTGCATCTGTACCGGTAGGACTTGATCCCTACCAGTAGGAACAATAAAATTTCCAATTCTCTACCGGTAGCTTTTGTTTTCCTACCGGTAGGCCACCTGGTAAATTCCAACTTTTCGTACGTTGTTGCAGCCCCACTTCTCATAGGACCTTTGACCTTTTCAATGGGCATTATACTTGTTTATACATAATATAATGAACCATGCGGCCATGACTGTTTCCATGCATGTGTCATGTGGTGAAAAGATAAATGTAAGTTTAATCGTTTCAATGGATGGAATTGTGGAGGGATTAATACGAGTTTCTTACAGGACATTTGTACAAACAATACGCTCGAGCTTGTGAATGACGCGCGAACATTCGGGGCCCATCGACGGGTGGGTGCCTGGCAGGGGATTTCGGGGTCCCATAATTAGCCTGGCAGGAGCTAATGCTCAAAATAATTACTCAAGGCCTAACCTTTATGGTGGGTGCTTGGCAGGGAATGTTCGAGGTCCCAAAATTAGCCCGGCAGGAGCTTCGGCTTAGACACACAAAGGACACAACATTTTGAGACATAAATTGGACGAGTATGATTTATGGGTTTAATAAAAGAAAGATTGGAGATTTTGGAACACTCCTTCATGATAATTGTGCTTCCTTCGTTATCTTGATTTTTCCATTGTTGATTCTTTCGTCTCGCTCATTTGCATATAGAGTTTGCGTAGATTTTTCTACTGGGCTAGTGTAGCTCAAGCTTTTATTATTTTCAGGTACTAATCCGGAACCATAGATTGCATTACTTGAAGTGCTTGGAGTGTGGTCACTGCTTTTGAAAGCTAACCAAGGAGTTACTTATCCATCTTCTGTAAATTTCTTTTGAAAGATATATTTGTAACTAAAGTTGTAATTCTTTTGACTTGGAACATTGTATTCATAATTCTCTTTCAAAATTCGACACTTGCGATAATTTGGGGGCCATCGAGCCCATGATGTAATATTTTGGAACCTTTTGGGACTTGGAAGTACTAGTATGGAAATGAGAATATGGTGATTATTTTGGGTACTGTACGGATATTGTGAGTATTTTTATTATGAAAACCATTTATAATTATGTTAAAAATTGAGGACGTGACAAATCTAGTCCAAACCAATCCAAACCAAAAGGTTTGCTTCGATTTTTTAGTAGTATGGTTTGGTCATGGTTTAAAAAAATTAGAAACCGCGTTCTATGGTTTAGTTTTGTGGATTCACCTTCACGGTTATGGTTCCAAACCGATCTGAACTGTATATATATATATAGAGAGAGAGAGAGAGAGAGTAAGCTTCTAATGCGGACTTTTGCATCCAAGCAAAGTGCGGACCACCCCATTTCTCCCCTTTCTCGATTGAATTTTTATGATTCGAGCCGTTCCATGCGTTCAGAACGTGATTTTAAGAGTACATGCGAGAAATCGGCAAAAAAAATAACCAAGAAGGGCTTGATTTGAGCAGTTTTTATTTGAACCGTTCAGTAAAAAATAAACAAAAACTACTCTAATGAAGCCCCTCCCAGTCTTTTTTTTTTTGTTGATTTCTCGCTAGTACCCTTAAAATCACATTCTGAATACATTGAGCGGCTTGGATCATCGAAATTCGATCGGAAAAGGGGAGGTCCGCACTTTGTTTGGATGCGGAGGTCCGCATTAGCTCTCTCTCTCTCTCTCTCTCTCTCTCTCTCTCTCTCTCTCTCT